>OY744522.1:76500118-76665118 GCA_963556195.1 Sepiola atlantica
CGAAAAAGGAAAGAAAAATAGAACAAGACACCCACGGAACTTGCATACACCACTTGTACCAAACTACGAAGAATTGTAACGATATTGGGAAAATTGAAAAAAATAAACAAACAAAAAACTTATCGAGCAAAAACAAATATTTGCATATATATATATATATATATATATATATATATATATATATATATATATATATATAGGTATATATATATCATGCAAATGAGTAATGCTATCAACATTTAAAAAAAGTTTTTTCATCATTTATTTATCATTTTATTATTTTATCATTTTATAATTTTATAATTTTATAACGGGTTTCGAGCGTAGTGATATGAATCCATTATAGGAAATGTCTTCCAATTTGAAAGAGTTTTGTTTCATTTGAGAAAATGTGTTATTTGTTTGCCGTTCCTGCGCATGTGTGGGTGTGCGGGGGTGTGTGTATGTTTTTTATATTTTTATATTTTTATTTTTATTTTTTGCTTCTCTGGCTGAAACTCGTGTGTGTGTTTTTTTAAGTACGTTTGATTCTCACCTTTATTTTATTGGTCATCTCTATTGTTAAAAAAATTTTGGGTTTTCTATTGAAGTTTATTATTTTATGGTCTTGACGACGTGTTGTCGGCTGTCTCTCTCTCTCTCTCTCTCTCTCTCTCTCTATATATATATATATATATATATATATATATATATATTCTTCTTGGAATTGATTACATTATAACACACACACACTATATATATATAATTCTCACCTTCTGTATGCACCTATATATATATATATATATATATATATATATATATATATATTTGTTTTATTTTACTTCAGTCGAATTTCTCACTTAATATTTATATGAGATACATAGATATTCGAATATTATATTAAAGTTCTCCTGTACTTCTCAAACGTTGACTTAGTAAAAAAGTTAAGAATATTAATATACGTCTCCCTAACTCACCAGTACACTATGTTGTAGTATATCTTTCTTGTGGTCTTATGGTCCTACCGGATTCTAGGACAATAATTCATCTAGACTCGTGGGCAATCCAGCTAAGTGTTGTTACTTGAGGTAACATCAGCAGGAGAAGGTGAACAATTCCTCGTATGAGCAAAGGTATAACCGTGCTGAGGGGATGTTATTTGTGCTGTGAATACTCTGTTATTTTGAATTTTTGGTCAGCGGTTATTTGTAGGAGTATGTATCCTCATGTAAGGTGGTCCTGGTACACCCTTGTACACAGAGACCGAAGGAATTCGAAGATAATGTCTAGTAGGTCATTCAAGTGGAATTTTCTATTTGTTCTTTTTCTGATCCAATCTTTCGAGTGAGCGAGCCTACGATCTGCTGCTCTGCTCCAGTCTGAATAGGAAGTCGCTCTATTTGCAAGCGTTTTCGACGCAAGACTTCTGATGAGATTACAAATTGACACGTATGAATTTATTACAAAATCTATGAAGAACGTTTAAAAATAGTATATATCCATCCCACTCTCGTATCGAGCATGGCTGATGGTTGGTTTACGTGCTCGAATAAAAAGTGCCTCGATTAGGGAGACGAAATCTACAATTATAAACTGCGAGAATGGCAGTGTTTTATGTAAGTATATCCATGAAGCGTTTTATGAAAATATCGTGTGCTTAATGAAAGATTTATCTAAGCAAACATGCTACTTAAATATATATATATATATATATATATATATATATTGTTGAAGTAGACATAAACATATTACTCCTATTCATTTTGACAGTTTCTGTTATTAAAGAAACAAACTATTAATTTATTAATGTGTCTTCGATTTAAGTTTGTCTTTTCGATTTTTCATTTTTTCAAAATTTTCCATTTACCTTTCTATACATATCTATATATGTATAGAAAGGTAAATGGAAAATTTTGAAAAAATGAAAAATCGTAAATATATATAACCTACTACTCAATAAGTCCCGTGTCTGACATATAAATCTCATCACTAATAAAAAATAAATTATATTTTTATAAAGTACTAGCCTTCAAATGAAACCTGCTAACATTTGAGAGCATTTTGATTATTACTTTAAAATCACGCTGTTGTACAGACCCAAATTATGCCGAATTTCGTCATTACAGACGTGTTTGAAAAGTGGAACTCCCGAGATCCAGCGACGCGTTTTAGTTTCTATAACAGCGAATCATCGCTGTGCCTTCTTCGTTGTTGGCAAGCACTCTTAGATGTATACAATTACGGGTTTCTCAATAGTCAGGTAGATTTTCGACTTTTGACTGCCTTTGATCACATGGTTATAGAGAGCACCGGGGGTGGCACGTCATTTGCGCGACGTCGCATTGATTCGAGCAGCGACTTTGACGAGGATGTTGCTGTCTTCGCTTAGAGTCAAGGCCAGATAATTGAAAGCCTGCGTTCGTGGGAGATCCTGTTTGTCGTCTTGGATGGTGCAAAATACTCCGTCTTATTGATGTATTGCTGGAGACTAAAGTGCACCAGTCGGTCGTACCAGGACTGGAATTGCTATTGAAGGTCCAGATAAATCACACAAGCGAGCACGGCATCATCCGCGTACTAGAGTGTCCAGGGGACGACCCGGTGCACCTCCCACTCACCCCCTCCCCCCACACACACATATATATATATATATGTAAATCCATTTACATGATCAATCTGCGTTCCAAGAATTAAACATGACAACATATTGTGTACGATCGTTTCATAGACCAATTATTTTTTATTGGTATCAGATCGAATATTCAGCACAGGGAATTGACACGAAAAATTAAAAATATAGACAGCATCAATGGAACAGGTTTAAACATCCTCAATTACGCAGCATATCATCCATGTTAACAGGAATCATTTATTGTATATCTTAAGTCAAAACAGAGCAATAGAAAAACATTATTTAGTTAGGTCTAGGCGGACAGTAGGTTGAAAATAACGGATGCTGTATTAGTGGCATATCACTAGAAAGAAACAAAACATATACCATTTTATAAAGAAGATAGACGTTATAAAAATGGAGAATATGTTGCCAAGTATGATCAAACCATGAGAGAAGATTAAAAGGTTCCAAAGTTGAATTATGAGGGGTACAGCCATTGACCAAAATGTTAAGCAAAGAGACGAATTATGAACTAATTTCAAAAGATTAGAAGTGCAAGAAACGACAATTGAAACATGTATTAAATGATAAAGCATGTGGTAAAATAATCTACAGAATTATTTAAGGTTGTAGTATCAATTATCAATTTTGTTATTAAGCATTTAAGTTGCAATTCTAAAGAGCTATGGGAAATTAAGTTTGGAGATCTAATATAGTTTGTATAGTTATTGAAACCCTGGCCAAAGGCTGGATTTGTGTGTGTACATAGTCTCTCTCTCTCTCTCTCTTTATATATATATATATATATATATATATATATATATATATATATAAATGTATATACGCAGCTGCAGTATTTCATGTAAAATCACTACTCGAAATGTGGACATAGCCAATCCAAGACAACAGATTTTGTACACATAGATGTCTAAAACCTTTTATTATATTATCAAATTATAAAATATTTAACAATAATACATAAATAAAACAGAATGGGATTCTCTTAACACTTACAAAATGTGAAACTTCTTTAATTATTTATCATACATACACAGTATATATATATATATATATATATATATATATATATATATATATGACGTGTGCGTTGCTGTGTGTGTAAATGAATGCTCCCCTTTTCAGTTTAACTGTATCCATAGACACTTAATTTGAAACATATGATGAATACCTTTCATCAGTGTAATTCTCTGAATGTTCAATATAGCAATTTATTTTTGCTTACATTTGAGGAATTAAAGCTATTTAACGAATTTAGAGAATGACATTAAGCCTAAATGCAACTGATTCTAAATGATTTTCATGGGGTGAAAGCAGAAACAGCTGTACACAAATAACAAATAACAAATGCGTCAATATCAGTCGCATATCAACGTTCATATCGGATTCCCATTTTGGTACGAATGGAAACATTTCAAATATTTCTACTGAACAATTCCAACCAGCATGTTTAACATGTCAGAGATTATTCACCAAGGCGTGCCACTGGCATTTTTTAAATTTTAATTTTCATGTATAAATAGTAGATTTACCCAGCATTAACTGGGGAATGCATCATGAAACAGTTAACAATATGTGTTAGACCTTTTCTTTTACCCCCCTCTCTCTTTCTCAATCTCTCTCATATGTATATATATATATATATATATATATATATATATATATATATATATATATATATATATATATATATAATTTATCTACCTCCCACAGGGTAAGATGTAACACAAGGTCGGGAAAGTGGGATTAGATAAGCAAGCGCTTGAGAGGTGAGCACTCTTGCCATTTAAAAATTGTCTGGGCAGCCCCGTCGGCATTCCCCGGTAGGGGCGCCTCAGACAGTAAGCAATAAACTTACTCCTCTCCAAAGAGGGGAGGTAAAGCTTGGGAGGGTGTTCCTACTAGGACTGCACAGGACAGTCAACCCCCAATAGACCGGCGCAAATCCAGACCCAAAAGGCCCGGACAATACCGGTTTATTAGGCGGGGTAAAAAAAAGGTTACTTACATATATATATATATATATATATATATATATATATATAGGCCACATTTTCTGATTTATGCAAACATTGTTAAAAATAACAGAATTCGTCAGTTTAAATATACCTTTTTATATTTTTTCAAATTTTCTGATGGTCATATCTGCATTAAAATAAACAATAAAAAAAGAAATGTTTCATAGGTTTCACAGGTTTCACGAACGTTTTCGATGCTTCGTCGAATCCTCCTTAGATGTCAAAAGAGAATTTTAAAAAGACAGCGGAGAAACGCGCAGAGAACGTTTTCACATTGTTCCAGGAATTCGTTGGCGATTTTAAATTCAGCAACGCTGGATGGTATCACAGACGAGAATCGCATTGCGTTAAATTAAAATGTAAGTACTAGTTTCATATGTCTTTTTAACATTCTGTTCTTTATCCATCTGTTTCGTTCATTTGCTTTTGACACCTGAGATTGAGTCAACGAAGAATCAAAAACGTTCGTTAAACCTGTAAAACTTATGGATCATTTATTTTTTAAAATTATTTTAATATAAAAAACACCATCAGAACAATTGAAAAAATAAAACAAGGTATAATTAAACAGACGAATTCTGTTATGTGTAACAATGTTTGCACACACAAACACACACACACACACACACACATATATATATATATATACATTCTCAGTCAAATAGACTTTTGAACACACATTCACGGTGTGTTCCTTCACGACCCCTTTCGTTCTATTTTTTCAGCTGGTTCAATATATTATAAAGAAAAAATAAAAGAATGCAAGGAAGAAACGGACAGAAAAATTCATCATTAAATGACTGAGGGTTTTCCCTAGTTTTAATAATTTTTTGGATACCAATGCATTAATATTTGCTTGTAAACCTCAAAGTAGTTAATATCACAGTGTATATTTTACCATAACTTGCTTGAAGTTTTTGAGTTCTAGCTGAAACACACAGATACGAAAATACGACCGTCTTATATGTAAGAAGATCACCATTAAATTAGGCTGCCTTTTATTCCATAAGCTCCTTTCTAATTTTTTGGTTCGATTTGCACATTTTGTATTTCTAAACAAATTATGATCGACTTTTACAATTTGTCGTTATTTTTTGCTGAATATCAGAGACTATTGTCCAATATCCTCTAGAGACATTTAAAGTTTTTACCTTTTAACAATAACATTTCATTCTAAAAATGTATTACTCAATTTCTAGGAGTTGTTGTTATCAGCCGTGTTTACGGCATATTAACCCTTTTCGGATTTTTTTATGTCCAATCCGATTATTTTGATAAAATATGTATGTTACCAATTTTTTATATCTTAAAATATTGATTCGTATTGATATCTAAACAAAACAAAGAAACATAATTCATATGAATCTGCCTGCTACAACAGTTCAATCGGCTTGATTCTGTTAATGATATTGATTTCCTCGATTCATTTCAGAATCAAGTACTCACAGGAGCGGCCACGTGAAGCTTGCGAACAGTCATAGTTAAAGTAATGCTATGGAGCCGACAAGACCTGAACACGGTACCCGGATTTCAGTCTGCACGGTATCCACTTCACCACGACCAACTCCTAATAGTCTGGAAAAGCCGAACACTTATTTGTCTCAGTAACGATTACTTAAATGGGGATCTATAATTGATTACATAGTAATCAATGATTCATTTATATAAGAATAAAATATAGTTAATTTAGGATATTTCTTGAGATTTTAAAACTTTTTCTAAGAATTTGAGATTATAATGAATATAAATAAAAAGTTATCGTCTAAGAATGAGAGACTATTTCGTTTAGTGGTGTTTACATTTATTTTGTCTATGATTTTTCGTCTGTTATTTATAGAGATCTGATAATACGTAAGAAAATTAACTATGTTATCTAAATCTATCTGACCGTTTAAATATTTCTCGTTGACTATCAGACAATCTTCTATATGTGTATGATTATCTTCTATCGGAATTTTCTTATTGTTTTCATGCAAACATCACACCCGCATAACTAGTAACGTCTGTCTGTCTGCCCCACTTCACTTTGCCGTGATGTCTGCCTATAATTTTGAGTTATAACCTAAGCAAATCAGTTAGATTGATCTGACAGATGATAATTATCTGTTTTGTCGCTTTAAAGAATTGCCTTTATTTTCTCAATTGATACATATATACTACTATTATTACACATCTAGTTTAATTTGATATTACTTTCGGTTAAAAGCGTAGACGTGAAACATCATATTTTTAATTAATTACGAAAATTGATTTGCGGGTACGTTTTCACTGATTACAATAACATTATCTTGGGCAACCCCGGATCGAGTCAACTAGTTTTATATATTGATCTTATTGTGTTAATCTCCGATTTTTTTAATGACCTTTAATATATACATACATCGTAATTGACTTTATGGCTCGTTTGAGAATATACAATTCATCATGAGCCGTTTCACAACATGTTATGGTTATTTTCGTCAAAGTATAAATTTTACATAAAAAATTAAAAAAAATTTTTTTTACTTCTGCAACGCTGTTTCGTGTCTACTCTATGTACCACTAAAATTGTTTAAATATTTCCATCTGAATGGATGTTTAATAGAATATGTTGAAACAATTCAGAAAATTAGTGATAAAAACAGTTAAACTATTTTCCCCTTGGGGATTCGAGAGCAATGCGCATGAGGAGATTGTTTTCTAAGTCGTTGATAAATTCGATTTCCGCAGTTAACGATGATAAGATTTTCAGCGGATATCTTTGTGTCCGCATCAAAAGGGTTAATAAAATTAAACAGCTTGAACGGATTTCTTTAGACATTTGATATCCTCTTTAAATAAATCATGAAGATTTTTGTTAAATAATCATTAGGTCTGTAGCATCCTATCTCGAAGAAGAAGCTAACTCAGATGCAAAAAGTGTAGCTAAAGTGATTACCGGTCATCTTGCCTTATCATGTCGCTGTGGCATACTTATGGAGGGGCACACAGTATTACTGGTGTTGAACAAGCGTTTGCCACTATAATCTAATGCTACACGAGGCAATGATCTGCGATTTCATCTGTGAACCACGCACTATAAATGTATTATTGAGATAGAAGAATGGCGCAGTGTTCAGATGTAAGGTGTTGCAGACACAATCACAATTCTGCACATCAACTGCAAGTTTATTTTACTCTCCCACCTGCTCTACTAGCAGTGATTCTCAAACTTTCGTTAAGAAATTAAATCATTTTTTCTTTTTTTTAATCTATTAATTTATATTATTAGAACTTGGTTGCATATATGTATCCAAAACCAACAACAATATTTAAAATGGATATTTACGTACCTGGACAGACAAAATATAATGAGCAGTGGTATATATCACCATTTTCTCGTTAACTAATATTCTATTATAGTAAGCTTATCCCATTTTTACGTGCCCCCTCCTATAATCAGAAAGGCAAAGTTAGACATCAGGTTGTTATTCAATGTGCAAATCGATCTCGGAAAAAAAGAATACTCTTGATTGAGACAAAAATAAAAATTGTCTCAGTCTAGTAGAATTACTTCTTCATTTACGGAGGACAGAAGGCTAAAGTGTAGTATTAGAACATATACTACATTCTTAAATCTGTGGAATATTTATCTACTTCTATAGTTTTGAAAATGATAATAGGTTTTATTTAACATACGTGTTTTTTAAAAATGATATTTCGAATTTTGTATTTAAACATGCCGACACTAAATCTCTATTAGAGTAATAACGATAATTATTTGTGAATGTTTAGGCGTACAAGTCCAATAAAATTCAAAATAGCCGCTATTAATAGTTGTGCTGTCTTAAAGTTGATGTTGGAGTGATTAATCGCTTTAAAGTTTAAACCAAACCAGAGTAATTTAAAAAAAAAAAACACAAAAAGGGAAATAATAAAAGACGCACGTGTTCTGTTTACATAATTGGCGGATCAAATTGTGGTAAACTAATCCGTCATCGGAATTACGATTTTAGAGTGTACCATTTTAATCTCTGAAATTAATAAAATCGTTTTTGGTTTGCCAATGTTAGAAGTGTTGGCCTCTTTGGTATCATAATATACCGATGACGAATTCAGACTACTTATTTCCAGCTAATTAATTCGACTATTAATATATATATATATATATATATATATATATATATATATATATATATATATATATAGAGAGAGAGAGAGAGAGAGAGAGAGGAGAGCGAGTATAATTTTTATTTGTACAAACATTATTGGTTACATATGTACATATATGTTTCAGTTGTCCCCTCTATCGAGAGTCCACTTCCTCAGACAGTTAAAGAAACTAAAATGCTTATCTACTAATTCCATGTGTTATCCATTATATATATATATATATATATATATATATATATATATATAACATATGGAATTAGTAGATAAAAATGTGAATAGGCTAGTTAAACTATTATAAATTGGATGATTCTGACTACTGCTCTCATCTTCAGTGTTATTCGACAATGTTTCGACCGCGGTAACCTCTGGCCGTCTTATGTGTATATTTTCTGAATAAAGCCGAGGGTTACAGCAGCCTAAAAGTTGTGAGGTTAACACTCAATATACGAACAGTAGTCCGAAAAATGCAATGTATAAAGATTATCAATCGGCATCTAAAACATTCAGAAACATCATGGTCTTGTTAAAATAATAACACAAACTCAGCTTCAAAGCCAACCGATATTTTGGCCGTGGAGCCGGCCTTAATGAGTGGTAGCTTTTTTTCTAACACTGATTAAGATCAAATATCCGTTGGCTTTAAAGATATGTTTATGTTCTTATTTTAACTAGTCTGTTTACACTTTTATCGAATTTTACCATATATTATGTTTCAAACTTCTCCAAACACACACACACACACACACACACACATATATATATATATATATATATATATATATATATATATATATATATATATATATATATATATATATATATATCGTAACGTCAGCATTTGAGTTTAAACATGATTTTGTTCCGGTTTTTCGAAACTATGCGACCGGCTTAAATAATTAGCTCTACACTGACGATTCCGGAAGGATGAAATGTATATAAGCAAATATTTATGATAATTTATCGCCCTGAATTTAGGCTGGGCATTTTAGTGAGTAGTATTGATTAAGCCGGATAAATAATAGCTTTAATGCATCCTCCTTCATAAGTAGAACACTGTTGACGTCGGCTGCCTATCACGCCAGCTCGTAATAATAGGTTTAAAACTCTCACCGATTTATGTAATTGTTCACGGGTGTCGCGTGGGTTCAGGCGTCGAAATTTGAATTAAAACATGACTCCTGTTCCGGGATTTCGAATTGTGCGACCGGCTTAAGTAATTATCTGTACATATACGATTCCAGAAGGATTATATATATATATAGTTCAAAGTGATAAAAGAATTAAACCCTTTAATGAAAAAGAGCTTTCTAAAGAAATCAAAGCCAATGCGAATTATTGTTTTTCACAACACGAGTTAACATAAGTCTTGGAAGTTTTTTCGTTGAAAATTATTCGCAATTTCATTTTGTTTAAGCTAATATGACTGTAGTTGAACATATATAAACACATTTAGGCAAATCATTTTGTTTTATGAAAATGTATACTAAATAAACATGCTGCTTTATATCATTATTAAAAACTATCACATAAGCATAGTAAGGATTCACAAAATTATTCATAAAATATCTTTGAAGAAAATTCCATAAGAAATACAATATGTTTATTACATATATATATATATATATATATATATATATATATGTGTGTGTGTGGGGGGGGGGGGTGTATGTGTGTGTGTGGGTGTATGTCACATGGTGTAACGGGAAAAGTGGCTTGTTACTTTTTACAGCTGTAAACGAAGCGTCTCTTCTTTCAGTAGCAACGCTCGAGTCTCACTCCTCCCCAGTTAGAATTAATTGTTCTCTCCTTGAAAAATCCCCCTTTTTTATAAGCTCCTTAGACTGACTTTCACTCCAGACCTGAAATGCTAGACTTACATCGCTGCAAAAATAGTTGGATTATTCTAACGACCCGAAAGTACGTCACGCCTGATGCAAGCGTCTACCTGTATAAGAACAGATACGTCGTCAAAAGAGAGTACTGATGTATATATCTGGAGAAGTGTCACTCGAGGTATTCTTTCTTGTTTGGCACACTACAAAATCGACTTAGCAGTCTAGTGGAGAATGATCTGTTCTTTTCGCTGCAGCCTTTTTCACACAGAAGAGATGGTGCTAACATCTATCTACGCGTTATGTTCATGGTAGGTGCTCGACTACGCTCGAATCCCTGGTATTCCGTGTAAAACATCCATAGTAAAAAATACGTCTAGCTACAACCACAGCAAAGGACTTTCCTCTCTCTCTCTCTCTCTCTCTCTCTCTCTCTATATATATATATATATATATATATATATATATATCTTTCTCTCTTACTCTCTCTCTCTCTCTATCTGTACCAAAAATCAAACGAAAATTCTATGAACAAAGTTTCTTTCCTAGAATATCCCATCTGTGGAACAAAATACTACGAGTCTGCTTCCCATCCGACTACAAGATGGTCATCCTAAAGCCTAATGTAACTGTCTTCATTCCTTTAAAGTAATTTTCGGCCCATTGTATCCATTATTTCTATGTTTCTCGTTTTGGCAATCGTCAAACTGAAAATCTCTTAAGGTCTTATCATCGAGTGGCTGCCGGGCCTTGATAAGCGGTGATCCAATAATAATTGAAAAAACCTACCCGCTCTCGCATCCGATTTAGGAAAAAAAAACAAGATATGCTGATTCGCCACGTCGGATCAGTTTCCTCCTTTTCGTTACGTATGTGCTGGCACACGTAGCTCTCAACCGATTTCTAATGGAAAAGTACACTCTACCTGATTTTAACCTTACGTGGAAATTTACCATTCTAAACCTATCTTTAGATACCTGTATCTAAACATTTTTACACTTGCTCCTTTCTGGCATTTATTTCGCCGATATTCGTGTTATTCATTTATGTGGTGATTTTCTTTCTGTACTTTAGATTATGTATTCTCATGATTCTTTTATCGAATCATCCAATCAGTTTTCCTTCCTTTTCTCTCCTGTTTACATTAAGTCAGTATCCCCTTCTTAAATGCATGGCAATTTGTTTCCTAATTCTTTGGTCGAGGTACTTTTCTTTTTTTTCCATAATACAAATAATCCGGTGTATCATAAAAGGGATCCTTCCCAAGTGCTTATTCCTTTTATTAGGTTTCACATATAATATGAGTTTTAAAATATTTCTTGTTCTCCTCGGCTATTTATGTCTCAGCTTCTGTTTCATTTCTGTTGATTTGGTCACGACGACATCCGATAGTCCCGGATATTTATAAGTATATGTTCGTCAAGTACTTTCATCACCTTTAACGATGCAACTCTATGCTCTGTGATGTTTCAATTTTCCCCTTTTCCACATCGAGTAGTACACACTTTATTCACCTGAATTCTGTTTGAATGTCCTTCCTTAATATTCCGATTGTAATCATTTGAGGCTCTGATCACTTTTTGTTATGTACAAATATTTTGAAATTATATAGATCAGCTGATTAATTTTTCGTTTTTGTCTGTGAATTTGTATCTCAGCATAGCACACCTTCAGAATGTTATTGAGTGGAAACAATCAAGGTTATAGAGAGTCTTCCGGTAAAATGTTTTTCTATATTCCGTCTTTATTGTGGGTTAAGCTGGTAATAACCGTCGGTGTATTCACTTCTACTGTCTGTTTCACATTCCTACAATCATCTATAGCTATACATCTTACATTGCAGACGATGATTAAAGCCAACTGAAAACGTCTCGCTGTTCTCACTCTGACGGAACAAAGTATGGGTGGTTCAGAAGAAATTCGACTGGTACCGCGCAACCTATGTCTCGCTGTAAACTTCGCATGGCTAGAGCACATTTTCAGAGGTTATCCATTGTCTCGCGTGAGAGAAAAATGCGACCCACACACGCATACACATATACACAATGGCAGATTAGAGTTATATCATGATATGATTTAATGTCTGTTCCAGAGTAAAATATATTACACGTGTTTCTGCAAAAAAATCACAGCATACTTAAAAAAATGCATTGCACAATAATCGATCAAAACTATATCAGAAATGTCGTTTTATATTGTTACATTATATATATATATATATATATATATATATATACTATTTATGAAAAATTATGCATTCATCTGTCTGTTAGGAATATCCGAATTTCATGTATCTGCCACTCATGAATTTAGAAGAAAATCCGGAGGCCATCTTAAACGCGATCATGGAGCGATTAAATCCCAAGGAGACTGTTGAATATTTCTGAAATATAAACAAACTGGATCTTGACCTAATTCCTAAATTAAAGATAACAAGACCCGTATATACTGGGTATCCCAAACGGCCACTTTAATGTATACTATTTAATAACATAATGAATATTTGATCTTGTACCACATATGATCGACCACTTTTTTCTATTAACCTGTGATACATGCTACACACTCACACACACACACACACACACACACATATATATATATATATATATATATATACATATATATATACATATGTATGTATGAGGAAAAATAGAAACAATGTTTCAGACAAAAGTCAAAATAAAAATGGAATTGAGGATAAGCGAATCAACAAACTAACAAAACTATAAACTCGAACACATGTAACAGCTCTACCAAGATATTTCAGTCGCTAGAAAGCAACCATCCTCAGTTGGAAATCAGAACTTTAATGAACAGAAATTCAATTACTAGATACTGAAATATCGTGGTAGAGCTTTTACATGTAAATGAGTTTATATATTTGTTAGTTTGTTAGTTCGCTTATCCTCAATTCCACTTTTATTTTGCATATATATGTATATATAAATACATATATATATGCATATATATATATACATATTATATATATATATACAGATATATATATTATATATATATATATATACACATATATAAATATGTATATATACCCATATATATATATATATCAGCTAATCAAATCAACTCCTTATCTAAAGCAAGTAAGTGTTTCAGTTTTTAGGGTTTTTTTCTAACTAGATATAAGCCAGTCGCCTTCTGGAGCCAGCATCCCTGATAAAAACTCAAAAAGATTCATGCATGGAATCGACGCCATTAGTAAATTATGTTGCTTGCCCCTTAGCGATAACACGCACGATATCGCTGGTCTTATCAACGCAACCATCTTCCGACAGTCTCACTTAACTCTATGAAATATTATTCGTAACAATGTACTTTCCTGATGTTATTTGATGTTTTTGGAGTGGGTAAAGAGTGGATAAAGGTTTAGAAACTGCGAAGAGTTCGTACGTTCGCTACTTTAACAAATAACTTGTATAAATTGTTAACGCCATAGCCGATAATTTCACGAACATTATGATAACAAAATCAGATATATAAGTGCCTTATCATAAAATTTGCTATAAGTATAGACATCTGCGTTAGTAAAGTATTTATTAAAGTACTTTGGTCTCTAATTTCAGGAGTAGTGAGTTGATAACTACTTTCAGTAAAACCAAATAGATTTTGATTACGTGGGATTTTTAAGGACTGGTAAACACATTTGCGTTTCCATAAAATTTACTAAAGTGCCTTCTTTGGAAAGCATCGGACCGGCGTTATGAAATGCAATTTCTGAATTTTTAAGGAGGAAAATCCGCACATATCTCATACACTCACCAACCTTTTTTAATCGGGTTAAACCTTCTCTGAGACTACAAAAGAATAGATAGCATGTTCTGGGTATATAATTGTTGCCACTTAACTGGCGGTAAAACTACATAAAATGCTCGTTGAAACTAACTTAGGAGAAGTAAAATTCAAATGTAACATCATGTCGTTTTAAGTATGAATAGATAGGAATATCTTTGAGCAATAATTAAATCATTGTGAACAACAATTTAATTATTGCTAAAAGATATAGTCTGGATATTTACTAGCTGTAGCCAGTGTTTCCAACGAATATTCTTTTCCAACTTTCGGTCACTAGAAGCAGAATCGGAAGTCGCAATATTTAACGTTCTCTGCATTGTCTATAACCGCTACCTTTTTTTCTTCATCATTTGTTCAGCTGTGCAATACTGAATAGTCTTGATATTTCCAAGCTGTAACGAGTGTTTCAAAAGGAATATTTTTGTTTATTTAGTTATTCTTTTTAAACTTTAGGTCACTGTGAGCAACATCGGAAAGGCACATATTTAACTTTATTCACCTCGTTTCTAACGGCTTTCTTTTTCATCTTTTATTATTCGTCACTTCAATAGCCTCAGGTGGGTTAACATTCACTGTTCATCACCATCGTCTCTATGTTTTTCTTTCTATTAATTAGTTACATTCGCATTATGAAACCTGTTATCCAAGCACTCCACCCAGACTGCACGGGATAAGTACGATTGATGTATGCATGTGTATAAATGTATGTGTATGTGTATATGTATGTGTATGTGTATGTAGATAGATAGATAGATAGATAGATAGATACATAGATAGATACATAGATAGATAGATAGATAGATATGAATGTATGTTCAGTGACAAGGACATTTTTGGATTGCTGCACAGGCGCGCGATTAGTCCACTGGGAGTAAAATTTACCCATAGCTGTTGTTATAGCATTCCCATAGGACAGAGAACCTACGATAAATCCCGCGTTTTCATAGGAATCTAAAAATTCTAACTTGTTCTTCTTTTTGTACTAATGCCTATGGTCCTCAGTAAATGGTGTTGGCTGCGTGCAAGATCTTTCACCATTCTAAATAATTTCACGCCATTGGTTGGTACAATATTCACACGTTGTTGTACCTTATATGACTTGGCTGGCCGAAGCCTGAAGAGATAACACCTTCAATGATTAAAAATAATAATTTTCGTAATCAATAGCAATAAGGACCATAGAACTGGTAGTGAAGGGGTTGTGCCCGAAAGGTGTTCCACTGCGAAAAAGCTTAGATTTATAAATGTTGGTTGCTGCAACATTCGAATATTGCTAGATATCGAATCAGCTGTATCCCGTCCAAAACGTCTTCAATTGTTGCAAAAGAACTGAAACGTTAGGATTTGAATATTATATCATTATTATAAACCAGACTTAGTGGCGATGATCACTTCACTGATGATGAGTTGCAGGGCATAAGGCTGTTAGAGAGCAGCTGCCCTATGTTTTAGCGAAACTACAATGTGATTATAGTGATCGTATAATTTTCAGCAGGGTGCACTTAGTACACAATAGGTATTTGACCTCTATTAGTGTCTATGATCTAAGTTTGAATCCCATATAAGATTAAACACTTGCGTGTTTTAATCTCTTAAACAAGTATTATTGAAGATACATCGTGCAGATAAAGTTGTAATACTTGGAGAATTCTACGCCCGGGTAGGGAATAATTGTGAGACTTGGAATTCGCTGGACTAGCACAATCTTCGGCTCTGTAAGAGTAACAGCTTGTTACTCATGTAGATGTATACTGAGATTAATCGTATGGTGAAAACACTCTCTCTCGACAGAAGCCGAAGTACGAAACAACTTGAAGGCACTCTGGCTTCAAGACATGTCATCTAATTTACTATTTCCGCGCGAGAAAAGAGTTACATAAAGGGTGTTCACACGTTATGAGTGGTACCGATTGTTGACCGGATCAACGCCATGTACGAGCGTTGTTTCATTTTTGTGTAAGGTCCGCTGTGCGGAACAGAATTATAGTTCTTCCACAGGAACTAAATACTGGAGACAGTAAGAAATAAGCTCACACAGTGTATTGAGAATATCACTTGCGAATACCTATGGGAAGCCATGAAAGCATCTTTGTATGAGGTCAATGCTTATGCACTGGGATTGGTCGACGACACCACAAAGATAGCATTGATAAAAAGAGTAAGGCTCTTACCTCTTTTTTGAGTAACAACAATCAAACCGAGAACAATACAGGTTTTCAAAAGTTTAAAGCAAAAGGGAAGCGTCATCTAATGGTCATGCAAAATTCCTGGTGGGATGCAAATTCTAATTAAATCCAGATAACATCTACTACAAATAATGCACAACATCTATACCGTGTGCTTAAATAGGGGCATACTCTAACTAGTTCACATATTACACTAGAACGTTTTCAAAGTGATAAGTAATTGTTGAGGAATCCCATAGATATTCTCTCGAGATGGTGTGATCAATCGATGAAAATTTCAATAGATAATCTCTGGTAGATAATTAGTACGTTGCGACTAATGAAACACGAAATGAATAATAGTCCCTTGAGGACAGGATTGCAGAAAGCTATATACACCTTAAATAGTGGGAAGTCCCTGGTATGGATAGATCGCCTTCAGAGATCTTTAATTTTGGGGTGACAGGTTTTCCCCAAAGCTTTGTCATATTATGCAGCATTTCTGGAATGTTCAGTATTGGGAATATATATTAATGGTGATCTTATACAAGGGGAAGAGTGCTAGAGATGATTGTGGTAACTCTCGTTGGATAGGATTAGATACCGTTGCAGGTAAGCTCAAGTGCAGGATTTTTAGATAGATTACAAAAACACATTGTAGATGATATTCTCTCAGAATCTCAATATGGTTTCACGAATGGGGGGACTGTTACGATGATCTTATCCGTAAGGTAGTTCCAGGAGAAATGGCTTAGAACAACACGTTTGATTGGACCAATAATTAATAGACCTTACCAAGGCTTGTAACAGAGTCAATAGAAATGCGTTTGGTATATTCAAGAGACGATAAGTTCTCCCCCCCCCCTAAAAAAATGTGTGAGGAGGATTCGGCTTTTGTACGATGTTATGAAAGCCCGAGTAAACATTGCTGGGCAGCTTACATAAATATCAATAGAAAATAAAGTTAAGCAATGTGACATACCTGCACTGGCACTTTTTTGCCTTATAATTTCTTTATGTATTTTAAATATTGTCAGTGTGGCATATATCTCTATAAGCTAACGTAGTTCTCGTAAGTTGTTCGACCATAAACGCCTTAGTGCAACGTCGCGAATTCACCAATTAGAGGATTTTTATACGCAGATTATTGTAATCTTTTTGCACATACTCAAGCATACATGCCAAATCGTATGGATTCTTTTAAGTGAACATGTAGTGCCTTATAACTAAGATTTCACTTGAAAAATACCGTTTTTTGCATCAACCTGCACCAGGTTAAGCTCGAATTGATCCATGATTAGCGAGGATCGTATTCCAAAGAAGTGTTATTAATGAACATACACATAAACTGAAATTCAATGACTCTTTAAATACCTTTCTCGAAATATGGGGGATTCTGAGGAGTAATAAGAAAAAAATGCGCTAAATAGAGCAACATGAAGACAGGAGTCAATATAGGTGTGTATTGTGATAAATAATTCTCAAGGCAAGGCGAACACTTACGCTTTCTATACTCTATCTCTCTCTCTCTTTCTCTTTAATGACTGTCGCAGTCGGGAGAAGCGCTTACTCTCTCTGTTTCTGTCTATCTCTCTCTCTAAGATTTTGTCGTGCGATTCAAGCAGCCGCCTGACTGGGGAAGAGGGAGGCGAGGTTATGAAGAACAGACGACGTGGGCGACCGGAAACGGAACAGACAGCGAATGTCGCAAGGGCGCGAAAAACAAAACACACGAGGTGAATTTAAGATATACGCCAGAGAGGGCGAAAACGGCAGACGGGACGCTTTTGTGAATAAAACAGAGAAAAGGACAATCGTATCGCCGGTTGAATCCAGAACATTATTACTCCCAAGGATTACGATTTCAGGAACTTTAAAGGACAATCGTATCGCCGGTTGTACATAGAACATTCTTATTCCCAAGGATTACGATTCCAGGAACTTAAAGGGCAATCTTATCGGGGATTGAATCCATCTTATTCTTATTCCCAAGGATTACTATTCAAGGAGATTATTGATTTTCGTGTCATCATTTATATTGTATGTGCGTGGACTTTTGATCCGTATTATACTTCGGACAAACAGCTAAGTATTAGCCTATCTCTTGCCAGTATCTTTCTTATACAAATATATATATATTTTGACTGAAATTTCATGTTGCATACGGCTACACACACTCTCCAAAATACACGTCTGTCTCCCTCACTCTTTCCCGTGGTGTCATCTTCTTCTATTTGTTTATAAAAATCTTTATTGAATTTTAATTTCACTGGTGTCTGTGTTCGTCATTTATTGCTTTGGTTATCCCAATTCCCCATAGACAAATTTCACCGGTTAATCCGACATTCGACGATTGACCAAAGATGATTAACGTGCCAACGGACATTAAATAAAATAAATCTATGTGTAACGATCTGATTGCTAATCCGTACTGATCATCCCGCGGTTAGGTCGTAACAGTATAAATATGAGAAAAGACGCATCAACAATTTAAGAGAGCTGTTAGGAAAGGGAACCTCAGAAACGATAAAGGTAATGGTTGTTATTCTCTGTGGTTGAGTTGTTAGAACTGTGGTAAAGTATGCTTGGGCAAAGCATGGCGTTACAGTCTCAGTCATCTCTAAAAAGAATATCTGAACTATTCCCTTAAATTGATAGCAACGTGCAACCTATGCGGTAAATAGTGAACATCTGTTCCAGGGTTTACACGACATAAAAGAATCCACAATGAGACGACTTAATCAACTGCTTGTATGAAACAACATGTCTGTGCCAGAGAGTATAATGTTTCGATGTACTTCAATGACATTTTTCTTAAAATTATCATCCCGAGGAAGTCTTACAAATAAAGACGAAACGTTGATGAATATATTAAAACATATCTCTTGGTTTTTCCTTTTCCATCTCCCATTACGTCGGATTACTCTCATCCTTTCTTTCACACACACACACACACACACACACACACACACACACACATATATATATATATATATATATATATATATGAAAAATATTTGTTGTTTATTATCTACAGACGTATACGGCCAATATTTGAACAGCTGATAAACTGTGGTAGTTTAAACACATTAAAGCGGCGATAACGACACAGGCATTCTACTTATATTAAGGAATGATCCATTATAAAGCAAATGAAGTCACGCTGTATTTGCACTACTACTAAAGTGCTCTACTAATTATTAAGGAGCGACAAATATGAAAAATATTTGTTGTTTATTATCTACGGACATATACGTTTCGTCTCTTTTCCATCGAGACTCTTCAGCGTAGAAGTATGACTATTCACTACTGGTCACTCGGTTCGAAACCCTGGATTATAAGTATTTTTCAACTTCAATCCAACGTCTTAAACCTCGCGGCCAATTTTTGAACAGCTGATAAACTGTGGTAGTTTAAACACATTAAAGCGGCGATAACGACACAGGCATTCTACTTATATTAAGGAATGATCCATTATAAAGCAAATGAAGTCATGCTGTATTTGCACTACTACTAAAGTGCTCTACTAATTATTAAGGAGCGACAAATATGAAAATTATTTGTTGTTTATTATCTACGGACGTATACGTTTCGTCTCTAGGGATCATCAGCTGCCTTATATGCATTATTTCTTTCGGAAGATAAGTGTAGTTACAATTTATTAATTCTAGAATCTTTACTAGTGCTCAATTTTTATTTCTGTAAAAGACGTCAGTGACATTAAAAAGCGAACTTAAGTATATTCAAAATTTACTCAGCTCTGGGGTTTACCCATAAAATGAATATAAATAATAGTGAACAATGCAATAGCGTCAGACATAAATCCATTTTCATTGTCATCAACAATTAAACATTTTTTTTTCGAAATATATTTACTCAAAAGAGCTAAGTTAATTTCTTTGTGCCACACACTTATTAAAAAATTGAAGCACCACTCCCCATTAATATTAGCTTCTTAAATGCCAGAGTCGATCAACAAATTAAACTTTTTACAAACTCACGCTATTAAGTCTACCTCTAACAATTACACTCATGATAATTTCATTAATTTAGATTAACATACATCATAATTATAAACCTGAGGAAATGACATTTAAAAATAGTATTCGTAATTTAATCCAACCGATTAATGCAAATAAAAGCATTATGCGTATTATTTACTATTAAATACATATAACATTTTAATCTTCTTTGTCAAAATTGTGTCAACATTGTAAATCCACGCCTACACACCAATAATATGAGATGTATGTGCATTATGAGCTTGATTGCTTACTTGGAAATTGTATTATCTATAAATAATAAAAGACCCCAAACATTTATGAAGTAATTAGCACCCTATTCCGCGAACGAACGTGCTATAGGCTAACACATTGCATAGTAATTAGACTAACGTTAGATGGACTCTAATAAATAATGCAAGCATTATGTTTCGGTATATTTAGATGAGAATTGATACTTAACATTTGTTGATTATTAGAATCGATATTCTCATATTAAAGGATATACTTAGTTTCTTGAGGTCGACAAAACGCATCTGAAGAAGGTCGGGCTTATATCCGTCGACACATCGCAAGATTAACATATCGAAATAATACACATTTAAACACTCTCAGCAATTGCCACTTTTCGAGTTTTCGCAGCTTTATCTTTTTTATGAAGAACCATATGACATTGAGTTTCGGTATAAACATGATCTGCACACTCATAACGTATAGACCAGACCAAACACGCAAGAAAACTTTTGATCTCTTAAAAGCTGAAATGATAATAATTTAAATGATTGTCCATTCTGTATCTATTGTTATAATATATGCATTTTACAAGACAAATGTACGCTTCGGCGCTGATTGTATACTTTGATCCGTCGAACTACGGTGTCGATTACACTGACACACTCGTCCATTGATTTCTGAGTGATAGATAATTTGAGTTCTAAAATCATTTGTGGATTGTTCAGATGAACACAGTTTTTCAAAAAGCCCCAAGCATAGAAATCTGGTGAATGTGGTGATCATTCTGTAACGCGGTGCATGTTGATCAGTCGATTTGCAAAAAAAAAATCCGTTTTTATTAATTATTTTAAAATGTTAATTTTGACCACATAATAAAGACTAGCTACTATAAGATCTCACGAGATAATTTTATTTAAAATAATCGAGCTGTTTTACTTAAATTTACCAGTTTCCTTTTTCAGAATCGGTTTAACATCACATCAACCGTTTTGTGGATTATTAAATGTTGGAAGTGAATATCTATTGTAGATAATTCATTAGAAACGTTGCTATTGAGACAAACTACTTCTAAATAAATAACTGGAGCATACGGATGCTGATTCCTTCTTTTAAATCTCCTTTCAGGAACCACCATAGTGTTGCACGTATAATCTTGTTTGTCAATGGCAGTAATATTTACTATTATTTACTGAATGTGAGTTAGTTCTCACACGAGCCCTTGGAGATCACTGGTAGAAGATGCACTGTTCCCTGGAGTTTGGGTGACAACAAGTCTCCCTTGATTTCCAGCACTTCCCGCTTCTTTCCAACACTATTGTAAATGACTTCATGTTCTTGTACGTGCCGTTTACCACTGTGTTATCGGTCATAACTACCGGTGGTTTTCTGAAGAATTTGAATGGCAACAAGACCTGACAAGATTCCAGTACTCTCTATACCCTTCCAGTGTATGTTAGGATATTGTTTTCCCCTAGTTGGTATTTCTATAACCGGTGTCCATTCATAGCCATTTTCTGTGAGTCAACCTATGCTGGTACAAACGGTGTGTTCTCTTTAGACGGGATAGCAGATGTCAACTCATGGGGTTTTCTTAAGACCAACATTGGCAGTTTCAGATTATTATTTACTCACTTTAAGTTTTAACACGAGTCATAATCAGTTATTGCTTACTTGCAAGTGGAGTTCCTTGGAGTCTGAGTGACAACAAGTTTCCATAAGTTGTCAGCACTTTCCACCTCTTTCATCTTGCATAATCACGATAGCCGTGTACCATTGATTTCTCGCAAACAATAATCCTTACTTTTCCTTGGAATTAGAGTGGGATAAGCCTCAACTGAAGATTCCTGTATTCTCTGCACCGTTCACGTGGATGTCTGCATAGTGCTTTTCACTCTCCTTGAACATTCATGACGATTATATGTGGTGCCAATCGGGAGGGAATTAAATATCTCACAGTTTCAGATCATTTGGTATCATTATTATTATTATTATTATTATTATTACTAGCGGGACCCGTGTAAATTACACGAAATGATGCTTTCAATACTAATTATCTTGTTCCTAACCTATACATGTTTGAATAAAATATCATAAGATTTGGTTTGTATATTTAGTTTTAAAAATGAACAATACATGAAACAATTTACAAAACTTCTTTATATACAATATTTCTAGTGAAGGTAGTTCCTCTTCTCTGGCCATGAGTAGAATTATTCTGAGGACAAATTTTCACTCTTACACTGTTCATTAACCTTGCTCTTGAGAAGGCTACATAAAGTTGTTCATGAGTAAAGCAAAGTTGTGGTAGGTAGATCCCAACCTTATCGAAAGTGTGTCCTTGAGCTTTATTAATGGTCATTGAATATGATAGGCGGATGGGAAATTGAGTCCTGTGCAAAACAAATGGAATATTTGCGTCACTGGGATTAAGTTTAATTCTTGGAATTAAAACTCGCTCCTGAGCATGAGATCCACTTATGATTGAAGCTAGAATACTGTGGTTATGAAGCTCCAATACTTCTAAACGCGTTCCATTGCATAGTCCTTGCGTTATTGACAGGTTTCGAAGCAGCATAATAATAGATCCAACTTTAAGATTGAGACGATGAGGAGGCATTCCCGAAGGCGTAAGTGAATTTATGAATTCCATTGGATAATTATTGGCTTCCATTTCATTGTCTGATGATACTGAATCTATACTTAGATATGTTTTGCTCTCAGTTGGTAGTATACTTAGAATATCTTCATTAATATCCAAGCAATCTGCATTTTTTGGTGACAAAATAACTCTACTTTTCATTTCGTCTTGGGTGCAATTATCGAATATGTCTGATACTAAAGAGTCATTGCATACACATTGTTCTGGGATATCGATAGTATCATCAGAAACGTTATCAAGTGAACTCTGCACTCGACCATTTCCGATTTGTAAGAGCCATTGTGAGAAAACTTGTTCGTTGTCATTAGTCCTCATATTCTGAGAGAGTTTAAGTTGATGAAAACTGTGCCACATTGGAGACTTCTTTAGACATACATCCAATACTGCAGCAGGTGGAGCTCTAGGAACCACAGGCAGAACTTGCCTGAAGTCTCCTCCTAATATGAAGACTTTACCACCAAATATGCTATTATTATTCATAATATCTTGTAAACAATTATCAATGGCATTTAATGCATATCGAGGGATCATCGACGCCTCATCAATAATGAAGAGCTTCACCTGCCTGAGAATATTTGCTTGGTCAGAATTAGGCGGAATATTGCAGGTAATTGTCTCAGTGAAAAGAACAAGAAGTTTGAAGATACTGTGAAGTGTTTTTCCATTTTTCAATAGTGTCGCTGCAATACCTGTCCAAGCAGAAGTACTAACAGTCACATTTTGAGCCACCAGGTAATCATGAATCATGTTGAATAGAAAAGTTTTGCCAGAACCACCAGGTGCATCCAAGTAAAACAGTCGATGGTTAGTCTCCAATCCTCTATCTAGTTCACTAACAGCGTTAATGACACTATTAAATACACCTCTTTGCTCAGTATTTAGTATTTCAGGATTAACTTCTTGAATTTCTTCCATATGTTGAATGGCAGGAGGCTCACTGATTGGTTCTGGTAGACCAAGCATCGCACAATTCATGCCGGTTTCATTCAAAATCATGTTTATGTGATGCAGAGCGATATTCTCTGCAACATTATCATCATATTGGCGTAAAAGGTCCTCTATCATAAGGTGTTTGTTATCATTCCATAATTGTAAGGCATTTTGTGGTGTATTGTATAAACAAATCATTGCAAACATGTTAAGAAGCTGTCGTGGCATTTGATATATAGCTGCCTCACTCAAAGTCATTTCTAGTTCGTTGTCATCTTCAAGCAGTTGCAATCGAATACAGACATCCTTAAAGGTCGGCAATTGTTCACCTCCTACAGTTTTCAGGTTATTAAAAGAAGTTGCACCTGGTATATAAAGAAGAAGCATCCTTAAATGAAATTTCTCAGCATTTCTAGGACTGGCAGAGTACATTCTCGTTACAATCTGGCGGTGACGTTGTCTTCTGGTCCAAGTGTTGCTTTGCTTATTAAATACATAATATTCAGGAATATCAATATAAAGGTGGGCTCTTGCATCCACGTCACTTTGGTTAAGTTTGAACCATGCAGTTAATTGCGTGTCTCGTCCTTCTGCGCGGGCAGCAGCTTGTCCTTGTTCACCCGGCCTATAATAAACTTGTTGCTGGTCAGGTAAATGGAGGGCGAGTCGGTAAACTATGTGTGACTGTCCATGCATTTTGTATTCTGACAAACGCCAAAATGCTTCAGGCGGAGATACGTATCTACACGAAATATATTGCTTAATTTCATTATATTCATTTGCATTAGTTTCATTGTTATTCATATTTATTTCCATCATTGCGCAATCATGTCCTTTATAGGCATATTTGAAAAGATATTTCACACTTTTTACTGAGATACACACCTCTACATTAATGTGAGCACCATATTTTCTGAGTAAATTCTTATTATATGGTACTACAAAACTGCAGTCAACCTCATGGACACCCACTCTAACAGAATCTCCATTATTTCTGCATCTGTAAAGAGGATATCCAGAAACATTTGTAATAGTCTCCTCCTGATATGGCATTGGAAATTTCTTCTGACACTCTCCCCCTACCATACAGATTGAATTGGGATTAAATGTACCACAGGGTCCATGAATCATGAGTGTTTTCACTAATTCTCTCAATTCTGGATCATGTTCTGATGGTAATTCAGCTGAAACAATATTATCAATCTGTTCCCTAGTTCTGATTTTATATTCTTCTTGCAGCATGATTAGCATGTGACAATGCGGGAGACCTCTTTTCTGAAATTCACTTACATGTATCGCAGCAATAGGTACCCCAAGTACATGTCTGTCCTTTATGTCAATCATTAAATCATTAAGATGTTGTTTGAAAACTCGTGCCAATAAATCTGGTCTGTTCTGTGCTGTTTCATGAGGCTGTAAGTTTTCAGTTACTTCTCGACATTTTGGATTGCAAGTATATGTTAAAAAGTAATCAGGCCTTCCATACTTGCAAACTATTGCCATTGCATCTTGGTAGCATTGTTGCATATTTCGTGGGCTCCCTGTGAAGGATGATGGCAAAATGACAGGTACTCCAGGATCTTCATTTTCATTATTTCTTGCAAGGTGATCCATCAAACCTGAATACATTGCAACTCTTAGTTGTGCTTGATTTTCTCAATGAATTTCAAACGACAACCTTCTACTTTAACGTAAGCATCGAATATATATTGTTGAAATAGTTTTCCACCACTGTGTATTGGACTGAAGCCACCTCTTATAGATAGACGATATGTATAAAATTCCTGCATAGTCACCTTGTTACGAACTCTAGTTTGCCTATTTGCTACATGAGGAATGTTTATATGCCATCCGAATTCACCATGAGGAAAGAGAAAAACGCCAAAATGAAAAACAAAAAATAGTTTTAAATTTTAAGCAACACAAAAAGTAGTTTTTAACCAGGTGATAAAAAAAATAAATGCAAAAAATAAATAATAAAATTGTATTTATTGCCAATTGTTGGTAAATGTTTGATAAAAATAAATTAAAAATTTTTTTTAAAAATTTATTTACACTGTATTGTGTTCGTTTTTTTGTTATTTGCAATGTTTCTTGAAAATAAAACTGAAAAAGTTGAAGTTATCGTCTGCGACACTGACCCTAACTCTAACGACGGCGTCAAAGTTAGCGCGGGTCCTAATCTAACAAAGCACCCTCTATTTGTTAGTAAGTTACGCTTGCTTTATTATGACCCCCCTCCTTCTGGATTAGAGTGAAATAATTTGTTAAAATAGTCACCCGTGTACGATGGACATTGCGCATATCTACTAGAAAAGGTTTATATGCCATCCGTTCAAAAAAAAAAAATAATAATAATACTGGCCCTCTCTACAACCAAAAGAAAGGAAGTAAATTGTTTTCACTTTTTGAACAATTACTAATGATACACTAATTTTTAAGCAGTTAACGTAATTTAATAGACAACGCCAAAATAAAAAAACAAAAAATAGTTTTAAGTTTTAAAGCATTAGAAAAAAGTACTTTTTAACCAAGTGATAAAAAAATAAATGCAAAAAATAAATAATAAAATTGTATTCATTGTCACTTGTTGGGAATTGTTTGCTAAAAATAAATAAATAATTTTTTTACTTTTACTTACACTGTATCGTGTTTGTTTTTTTGTTAGTTGCAATGTTTCTTGAAAATAAAACTGAAATGTAGAAAAAAAACTTTCGAGGTTGGTTGGGATCGAACTATAAACCAGTCGGGCTGAAGTAAAATATACTACGTCGCTAACCGTTACGCTAAAGGGAAATACTTGAAATTGTAGTTGAAATTAGCCGTATTAAAATGTTTGTCCAAATCTCGGTGCGGTACGCATGCGCAGAGGTTTTGCCGGAAGCGTGACACACGAACACACACGCTATCGTATTAATATATAGATTATTATTATTATTATTATTATTATTATTATTATTATTATTATTATTATTAATATTATTATCATTAATGATATCGGAAAAATATGGCGTCGCTTTGTGGCCATAAAATATATTCTTGAACATTTAGGGCTATCTTTCATACGTATTTCTTACTTACTGTCTTCAGATTTTTCTCCGAGAATAATTATGATCTGAATTTATAGTGTGTAAAATTATGTGTAATTCATAAGTAAGATTTTATTCTAACTCGATTTTCCAATACCGTAGTCTTCATAAAGAAAATCTATCCTATACTCAACGATTTATCAATTCGTATTTTAATAGTGAATATAGAATAAAAAAGAGAGATACAAAACCAGAACGTAAATGACTAAAAGATAAAGAAGAAGAGAAAGTGGAAAATCTTCAGTCCGGCTCGATTCCGAATCTGATACGTTTTTTAGGATATTGAGATGTCCTGCGTTCCTATCAATTACGTGCCAAAACATTTCTGACGCTTTGCGTTAAGTTTATTTCAAACGACTTTGCGATAAATTAATCCGAAACTCTAGGACGAAACTGCTCATTTCCATGATTACATTACCAGGCTTATGCCCCCCCCCACACACACAAACGCATATATATAGTAGAGAATGGTAGTTTACTTACTTATATATATATATATATATATATATATATATATATATATATATATATATATATATATATATATATATATATATATATATATATGTGTGTGTGTGTGTGTCTGTGTGGCTGTGTGTGTGTGTTAGATTTTACTTATAATTATTTTTCAAATAAATGATTTAAATTTAAGTATTCCACCGAAACGTACTCTAGAAAGTGGCCCACTCCCTTTCTCCCACGGTCACATTCTTGTTCTTGTTCTTGTTCTTGTTCTTGTTCTTGTTGTTGTTGTTCTTCTTCTTCTTCTTCTCATTATTATTATTACCAGTAGTAGTAGTAGAGTAGTAAAACGTCGTGAAAATTCCACGGTGGCTTACGTTCTATATTTACTTTCCGTAAACATACTTATCAGTTAAATATGTTCTAATAAAACTAACAGTTTAATTAATGCATTTATTGTAAATAAAACGTATATAAATTAATTGTCTCTTATTTACCGTAAAATAATAGCCATGTAAATATCATTTTGCCTAAAACAAATGCCATTATGAAGTTGCCAACTATATTTATGGCGTGTTATGCCATTCTTGAATTCTTTTTGAAATGAGTAAAATCTTTAATTTTGCCAACAGCGACATCAAATAATCCGTAATTACCAATTAGAACGATCGTATTTTTAATGTAGAAATACACCTACACATAAAGATATGTGTATTATTATGCAGAATATTATATTTTACTCACTAGAATTTTCACACAAGTTATCATCAGTGACGTCTTACTGACAGTAACTAGTGTTACCTGGAGTCTGAGTAATATCTAGTCTCCTCAGATTTCCAGCTCTCCGTATTTTTTTCAGAAAACTTGCTTTTTTAACTCATTGGAAATCACTTTGTCTTATTTCAACCACCGTTTATCATTGGTTTTCAGCTGATACAAGTAGTTGTTTTTGTGGAGTTTAAGCCCCCCCCCCTCTAGTGCTATCTGCTTTTTTCTAATAGACCTCTGCGTAGTGCTCTGCCTCCTTTGTCTTTTCATCGTGCCTGATTATTCACGACCATTTTGTGTGGCATCAACCGAGGCTGGTGATACCACGTTAAGGTGAGAGGTGGATTATAAACAACGACGAAAAAGACGTATTATTTCTTTTCTTGTGTGTCGTAGAAAAAAATATTATAACGAAAATGATTTACGTTTCAAAGAAGTAACTGTGTGTTCTTATTTCGATGTTGTTTTCTTTATGAAGTGCTAATATGAAAGTAATAAAAATCACATTTGTCAAGAAGGGAATCGTTTTATATTGTAATAAAATATAATGGAATGCATTTGCTAGAAAATCTAGATGTCTGCAGTTGGTAAGCTGTATAGGTGTCTTCATTTCATACATTATCTAGATATGTGTAAGTACTAGATTTGTTATATATCGAGCGGATAGATTCCTTAATATATAATTTATTTACTTGATAATAACAGGAAAAATAGTTCACTGAGAGATCAGCCGAGGTCAAATTAATCTTCCCGAGTAAAAAATTGCTTACGCTGTCAGGAATGTACTAAAAACAGATATTACGTCACATGGAGAGTAGAAAATGAACTTTCGGTTTTCTTTCGGCAGCCTCATACCTCTTGCTTCCCTTAGTGTGTCCTTTAGTCCACACATTCCATGAACGGTATTTCTGACAAAGTGGGATAATTACTGTTTTCTAAGTCGGTATCTATCTATCTAACACTTATCCTTGGCTAGTGTCTGACCTTGAAGTAGTATTTTTTAAACTCCTTACATCAAGTTGCATCATGCCTTGTCTGGAGCAATTTCTATAAAAATGGCTTAAAGACACCGAGAGAGTGATACAGGAAGTCAATTTGTTGGGAAGCACTCGCGGTGTTCCGACTAAGAATTACACCGTATTATTAATTTATTCCTGCCGACTGGTTAGTGATTTGGAGAGAAGATCACATTGATAAATTACCAATGTCTTCCACAATTTCGAGTCGAATGAGTCTCTTTGAAAGCGTCAACAAGAGGTTTTAATTACAGGATAGCAGCCCCTCAGCCTTGGAGGATCACATTGAAGCGCGAATGTCCAGCAGTCAAAGTATGAATAACAAGTTGTGAAAGTTAATGTTATTTGCTGACTGTCTAGACGTCTTTAAATAATAGACTATCCGACATTGGAATTGAAAAACTTACTGTTTTATTCATGAAATTGCAAAACACTCTCTAGACTTTCTACAGAATATATACTGGAGTTGCTAGATTGTTTAGATGACTTTATTTTCTAGAGGTTTCCCATACTCTTTAGACGTCTTGTATTGCAGGATTGTATAGACGTCTGGAGTTACTAGTGTATCTGAAACATGTGCCTGAATAAAACACATAATATCATACATGAATTTAATATACTGATATTGAATGTATTTAAAACATATTATTCACATACTTTCTAATACTTTTATTGAAACATTTAACTGTTTATCTGATTCACTGTGCGTAGATACAGTATATCTATATAATAATATCTATGTTAATAGTGCTTGTATATTTTACAATGTCATTCGTGTAGTTAATACAGTGAGACATTTTCCAAATATTTAATAACTTCGAGTTTATCACTTTAATGCACAAATAAATAATATACTTACGTGAACTATCTGATTTCACTTTTTATGTAGTAAAGGATACCTACTGGTATACATAAATATATGTTTAGTACGTAGTTTAAATTTAATTCAAGCAAACGATAAAACACCGCCATTTTAATTGCCCTGGGTATTTAAACTCCACTATTCGTCCCCTCCCCGCTCTCTCGCTCTCTCTCTCTCTCTCTCTCTCTCTCTCTCTCTCTCTATATATATATATATATATATATATATATATATATATATATATATATATATATATATATGTCCTTTTCAATGAGTAGTGTAAATAACAACAATATATATTTATTTATTTGTCAATGTATACATCATTCGTTTGGGCATTGGCGGTGGCTAAGTAGTTAACAACAACCTGGGAGACCGGTTTCGAATCCAGTTCGTTCCACAGAAACACCTTCATCAAACTCCACCTTGTGTCTAACCTCCTGGAGAATAAGTAAATAAAATACACTTATCTATCGGTGTAATCTATCTCTATATATGAATATTAATTCATATATTTATCATTCTATTCATCTAAACAGTATAATATCTATATATCTACACTGTTCTAATTTCATTTGTTCTGACATACGTCTAATTATAAATGTGTACCTACAGCTCATACAAATGGTGAAGTAAATTTCCTTTTTCCATTTTCCTTTTACATTTTCATCTGTCGTTTTTTAGACGTCTTTCTGTCTGCGAATCGTAATATTTCTTTGTTATGTTTCGCGTCATTCATTCTAAATATATTTTCGTTTAATAAATAAAGGCAATGCCTTCAGTTTACTGTCACTTTCATCTTCCCGATCCGTTATGTTATCTTATTTCTTTACACTCCTGTATGTGTAAAATAATGAATGACCTGGTGCCGAACTAAGCTGTTGTCAATGTCGGAGATTTTAGGCGAAGCCAACATTAAACAATGGAGCAGTATTTTCCACAATTGTAGTCATTGCGACGAATAAGAGCATCTCTTCATACTGGTATTGGAAGATAATATAGAGGTGGTTGTCGTGAAATGGATACCGACGTGAACTCACGACCTGCTTTGCCAAGTTCGAACCTTGTCGTTTTCATAGCACTATTTTCAATATAGATGTTGGCAACTTTCATGTGGTTCTTTTTGTAAGTACCTGACACAGAAAAGAACTGGGGAAAGTAATGACAACAACAGAATCGAGCCGGTCGAATACCATACAATTTGGATTCGTACGAGTTTACTTTTGTTTAAGATAATAATATAAGAAGCGAATAAAAATAATTTAGATTATGATATTTTGTTTAACTGTAAGTCTTTTGGTCCGGACATTGTATTTACGAAATACTGATTTGATAAGTTCTAGACAAGTATCTGATTGTAACTGTCTTCATCTCTGAAAGCCGAACTTACGTTATTTGCCAGGTAGTCTTTTATTTGTGAAGTAGGCTCATATTCGTACGTCGGTATTTCTTGCGTGTTTATTACATGCTCTACAGTCGGTAAGATATATTTTACTGTGAGTAGTTGATCGTAGGAGGTACACCATGGTGCAGCTTCCTATTTGTGTAATTATGTGTGTGTGTAAGATATGTATATCTTCTTCTGACTTTTCGTAATACTATATCTTGTATTCGAACTGTCGAAGTAGAACCGTAAATACATACATATGCATAAAAGACCGAAGGGCAGAACAAACAACACGTGTATCGACGGCTTTAACCCGTGTAAAGGTGGACTCGTTCACTCTATGCATGTTTCTCTGTTACCCTTTTTATGAGCAACGATAATAACAAGAATAAGATGAGAGACATGAAGCATCTCTCCCATAAAAATACCCATCATATCTTCCCTTTAAACTGCAACCATCTAACGTATCTCTTTCATCTCTCTTTTCTATACTTTTCCGTCACATAATCTTATAAACTACTTTATTTATATATAAGTATGAACTCCTTCTGTTATTTATTAAATACGTTTATATTTACATTTCTGTCTTCCGTCGTATTCTTTTGAATTCTTTCTGTTTATCTTTAACCGTACACTCCTTCCTATCTGAGATGTGTATACTTCTTGTAAGGTTTTTCTTCATTCTTTCTTTCATTACTTACCTCCAGTTTCTCTAAATGTATTTTCTTTCGATTCTCTTTTGCAATAAGCTAAATCAACTTTTTAAGTACGGCCAAAAAATATGTTTATCCGGATAAGAAATTATTAAAATTATCATGTTTAAGAATTAAGCATTCATCTCACTTAGTAATATTTTTTTTAATTTTTCCTTGATTTTCTTATATTCCTGTATTTTTATCAATTCACCTTTTTTTGAACTACTATATGCCATTTGTAAGTACAAGTTGGCATTTTTATATTTACCATGCTTATGCCCTAAACTGTTTCTGAAATAATGTCATGTTCCTATTGAGGAATATTGCAAAATTATCACCAACATGTTTGCTCTTCATTTCTTTATTACTTTCTGTCCGTCTGAATATCTTTTCGCAAACGCAAATGCAGTCTATGGTATAGGTGATTAGTACTATCTGTATTGTCCATATCTCGAACGCAATGTGAATATATGATTTCTTATAGATCATTCTCTCGAATAGACTTACATCTTTATGACTAAGGCACCGGTAACAGTTTAAATGTTAACTGTATTTGATTAACTTTAATTTTGAATAACGAGCTGTCTAAGCACTCCTATCACAACATACCTTAGAACACGATCTAACTTCAATAGAAATTGCGCACCATCTGAAATTAAACTTTAAATACTTTCTAATCAACATGTTTAAGCCAACTAACAATATCTATTATCACATCGAGCGACAGATTTCGTCACTCATACTTTACAACCCATCACACCTGACACATCTTATCGTCACTTAACTTCCAAAGATTTGTAAAGAAAGCCACATTAACGTTGATATACACTGACTACAATGTTAAATCTTTTAACAGCGTGTCAATTTTATAACATGCAATTTAAAACGGAATGAGTTACCAACTGTAATCTGTTTAATCATTTTGTATTATATTGATGTATGTCTATCTATAAATCAATATTTCTACCACTACATTAGTACATACATACGACATCTTATGATTATCGATAAAACCACAGTTTCCAGGTCTTTATAATCCTTATATGTCTTTATTTTTATATCTTTAACTACATATATATATATATATATATATATATATGTATATATATATATATATATATATATATATTACAAGAACACTCTTCCTATAACGAGTGAAATGTATTCCCCGAACGAATATTAAAATAAAGATACAGTGTTAACTAATATTATGTAGATACTCCTCATTCCCAAGACAGTCGGAAATCCGAATATAAACATATATAGCATTCGCCACATCCACCGACTCTGAACAGTCATGATAGAGCAAAACAACGGTCTGCGAGTATATATATATATATATATATATATATATATATATATATACAATTTAATAAATAATATTTTCAAAATGACCTATGTGTTTAATGCTACGCCTGCACTCATCAGTATTGGAGCACCCCAATATATCCCAATCGGTCAGGAGGTATGCTCTATATAAGTATCAACGCGTCTTACGCTGTATTTATACACATTTTTAAAACGCAGATTATTTTATAAATCTCCACAAGTTGATGTTCTCGTGTCTCTAGTTATAGTTTTTCATAATTTATTTTTTAAATGGTTAGTATTTCACGGTATTTCGTCTTACATTCTACGCTATTTAGTTGTGCAGTTTTGCAATTTACTACCAGACACCGCCGATTGGTCTTGCTAGTCACATTTATAAACTTCTGAACCTACTGGATTTGCTTGGAATGTCAAGGACTAATTCTTTGTGAAATGAGGAATTAAGAAAGATTAATTCAATTATTAGTTGTTTTGACGGCGTTTGTCGGGCGGTTTTAATGAGTCTGGATTCCGTTCTCTCTATATATATTTTCCCCCTCTCTCTCGCTCGTTCACGCTTACCCCCTTTTTTCTTTTTGCGCGCACGTCTTGGCTGTCGAAAAGGGCGAATTTTAGTCACGATTCTAATTTTGACCTTAAACAACCGAGAGCGAGATATGAAAGAGACATTATTAATAAAGACTTTAGTCGGTTTAATTAAATCTTTTGGACGGGCTGAGATTAAAATATTAAATGGAAAAGCGTAATATAGTCTACTTCCTATAGAAGTAGTGGAATATGATGGAGCGAAAGAGAGTGATGGAGAGAGAGGGAAGGGGAGTGGTTGAAGAAGGAAGTTAAAAGGAAGAAAACAACTGTCGAAGATAAAAACAAACAGAAAACATCACAGCACAAAGATTCTAAAAGAAAACTGCAAGGAAAGACGGGGAGAATAGTTGCATAAGACATAATAGTAGAAAACGGTAAACGATAAACGTATTGGGTTAGAAATAATAAAAAAGCGGACACCCAGCAACAAGGTTTAAGTTTCTATTATTATAATCTAGTTATTGCAGCGGAATAATTACGTTAAAATAGCAAATGCAAGGTATGACTATTGTCTCTTAGGAGCATGAACCCTAGTATAATGTTTGGACATGTAGGATAAGGTGGAACTTTAAAAATGTATATCAGTTCAAATCATATTTTCCAAAATGTATAGAATAAAACATTAAAAAATAGCGTTTTTTACTATTGGGTCACTACTTGTCAAGGCCAAGAGCTACTCAGGGATATTGGTTTATGTGACGAAATAATTGCTAGTCGACATCTAATAAAAACTATAGGAGTACAAGCATTACTCAATTGTAAGAACTGCGTTTTATAACTTGTATGACACGAATTTGTTGAATTGGGTTTGGAGACAAATCAGTAACTCTGGCTTTAACAAATTTAAAACAATGCTATTTCGCGTTTTCTATGACCCATTTGCAGCGATTGCGGGTGGTTGTGAATGCGATTTTAGTTTTTGGGCATCTACTTCGTTGTAAAAAGATTAAAATAGTAATTTCATTTAGCTATTGCAGCAGCACTGCCGGGAGTAGAACTATAACTAGCTATTTTGTCACTGTTGCATTTTTTAGAGGGTATACACATTTTAATAGCAACGGTTTACCAGTAATCCCTATTGGAGACAACACAGGACATATCTACTGAAAATGTAATGGGGAGGAATTTCCGAGATGAAGAATCATAAGCTTTTCCTACCGGCCCTTGATTTAGTGTCGGTAAACTCTTTGATGGAAAGCGATATCAGAGGTCCTATTGTGCTTATATTACATCTTGATTGAGCCAACTAAATAATATGAGGATACCAGACGGGGTAGAAGAGTATTGATTTACTCCTCTCCAGGAGTTAGGCACAAGGCCAGTTTTTATCTTACTCCCACAAGTAAGATGTGACCCAAGGTCGGGTCGGGAAAGTGGTGTTTAAAAATTGCCTGGGCAGCCCCGTCGGCATCCCCCGGTAGGGGCGCCTCAGTCAGTAAGCAATAAACTTACTCCTCCCCAAAAAGGGGAGGCAAAGCCTGGGATAGTGGACCTCCCAGAACTGCACAGGACAGACCCATTGACCGGCGTAAATCAAGACCCGAAGGCCAAGAAAACACCAGTATGGTGTGCAGTATAAATCGGAACAGATACTACACTTTGATCTTAGCCAAAAGGCCATTATTTAACACCTACCCACAATAGGAGTATGTTACACAAGGTCGAAAAGTGGAATTTGAAAAGCCAGCGCTCGGGAAGGTGAGCGCTCTGGCCATTAAAAATTGCCTGGGCAGCCCCGTCGGCATTCCCTGGTAGGGGCGCCTCAGGCAGTAAGCTATAAACTTACTTCTCCCCAAACAGGGGAGGCGAAGCCTGCGAGGGTGGACCTCCTAGAACTGCACAGGACAAACCCATAGACCGGCGGAATCAAGCCCCAAAGGCCAAGACAACACCGGTCTGTAGGGTGTAGTATCCATCGGAACAGATACTACACTTTGATCTTAGCCAAAAGGCCAAGACGGGGTAGAAGAGTAGATGAACACCTATCATGACAAGTTGTCAGGAAAAGATCCAAGAACGCTTGTAAAGTTTCCGTCAGCATCAGGTATGCCAGTGTCATTCGACAATGTGAGTCAGCCTATCAGCGAGGGAAAAGTCATGACAAAACCTTCCTTTATCATCGGTTTTGTTGGAATAGAAATCTATTCAAGATTGTAGACATTAAAGTCACCAAAATTGTGATCAAACAGGATTTCTCATTGTTTAGTAACTCCTTACTTGTAAGGAGGATAAATAATAAAGCTAAATGAGGTGCTGTGTACAGGAGCTACATGGAAACAGATAAATGTTAACTCTGGATCTTTCATGCAGCTATCTCTTGCACATGGGAAGCCGTCTCTTATGTGAGCATCAATCCTATGTCCATAAATATATTTTGTCATCGCTTATCAAGGCCCATAGATCATTAGAAGATTAGGGCTAGTGAGTTTGTCATGAGAACAGTTGAACACCAACGTGTGGATTTATAACAATGGGTCAGACTGATCCGAATGAGATAATTTAAGAGAGTGGTTCAACATTAATTTGTTAACATTGGACTTGAAAAGTAGTATGCTAGTCAGCTAGGAAGCAGACCCGTGGTATTGTGCTCCAAAACGGATACTTCTTGGAAATAAACTTTGCTCATGGATGTTCTGTTTAGTTTTAGGTATAAAGAGGGAGAAAGGGAAATTATAAGAGTGTCTCATAGAGTCTTTCACCCTGTCTTGCCAATGCCAAATGTTCCTATGTTGCCATATTCGATTTGCCGACATATTTGTTACTGACGAAATAAATTAGCGCATCCATGAGGAATTCAGCTAACTACACTTGCACTGCTGAGCCTTCTCCCAACTCGGCGTCCCTATACGCTTATCTAGCAAGTCGAATGATTCTGTTAGTTACGTGCATGATCACTTCCCGTCGGTCTTGCTTTATCTTTCTTAAAGCCCGGACAACATCTGCGGAATTTGTGAATTCGGGGTACTGCGACAATAGTTGATCGAACAGCTCTGCACTTGTGATATTCAGATGGTCATCGAAATATTATCCGATTAATTCCGATTCCATACCTTACAGAAAAACACAAGTCAAATGCATCAGTCCCGGATCTGTTAACTTGTAGACCCGCTCCTTTTTTTTCAGGCTGATAGGCATAGTTGTAAGTCGGACGGCTTTCCAGTGAGGATTGGGATCGTTTTATCCATCTGGGTGTTAATGAGGTCGGATGATAATCAATCATTTTTTCTACATATCATCCTTATCCAAGTAGAAGCCAGTTTAAACACACCTATCCAACGACAGTTTATACAGATTATAATAACTAACATATTTCGTTAAGTGAGAAACAGATGAGAATTGATAACTTGTGTAGCTATTTGCTTTTATTTTCTTGTGTTGACGGTGCCTATCATTTTCTTCCACTGTTGATGCGTGTAAGGATGAAACTACGTCGCTACTCTTGTGTTGCAGACAATTATTGCGTGGTCGTTCTCTGGAGGATCAGAATATCTCTTTGTTCTCGAAGGTCTCTTTGGGTCCTGCCCTAGGTTTTGCGGAATCATTGTGCTACTATCGTAAGCTGTGAGCGTTCCCGTGTGGAATCTTCCTTTGTGGAACCATTGTAACTTTATCCAGGCACAGTATTGGTGCTTTTGTAGGACCACAAAATTTAAATCTGTTCTGACTAGTTTGTTGTCCATAGTCCCGAGCCCAAATTGTGATTTATATGCATAACTCGTCTAATTATGTAAACGCCGTTCGAACGAGGGAGGTGTAAGCGTCTGTTGGCATTAATTCGCTGTAGGTTTAGAAAATTTGTTGGGGTCAGTAATCATTGTTAATTCTTAATAAAAAACTATAGTTCATAGTTATTAAATGAAATTTCAAATGTTCATATTTATATAGAAATGTTTATATTATAAATTCTCATTATCTTAATCGAATATATAATATTAAGCTGGTCAGATTTACGAAGGTGGACATACATAAAATTCATTTGACAAATCAATATTTAATTATGACTAAACTTATTTTCTTCTACTATGTTCTTTGCTCAAATGTAATGTCTTTCTCTTGGGTTTTGTTCTGAAAGTTACTATTCCGTTTAAACATAATGATTACTGGGGAGATTTTCCTCACTAACCAAACTTATTTACACCCTGGTACAATATTTTTCGCCATTACGATATCACTTTCAGCTATCTGTGTGTATACATCATTATTATCTAACTATTTATTTATTAACATTACTCGTGTCTCATGATAGTTGGTACAATAATGTTATTTTGACAAAAACAACTACTTGAAATGTCTCTCTTTAAATAATAGACATCGTTGATTATTAACCCTGAAATATTTATTTGCTATAATGGAAATAGCTGCTTCTTATTCCTGAACGATGCATTATTTTTCTACTAAACTGATTATTTCCATAAATATGTTTACAGTGTCATCCTTTGAAACAAATACATTCGAAAGCATCGATTACAAAGGTACAATTAATGTAAACCGCACCGTATAAATATTCTTTCGCATGCATAATGATGCAATGTCTGATCGCAATTTTGCTTGAACCTTATACCTTCCATTAACACATAACGCACCCATTATATAACGATACCACCTGGCTTTGATTGGTACTATTCATTTTCGTTCGTATTTTTCCTTTCTATACTTTTAATAATAATGTGTTGTTTACAAATTATAATGTGTCATTTAGCTCGTGCCTATTTAAGGAACACTTTTATTTGTTATCTTATTTGAGAATACTATTTGATTGTAACACGTGAGAAAACAGAGAAAATTTAGCATTTCAGTAAAATTAGGTAAACACGATTTGGAGTGATGAAAAAGAGATGTTTTGAATACAAACATATGTTTACCATCTTCAGCAGTTAAAGAGTAGCTAGTTCCTTTTCCACAGTGATAAAAGTGGTAAACAATATAAACAAACGGGTAACTTCGAAAGGAATACAAATTCAGACCGTCCCAAAACATCAACAATAAGAGGTTACTTAAGGGTGAAAATATCAGCTCTTCTTTACAGGAATTACACTCTTACAAATCAGGACAAGGAGTTCAACATTGGAGGCGGTAATTTATTTCTCGGTAAGCAATAGCTAATATACAGAGACAAAACGATATACCATTAATGTAATGCACAAGAACGCCTTTGTTCTGAAAAAATAATAATATGGATAGGATTAGCTTCATTACTGAATACAACACCTTTTCTCTGGAAGTGTTTCAAAGCATTATTTAATTAGGTGTCGCTGTTTTTTCGTGTTAGTGATGTGCCGAACTGCTATAAGCCGAAAGCTTCAGAGTTGATTGTTTTCAAACAATAGTTAAGTATGGAAACGAAGAAATTATGGTTTGTGGTTCATTTTCATCATATAGTATTGAATAGTAAATTATGTATTATAAGAACATCCGTACCACAAATCACAGCTGTATTCAGAAAGAAATCCTTATTCCGACATACGAAAGTGTTTATTTTCCTGTTTCACGGGGAATATCTCCTTTCAGCACGATACTACCCCAGTTCATACTGTAAAATTAACTAAAAAGTGGGTGAATTGTAACTCTTTTCAGAAAATGTTCTAGACCAGGTAAAATCTTGATATTAATCCGTACGAAAATTTAAAATAGTAAAAATAGAATTGGCTGGTACAAAAGTAATGCTGGAAAGCAGTGAAAAAAAAGAGTGGGAAAATATCGTTCTGCAACAATGGAAGAAGCTGACAAACATCATATCTAAAGAAATGGCTTGGTTACGGAAGGCTCATTGAGCAGCGATATTGTATTAGTTAAATGCTAATTTGAAGGTTTGAGTTTTTTGTAAAGCAATTTTCCAAAAATATTCAAAATTACACTGGTTCCAATTATTTGCCCGTGTATATATAATAGTTGGCAAAAGTATGAGATCTAATAATAATTAAAATCACTAGAAATTAGCTAAATATATGCTGACTTCTTTATATGGTCTAAGAATATACACTCATTATATTATAAAAAACATACATCGCTTGATTTAATACTGGTATTGCTTATTATTTGGGGTATAATTTTGAGCCTGCTATTTGTAATCAAATAATATATATTAATGGGGGTGAAAACGAAATGGATGAAGACGAGTAACGAAGAAAGAATTAATGCTGAATATAAAAACTTGAATCTCTCCTAAATTATAATGAAAAGAAAAAAATTCTAAATTCTAAATGTAATAACATTAAGAAGGAAGAAAATTATAGAAAACATAATAAAAAAATACTGAATATAGAAACAGAATACTGAGTATACTAAAACTTATCAGGAAAAAATGAAATTTAAAATTCTGAATGATGTTAACACTTAATGATTTTTGTTTCAAATTGAACACATTCACATTAAATGCTGATTTGATATAATTCTCAAGGAAAATCTTTCAAACTGTAACTTGTTTCATATCTTCAACGAGCCTGTTGGCACGTGTAAGAAGGCATTATTAGTATGTTGCATCATTACACCTGCTAAATAGGTGATCAGTATATTCTATTGTAACATTTGTTCACACCAATATAACAAAATAAAACATTTAAGAGTTAAATGGCAGGAACATATAGGCACAATTTTTTTTATAAAAAGAGTAATATATAAAAACAAGGACAATTTATCACACAAATTATAGGAATAATAACAAAAATATTTTTTAAAGTTATACAAAAATCTAATCAAAAATTGAATTCATATATATATATATATTTTTGTTGGTGATTTTATTATTCCATTAATTGCGACAATATATGTGTTGTTTCGTTAGCATTCATAATGAAAGCCAACTCTTCAAGCTTTAAACTAATTCACTGCCTTAAATCTGAAATTCAACCTCAACCGGAAATTGAAGATGCATACAAGGGAGGGGGGACGAAGATGGGGCTTAGCCTATAGCGAGCAAATGGGGAGGGGGGAGACCCCAACAGGTGATATTTTAGAAAGTTGAGTGGAGTGATATCTAGTGTCTGGCCCATCGTGACCTCAATTTCAACCGGGGCAGAGGTCAACTTCCTCGATATTACCTTCAACCTCACTAGTGATACTTATGAGCCCTACGCTAAAGATAATTCCTACCCCCTTTATGTCAACCCATTATCTAACGACCCTAGATCTGTAAGTAAAATATATTTTGCTCTGAATTTTCATTGAGCACTCTCATAAACCCAGTTTCAACTTCCTTCGGAGTTATACCCCCTGGATACTTGTAACAAGTTAATTTTCTATATATATATATATATATATATATATATATATATATATATATATATATATATATATATATATATATATATATATAGAGAGAGAGAGAGAGAGAGAGAGAGAGAGAGAGAGAGAAAGGCAATTTTGCTTTCGGAATTAGAAATTTAATTTTAATTTTATGTAATGATACCAATTATACTATTAATGATTTTGAATAAAAGTATCATAAAGAAAGATGTTTTCATGCTTATTGTCGAATTTGTAAGATACTTTTATTAATGCCCACTGTGTGCTTAAAATAAATAAGTGTAGGCGTTTGTGGTTTATATTATTTTAACAAATGTATAGTTGAACAAACATACACATATGTAGAATATTCTAAGCGTATTACAATAATTTTAAGCTTGCTATGTATACTTTATTTGCTAATAATGAAATGAATAATGAAATATATGTTAAATTTCTTTAATATGCGGTGTTTAATCACAAATTCTTCAAATTGAAACGTTATTAAACGTAAAAAGAACAAAACGAAACGTTTCGGCATTGTAATATTTTGTATAAAAAATTCTAGATTGTGTCTGTTTCGGCCAATGTAGGGTTTATTCAAGAGTGTAAGGTAACTTCATACAAAGAACTCAGCTTGCTCAGATATTCCACTTATTATGACTACTCTGTTTAGTAAATGGTTATTTAGAGTATTTTGTTTTATGATTTATAAATACATTATCTTGCCCGCCGCATAGTAGTAATTCAACTAGTAAGAAATGTTTCTTTTAAACATCATGTATCTAAACAAAGAGAACAAGAGAGAGATAGAAATAGAGAGACATAGAGAGAGAGGGAGAAAGAGAGGAAACCGAAAAGAGACAGAGACTTATTAAACGGAGAAGAGCACCCACGTCAGTGTGTGTGTGAGTGAGAGAGAGAGAGAGAGAGAGAGTGGATAGAGAGACACACAGGGAAAGGAGGGAGATAGACAGAGAGAGAAACCGTATTCTACGCAGAAGAGCAAGCAGGACAAGTCTCCAAGGAAATTAATTGATAAATATGTCGACGAGGAATTGTCAGTTTTAGACAAGCTTGTAGGGAATCAGCACTTGTAAGACGATGAATCGACAGGATTATTGAATTGGAGGAGGCATACTCGGAACTTTGGAACACGGAAGAGATGACGCTTCAGTAAATAGAAGGATCTGTTCGCTGACTGGTTAGATGAAAGGCTCGCGGCTAAAAAAGATGTTTTCATGCAAACCAAAGTTAGCAGTACATTATTATTGGAGACATGGGACTTTATTATTCAAGGATTTGTGACGGCAAAGAAAGTATGCTTAGAAGAATCCAAAATGTAACACGCACGCTCATTATATATTTAGAGATATATACTAGCTCTACCTACATTCATCAGTTTTACACCCCCCACACACATATATATATGCTAGAAAACTTCTGGTCACAAGACTAATAAAGTTAATTTCCCGAACAGAACCCTTTTGACACATTTACTGTCGCCTTACCACCATTAAAATTAATATATAATGATACTAATCCCTATGTCTAGAACTGTTATTCTAATATTGCAAACCTCTATTACATAATTTTAATTATATAAAATATATTACATTCAAGGCTTAAGAGGTCTTAAGAATAAATTGAAATCTGAACCTGGTGCAGACGGTCTTCGTGTAGTCTTTGAGAGACGTCAGGGTGCTAGTTTTATCATGCCAACCAATTCGCCCTTTGTGTTGCAGACTGTATGGTTAATGTATTTCTTAATTGCATCCCTCACCTAATGGACATACTTATTTATGGGTTTAAATCTCACTCTAATTGTGTAATGAATGCAAATTTTCTAAATATTTGATTATTTAGGTGGTTTTACAAACGGAGGCAACGTCATGCCGCCACATATTTTCGAAAGGGGACTCAAACTAAATTCAAAGTACTTAAGAGAAAATACTGAAATATTAGAAGAGAGTGACCTGCATCATTATGATTTGTGTCGGATAACAACATTTCGGAAGTGTTTGCTCTCTAGTCACCCACTGTCTTTAGCTTTCAAAGCCACTAATGCTACACGCACACCCCTATCCGTTGCACCTTACCGCTATTAAATGTTTTAAATGCCTCTGAAATAAAAGACTATCAAAACATTATAAAATGTGTACTTACCACCCTATATATATATGTATATATATATATATATATATATATATATATATATATATATATATATATATATATAATCTTAAATGTATTTTTATGTAATTATTTTTATTGGTGATTGCAGCGTTCGTTGTTACTTTTATGTACGTATAAAATTAGTATATATATACAGGGTGTCCCAAAATAATGTATACATCGTTTGAATCGTAATAACTCGTTCAATTTACCGAGTTTGATTTGCAAACAAAATTGATAAAAGAGTAGAACAGTAAGATACACATTTAAAAATACTGAAAGTAAAATTAACAAAAACATAGAAAATTAACTTTTAATAAACGTAAAGGCTACAATGTTTAAAGCAAGAAACCTGAAGTAATTGCAAACAAATGGGAGTAGTAATTGTAGTAGAATGTGCTCAAATACTGGAGTAAATGTCGCAGGACGTTTGTAGGTACAATTCTTCACGTCTTCACTAAATGGAAAGTGTATTGAGCAGAACGGGTTGGGGTTAGGATGAGGGTTCATTTTGTGAACATTCTGAAATTACCCTACGTAGCCTTTATCTTTGTTAAAAGTTAATTTTCTATGTTTTTGTTAATTTTACTGTCAGTATTTTTAAATGAATATTGTTACTCAATCTTGTTTATCAATCTTGCAAATAAAAATCAGTAAATTGAACGACTTATAACAATTCAAAGGGTGTATACATTATTTTGGGACACCCTATATATATATATATATATATATATATATATATATATAGAGAGAGAGAGAGAGAGAGAGAGAGAGTAAATGAGAGAGGTAGAGAGAGAAGAGAGATATTATTTCATATACACATACCAATGTTATAAGGAGATAAAATATATTGTGTATCGATTTCCCGTATTTTCTTTAATAGTGTTCAATACGTAGGTCTGCGTTTCACCCCCATATGGAATCGTCAGGCTTAAATGCATGTAATTCGTTGTGCCATGTGGTTTTATAAATACACGTGGTGTTTAGTCTCGCTCGAAGAGTAGACCTACTGTCTAACATAAAAGTAACTCAATTTTTATATGAAACTCTAAACTTAAATAAAAATACATACGAGACATATTTAAAAAATAACGCTAATCCAATATACGTAATCCCAAAGTTCAATTACGCTCATCAATCATAAAACAGATTACTAATTCTATCGAATGAAGGCTTAGCAATAACTCTAGCAAGGAAAATGTATTTAAAAAGTCAATCATCATTTACGAAAGAGCTCTAAAACATAATGGGCACAACAATATCGAAATTAGACATAAGCAAAGGACACCAATAATTATAATAAGTTCAAAACAAAATAAAAAGAAAAATAACCTGATATACAACTTCCTATTATAAGATGCTGAAAACTATACTTGGCAAGAAATTCCAAAATCTCATCAGAAAACACTTCCCTGTAACAAATCCCTTGCATAAAATATTCAAGAAAAATAATCTTAAACTGTCTTACAGTTGCTGAGAAAGGTTTTGCAGAAAAACCCGAAGTCAGTGCTACGCAAAAACTGCCGCTGATATAGGCTGGTACATGTCGACGATTTACAAAACTATTAAGGAGGTCATTGGTTACATATCGTACCGCAAGTTTCACCGCATGCTCATGACTAATGCCTCCAAGGGGTCGCGGAAGGGCAAAGCGTTTGGTTTTCATGAATGTAGTCAAGCACACGTTCGCCAGGATGCTTAAATTATTCTCTGATAAAAAAGAATTTCGAAAAAGCAGAACGACACGTGGATCTTCAAAGACATAAAAGGATATACTCGTGGAGAAGCATAATAAGTTCTACTCCTCTGTCATGTTCTTTGGCGTCATCTCGAACGAGGAGAGACGTCGTGCTCCTGTTTTACTTTACAAAGAGCCTGACACCTAACGCCGAGATTTACCAAGAGGTGATGAAGTGCATCGTGAAGCTCTGGATAGACGAGATTGCTGTCGGGCATTCCTACGTTTTCAGTAGTACTCCGCTTTTGCATACATGGCCAAGACGCCCAGGCGTGGCTACCTAACAACATTCCATCGGTTGCTGAAGTGGTCGTCCTCCTCTTATACATGTCACCCACTTGTCTTTTTTCCTAGGATACGATGGAGAGCAAGACAATCAAGCATGCCCACAGCAGGATCGACTCTCTGAAAGCTTTTATCGTAGAGCCATTCGCCGCTATAGATGAGGACATAGACGCTAAAACATATGACTCATTTCGCGCCGACCCTGAGATGGTCGTTTCCGTCGGCGGTGGTTCCATTGAAAAATAATGTAGTTTGCAACTCTAACTGTTGCTAAATAACCTGTCGGATCTCTGCTTTCGTTTTATTGCCTATTTTGTTTAATGTTGTCAAGTGTCGAATTTTGCTGCAACACTCTGTATATCATGACTTTTTTTTATAGTAAGATACACATATGAATTGAAAGATTGATCGAAAAATATATATAAGATGTTAATATATATATACGAACAGAGAGGGAGACACAGTTTTCAGAAACGAGCTCAAAAGAAAATATGAGACAACACAAATAAAAGACAGGTGATCAATCGATATATTTTAAGTCCATAAAGATTTTGATCACTTTATTTTTATTCATAAATAAACGGATGAATGCAACGTGGGATAAGCAAATCGATACTCGTCCCGAGGATCCAAGAAGAGCGACAGGAATACCATGAGATTAATTCGTCGTTCTTGTATTTCGAAACCCTAAATGGGTTTTGTTTTTGTAAATGACAACGGTAATAATTAAGTGCAGTTCTTTCGTTGTATTTTCTCATCAAATTGAAGAGGACATGTTCTAACTCATTCCTCAGATTAATGTTACGATGTAACGGGAGAAAGCATTGGTGTTGCATGTGCAGCATCCGCCCTGAGTGCATGTTAAAGTGATAACGAAGATAATTGGAATTGGTCTCGTTATAAGTCGCTCCGCTTTTTTCTTTCGGGACGCAAATACGTATATCTCATGTCTAAATAACTGTATATCGTTCTCTCTCTCTCTCTTCCTTTTCACCATCTGTATACATTGCTCGGATTTTCTACATCTCTATCTATCTATCTATCTATCTATCTATCTATCTATCTATCTATCTATCTATCTATATCACAGACGTATATATATATATATATATATATATATATATATATATATATATATATATATATATATATATATATATATAGTAAGCTATGAAAATATATTTATGGCAATTAAACAACACAGAGGCTCCCGCGTTTATTCCCCGAGAGGAATCTTCAGGCAAAAATGTTAAAATATACCTGAAGGTTCACCCGGGGATGAAACGCGGGAGCCTCTGTGTAGCGTAATTGCCATAAATATGTTTCCATAGCTTACTACCGTATCAAGCACTGTTGAAGTAAACACTGAAAATTGATACATAAAAAAATATATCTCCTTATAAAATTGTATGTGGATACATGCAATCCTAATATATTATATATATATATATATATATATATATATATATATATATATATATATATATATATATATATATATATATATATATATATATATACATATATATATATATATATATATATGATAATTTTATTTACACAGACATGTACAAAATCTGCGACACTGGCATGTCGATGTTATCGATCAAGAGTTACTATAAACTGAGATCTCATCAGGCAGAGTTAGAATCCGATCTTAACCTCAGATCATATTTGGAGAGATCTCAGTTTATAGTAACTCTTGATCGATAACATCGACATGCCAGTGTCGCAGATTTTGTACATGTCTGTGTAAATAAAATTATCATATATAAAGCTCTATTTTTATAAACCCGGTTAAAATTCTCTGGATTACCATTATTATATATATATATATATATATATATATATATATATATATATATATATATATATATATATATATATATATATATATATATACTAGAAAATAAATAACTTGTTGGTCAACTCATTAAGCTCGGGTTACATTGTTTGAATATGGAAAAATGTACTGCCATCCTTTATTGTTTACAATGGACTATTCTAATCTTAGAATTAGAGAGAGACGTTAGCGGGAATAATATAAAGTGTATACAATAAGGTCGGTGGATTAAACAACATTCAGTGAAATAGGATTAGAGTGATAGACAAATATATAATAAGGAATGGGTGACTTCGTGAGAACATTTCCAATTGAGGCTAAGTAGAACCTCTTAAATGGATTTTTCTCAAGTATAACTCGATTCCCAAACCAACAAATAGTTTAACATATATTTCGTGTGATTTACATATATAGGAAACAGATTTAGGGAAACAAACATTGCTAAACTCAGCTATAATATATGTATTTATATATATATATATATATATATATATATATATACTATTTAAAAATTAATATTCAATTATTTGTAACCTACAAACGCTAGCGTTTCTAAGCTTATTGCTCTCATCAGTGCAGGAAAGTAACAATTTCAATTGTCGAGAGACGCGAACCTGGTTCACAGAGACAGTCTAAGAATCTGAAAGCAGTCGACTTATTTATCGGAAACTGTTAAGATAGTTATGCACCTAGAAGCAGGCACGGACAGAATACTAATCGAGACTGTTCGACCTAAGGATTCGGTATTTTTCATATGAGTTGTTTGACAGTCTATTTTTAACATCCTCGAGAGTGCTCAACTTTAATTTATTAAAAGAACTTATTATAATATATATATAAATTAATATAATAAATATATATATATATATATATATATAAATTGTCACCTTATATTAAAAATATATGGACAAATCCGAATCTATCTCTCTGTCCCCTCTCTCTCTCTCTCTCTCTCTCGTTCTATGTCATTGCCTATTTCGGTGTACAACTAAGGTTTAAATAATCTTTCCCAGTGTGGTTATACTCCATTCCTTTTTAATATACTAATCGAATCTTTTCATTCTACCCTTTTCGTTATTTCCCCGACAAATAATAAAGAGAAAGAAAGAGAGAGAGAGATATAAATAGAGAAATAAAGAGAGATAGAGAGAGAATGGGAAAAGGATATATTGTGCGTGCAGAAGAGTGAGAGAGACGGAAGCGAGGTTGTAAATATATTATTATGTATTATATTTTTTTAATTATGTATATTAATTTATATATATATATATATATATATATATATATATATAAATAAGTTTAGATATATTTAACAAAGACATCTAAATCAAGTTTCAGAAGTAAGAATTAACTTAGGGTTGTTTTTACGCATGTTTCGAAGCTGGTTTATTGTTAAAAGATTGGAACAATGGAGAAAACATGACGTAAAAGGTGTCAGTTGCGTCTCTTCAGAAAAACACAGAGAAATACATGAAAAACAAATAATAAAACGTATATAGCCACAAGTTATGAAGTATTAAAATAAGGTATAATGGTAATAAGCCTCTTCAAATAAGTATTCAAATAATCCCCACAGAAATTGTAACCCATAGACACAACTAAAATAATCAGGAAATTTTGATTAGGTAAACAAAATGAAAATAAACATTGCACAACTGACGTTATGGACTTTGAAAAACAATTGTGGACTTGGACCCAACAATTGCTCGACATTCTATCGAATGGGGCCATAATAATAATAAATTATGACAAACTATACTTAGCTGAATTGTATACTGCAGTTTCACGTCATCATTTATTATCGGAAAGACTGGCATGAATCGAAATGTCTTTCGATTCATGTCAGTCTGAGACATTCCTCATCATTAGTGTATAGTGCAACTGCAGAGAACTGTTAAGCTAAATAAGCTATTTATAATTATATATATATAAATATATATATATAAATATATATATATATATATATAGTTGTATTCGTTTCTATATATAAGGTAAGAGTGTTACATTTCTGTGATCGATTTTATTGATATAAGTGTATTCTTGTGTATGTAGAGAGATGTACAGATATATCATCAGTAAGTTTGCATACACACTCACACATAGCAGATACACACACGCATGCATATATGTATATGTATATATGTACACATACATACATATAACAAATTGAAGACGTACACACATAGATCATATATACAAAGACTTACACACATATATATATATATATATATATATATATATATATATATATATATATATGTATGAGTGTCTAAAATTCTTTGCAAATGTAACCTTACAGCGTATGAGCGTATACAAACCGCACCGCTTGTTTATTCTCCATAGCTGTATGTATTTCTTTTTGTCCCAATACAATCTCTCGTAAAGACAATATCCTATATATATATATATATATATATATATGCATGACTTGTTGGCCAGCGTTGTCTTTCTTGTTTGAGCATTGGGTTCATGTTATTTATTTTTGGGTTTTCGCCTCTCTTTAGTTTTTTCTTTTATAAAATTGTTATTGGCTCGAACGTAAATTAACCTCGTCAGATAATACTGTGGTTTAATAAAATAGCGACAGCTTATTGCAGTTTTCCAATGTCTAAATCTCGCTCATTCTAAGATGAACTAAAAAAAAAAGAATTAAAATAATGTTGAAAAAAATACAGGTAAAGCAAAATGGTTGTTGTACCGCTTGAAGCGAAACTTCTTGACGCTTGTATCGAAAGAGGAATAATAAGAAGAAGCAGAAGAAGAAGAAGATAAAGATGAAGGAGAAGAAGAAGAGGAATGTGGGAAAAAGATGGAGGGGCATACTGAAAAGAATAACGGGAAGAACACGTTTCTACTTTAAAGAAACTTCTACAAAAAGTATAAATAAATAAGTAGAGGATAGAAATATGAAGCAAATAAGAGGGGTTATTAATATATATATATATATATATATATATATATATATATATATATATATATATATAAACATATATATATATATATATATATATATACATATATATATATATATATATATATATATATATAGAGAGAGAGAGAGAGAGATGGAGAGAGAAAAATACTGATATAGTAAAAGCAGAAATGAGTCAGCGTGGGAAACAGCAGGCCATGGTGTTGGCTTAAATAATCCATTAATTTCAAAGTCAGTGGTTAACACAGTAATTTTCTTTTCTTGTGCAGATAAATTAACGGAGATGAATAAAATATGTCATTAGTTTAAATTGTCGTCGCAGTCTTTTTTATTCACATTCAGTTTCTAACCCGATATGGCATCTTACACGCGGAATCCTGAGAAAACCAACCAACTTTGATGATCATAGCGGATGACGTTTAACATAGGAACATTTTGTTACACATGTTTTAAACAAACACTCGATGTGAGAAAACTGTTATTGAATTCAGATGTTGCTTTACGAGTGGCTATTTCAAAATGTAATGTATGAGAACATGTTTTACAGAATCTTTAAAACGTCACAGCAGTTTATGTCTAAGGCGTTTGCTGTGTCTTACCAGATTATAGACGAGAGTTAATGGTAGACGATTGCTATCCCTTCTAAGTAAATTCCCATCCACTCTTATTTTAGATTGGATAATGAAGTTTCAGTAATGCTGGCGTTATTGACCCATTGAAGTACGATCGTGTTATTCATGATTCGCTTAGGAAATGCCCCATGGAATCTTTTAATGTAACGGGACTATATGTAAATCGCATATAAGTACAAAAGAATTGAAATGCAAAAGATTCATAAACACTATTGTTATGCTGATGTAAATATCGTTGTCTAGCCCGTATATTAAAATGTCAGAATATTCTACTTTCATAATGTTAATCTAATGATGTTGTGTGTTTAATAAACCAATGGATAAATAGTGTATACTATCCAAAACGAATTGAATGTGAATTCAAAATTGGTTGTAAGAAAACTGAGTCTTACGACGAGAACAATTTCAATAGTAAATAAAGTAATAATACAAAAACAGAACATTTCATTGAAACATGCTTTTCGACGACTTTAGTTTACATTATAGATTAATTAAGCATTACTTTAAAGAAGAAAGTGTAAGCATACATACCACCCCCCCCCCAAAAAAAAGAAAGAAACATAATCAACACAAAACAAAGAAATATTTAAATCTTTAAGTGCAGCATTAAGTAATATGAGTATATTGCAAATTACTGTACATTCAGCCACCGATTATTATTGTCGAATTTTATTTCACATGGACCAGAGTCGAAAATCGCAAATTTGTCTATTTTGAATGAATATGTATAAGAAGCTGAACCCCACTCACATCTCCATAAACGCCTTTCCCGATGCAGTCGTGTTTGAGATGAGTTTATTTGCTGATAACACGACGCTCTATTCCCGGTATGAAGGCAAATCGAATTCTCGCACATGCAGATTAATGGCTAACTCCTTTGGAAATTATATTACGTCTGTAGTAGAATGGCGTTTCAAATAAGTGTTCGCATTTAATGTTACCAAGACAAAGCTTTTTTTCTTTTATCAACGATAAGAACTTTTTCAATCACTGATTGCATGGTCAATAGGACCCATCCTAAGAGTCTAATTTCAAACTTCTTGAATTCGAATAAGAACATAGTAGTTGCTGCAAAGTTTGCTGCAAAGAAAGTAGGCCCCCTCTATCAGGCTAGAAGACTTCTACTCTGCTGGTATCCTTATCTCTATAAAGTCACCATTCCATCGTACATGAAGTATTGCTGCCACATCTGGGCTGGTGCTCAAAGCATTAGCGTCTCATTCTTGTACAGATTACAAAAGTCCCTAAATCCTGAAAGCTTCTTTCCTCAGACTGCTCGCCTTTGGAATGTTTTTTTCTATCTCTTTGTTTCCCCGACTGTATGAACCTGCAGAAAATTAAATGTAATGTGAATCAACTCTGCCACCAAGGTTGCCCTCTATAAATCTGGCGCTTATCGTAGTAGCTTCATTGCACTTCAGTGGTACTATACCTTGTTGTGGCGACCAAAAGTGTATATATATATATATATATATATATATATATATATATATATATATCAATTGCGTTTTTAGATTAACAAGTAACCATTAGTATGATTAGGATTTTGCTGGAGGCACTGTTGTTAGAACATATATCTGTTGATGTAGTTACTTTTCTTATAAATTCACTCAAAGTTAAACAGACGTTAGAGTAGATTAGGCAATACGCAAGTTGAGCATATATGTATGCCTATCAGTTGTTCACTAATAGGCTCTAGAACTCCTCAGCAGACTAGCACATAATTCAACATGATCCATCTTTGAGACGTTACTGCATATACTTCTACTGCAAAAATTAAAAACGATACATACGAATAGCTTCCAAATTATAAGTCGGAAGTACACCAAATTGCCCACGCTATACTTGAAGTTTAATAAGGATGTCATTCTAATACTATTACTACTAAAATATTGTATCGAGAGAAAATTGATATCAATGATGAGTGTATAGTGGCGTGTGTTGCTTACTTCACAGCCACGTTGCTCGAGTCCAATGGCAAAGAAAAAGTCAAAACAACTGGAAAAAAATGTTGGGATAAGCAGAGTAAGACTTGTGCTACTTCGATGTGTGTCTTCTACTTAACTAGTTGCACAAGCCTTGAGCGCCTATTCGATCTTACTATTTTTACGGAAGAAGGATATGTGAATTAATGCTTCCCCCAACGGTATTAGTGAAAGAGATTCAGTAAACATGCCATAAATCGAACCCGGAATGCCGAGCTCACAGTCCGCGCATGTAATTATTACACTAGGCCACGCCCATATACGATTAATGAAGCTAATACGTAATACTTATCGGATAAAATTCTACGAAATTCGGCATGAAGTGCTCTTGAAATAACAGGTGGTTTAACATTACTATGATACTCATATTACTATTGTGTAATGCAATTAAGTATATTTAATATGACGGTCTAATGAATACATGAGGAGTTTCTAGAAGGGATTGATTAAAATGAACCCTCTTCAAACGGCGTTTTCTATTGTCTCGTGTTATATTACATATTACAGAGACTCGAATTTAACAGGGTTAAGTGACTTTCGATTCGATAGCATAGCATATATATATGTCAAAATTCGTTTAAAGAGACATAAAATATTTTTGCTGCTGTTTGTTCACCACTTATGAAGGCTAAGAGCATCTCAAGGATAAGGGTTACTGAAACGAAAATAATTGCGATCTAAAAAAAATGAGAAAATCTATATGAGTGCTAACATTGATCAATGGTATGACTGCGTTTCATTACTTATGGGCCGGTTGATAAAAATATATGTTGTCATTAGAATATGAGACAACCAAGATGTAATTCTCAAATTATCAACAACTGAATTATTTACGATGAAACGAAATGCATTCTTGTAGATTACATTCTGTAATGAAATACATTTTTAAAATGAGAGTTTGTAAACGTTTGTTTAACTACTAGACGCTTTTGTATTTTTTGATTTCCAGAAATAATCGATTGAAAATGTAAATAAGATAAAAAAGTTAAGCGTTAGTCACGTAGAAGCGAGGAACACACACACACACACGTGATAAGGAGCAATAAATTTCCACCAAATATCCCGATAGATCAAGTTATATGAAAAAATAATTCATTTCAAGAAAAAAATGTAATCATATACAGACAGGGTCGGAAGATATATCATGCAATAGACACGATATATTAAAAAGAAAGAAAAACACCGAATAAGAAAAGATGACAACAATTCATTGGATATTAAGAATTCTTCATTTTAAATTTTAATTAAGTTCCGGTTAGTCAAAGGTAACAATAAAAAGGGGAATACAGCTGACCTCATAATTTCTGGAATATTTACAATAAATATTGTCTGTCCAGAGCTATCAAGAAAGAATGAAAGAAAGAGAAAACGTTCTTTTTCAAAGATAAAAAATATCTTCCCACTCACTATTATATATATATATATATATATATATATATATATATATATATATATATATATATATATATATATATATATACATATATATATACATATATACATATATATATACATATATACATATATATATATATACATATATATATATACATATATACATATATATATATATATATATATATATATATATATATATATATTATTAATGCCCCTATTAGTGAATTAAAGTTGAGCACTCTTAGAAGATATTTAAAATAGACATTCACTTAGCTACAAAGCAAAACTCACATTAAGTTCGTTGACTTCTCTAGTTAGTATTGATGTTTACGCAGTAATCGGCATGATATAACTTAAAATTCTCCGAATGGCTTTGGGGATAAAGTAAAAGTGTGCGTAGTCAAAGGTAGCTCTGTGAACCGATTTCGAGCCTTACGACAGTCTGAAATTATTACTTTCCAACACTGATGGGAGTGAAAAGCTCGAAACAATGTCATCTGTTGGTAAATATAATCAAATGTGTATTCATAAATCTTATTATTATTTCCCCTTTAAGTAAATTAAAGTTGAACCCTGTTCGGAGATATTTAAAATAGACATACACTTCGCTACAAATGAAGAATCTGAGTAAGTTCGTTGAGTTCTCTAGTCTGTATTGATGTTTACACTGTAATCATCATAAATATCAGTTAAAATTCTCCGTATCACGTGATAATTTCCTATGTCCTTGAGGATGGAGTGAACGCGTCCGGAGTAAAATATGGGTCTGTGAACCGGGTCTGTGCTTTAAGATCGTCTGAAATTATCACTTCCATACATTGATGAAAGTAAACAACAGTTGGAAACGACGTCGTGTGTAGGTAAATGTAATTTAATATTTATTTATCAATATTATATATATATATATGAGTATTTTTTTATTTACGCAGACATGTACAAAATCTGCGACACTGGCATGTCGATGTTATCGATCAACAGTTTGTATAAACTGAGATCTCATCAGGCAGAGTTAGAATCCTATCTTAACCTTAGATCATATTTGGAGAGAATATATATATATATATATATATATATATATATATATATATATATATATATATATATATATATATTCAAGAAGCCTTAGTCATGTATACATGAAAACAACACAATATCATTTATTCCACATTAATAATACAGTGAAAGCCAAAATAACCCAATTTATTTATGCCATCCACAGAAACAGCCCTCCTCTCACTTTTAAGTATACATAATCATTCCTTCCTTCCGTATTCCTAGTGAGAACATTAATATAATAACACTAATCTACGGCTTTTAAAGAGCTTGACTTCGTCGGATACTAACTACATCCGTATATTGCAGACATAGAACTTGTATAAACCAATTTCACTGCTGGATCATACACAAAACAGCAGGAAAACTCTAAAAAATACCTTCTATATCAGTCAGTCACCTACAATTTGTCTTTATTTTCGAACGATTCATTTCAAAATATCATCCAGCATTCAAAATCTTTACCATTTAATGTACTTTGAATATTATTTCATTCTTAACTGGATTTTGCCGAACATTGTTCTGTGTTTAACATTTTATGTGTAACGATTTTAATTCTCCGATTGTCCATACGCTATTTTTCTGTGGTCTTCTCCAAATTATCTCTGGATGTGCATTTTGTTCAGTTTTGTGATGATAGGAAATTGATGTTTGGAATGAGCAGCCTGTGTGTATCGTGAAGCCATTTAAAAAAATGTGTAACACTATTTTTGTTCCGAAATTGTTATTAAATCTTAAAATTATATAATATTGAATTTGATGTTTTATTTATTTTAATTTATTTTAAATATTTTAAATATTGAGCTTTATTTTTGCAGTTGGTAACTGATTACTATTTATATCGATCTAAACTATACTATATACATTTTGATTCTTACATTATTACCTCTTATATACACACACACATATATATATATATATAGAGAGAGAGAGAGAGAGAGAGAAAGAAAGTAAGAGAGAGAGAGAAAGATAGAGAGAAAGTGAGAGAGAGAGAAAGTGAGATATATATTAAAGAAAAGCTTAGTTAATCAACGTGTTTTCCCTGAGTCTTTTTTCTTATATATTTGCATCACAAAATCATACATGTAAAAAACTTTTCTAGGTTTTAAGATTAACTTGATTTTTTTAAATATCTATTTTAATTGTTTTAATTGGCCGTAACTTGCAATTTATGAACCAACCACGCAGCCCTTTAGTAAATTTCTGTCTATTCTCCTCACTCTCTTCCACTGTATATTGGTTGACCACTCGCTTTTATTTCATACACTTTCTATCACTCTCGTTACCCTGTTCGTCTCTCTCTCTTTCTCTTGGAATCAAATGAATAGAATGCTGTAAAATTAAACCAGAGAGGACACACGGAAAGACAAAATAGGGAAAGAAAAAAGGAGAGAGTCAGGGGAGAAAGAGAAAATAAGAGAGATAGAGAGTAGAAAAGAAGGAGAAAGATGAGTGAAGGGGGAGAAAGAAATAGTCTATTATAACATCACAATGTAGTGATTTTGTCTATAGATTCTTTTTAAGTTGCACCCGTAAACATATTTAAATGATACTGTTTTGTAAACAGTTATACACATTTTTTAAATCTAATAATAGTTTCACAAATTATCAATACATATGTACGCTTATAATAGCTATCTAATTCATCCTCGCAGTCACACAAGTACATCCAACCAACAACCGGTTCAGAAATCATAAGAATTGTCTAAAGAAACAAACATTTTTCGCAACTAATTCATTCAGAGAATTTTGGTTTCAGTGGTTCAATTCATGAAAATAAAAGTAAACGGTGAAAATAAAATAAATAAATAAAGTGTTGACACAGAAAACACTCCCATAATAGTGATACAAAAAGCAGGGATTATAAATTTAACGATTTTTGCAGCCGAAATATGTATTTCTCTTTGTAGACAATTGTTTAATTAAAACGAAATAATTATATATATATATATATATATATATATATATATATATATTTATATATTTTAAGAAGTTGATACTCTAAACAGTTACTTTTATTAGTTTTATATTTTGTTTTCAATTAAAATAATTTCGTGTTTAATCTAATTAATTCAGATGATCCGCGATATGTGATTTATTTGAAGTAGGTTATTATTTTGGAAGAAGTTTTGACGCATTATTTGGTCAATGGGATATCAAATTAGTAACACTTTGAAATGCGATAAAATAACCCGGAAATTGGCAACATAACACCCACGTATATTATTAGGTTTTTCTTTTTGTACTAAAATTATGTTTGTTTGCTTGTTCGTTTATTGTCACCGAACACACAAGATGACGTAACGTATTGTGCTTTTATACATTAAATCAGAGGTGGGGATTATTGGGCACAGTGGATGACGCCACTTAAAAATAACATCATTTATTAAAACAAAAATGTAATTGGGATAAATGTGCAATTTATATTAAAGTAAACCGACTTTTCCTTTAGATAAATATTGCAGCATAGGTGTTCGGCATCCTTCAATGTGTATAATCAACCATGATATATTTAGACTCTGTGATTATAACATACATATTTACTTCGATTCGTGATTTAAACTGAATCACGTGGTACAATCTCTTCGAATTCAAATGTTTTCTTTCGATATTTTCGCATACGTTTCTCCCGTATTTAACGCAATGGCCATGAATCAGCAGATTAGGGTTTATTGATATTTTGGCATATATCTCCCTGATTCTTAAAAAAAAATCTCAAAAGAGAGACTCCCTGAGGGCTAGACACACCCTTAATAAACTCATCAAAACTGGAATACGGTCTTCGAAGCTATCCACTTAATCACCACCGCCACCACCTTTCATATTTGATGCGATTGTATGCGTGTTTTAAAATTTCACTAAAAGATCAAGGAAAAGGAAACTTGCAGAACACAACATCAAGTTTGGACATGTTTATTTATCTGACATTTTAATTTACGAAAGTTTTAATTTCGGAAAGGGTGACCGATAAGTCTAATAGACAGAGAATATTAATCTTATGCAACAAAATATATTTGGAAGAACAAATGCTGCCGAACTGCACCATATATATATATATATATATATATATATATATATATATATATATATATATATATATGTGGGATTTTATATATATACTGATTTCCTACAAGTCGAGACAAACCGCAATCCATAAACATCAAGTCATAAACGAACTGTAAATCCTAGACTCGACTTTCGCAATTCTTTGGCTCTTTAGTAGAATAATCCCAATCCAGGATTTGAAATCGGTGTTACTTGCATGCAAAACGGAAACTCTGGCACTGACTTACTTGGCCGCATACAGAAATGCTGGATAAACCCCGCAGCATATTCAAATGACTTATTGTTTGAAGGTAGTTACTCTTCTTTACAAGGGGTAGTGTCAATGACTCATATGAGGATTTACAAAGTAACCATATCGATACCATCGAACAATCAGTCAGTAACTGTACAGAGTCGAATGTGAGATAATATATACGTATAATTGTTTTCTACAACTGGAAATCCAAGACTCGAGTTTCACCATTCGTTGGGCTCGATAGTAAGAAATATAATTACAAGAAAATCATCTTTAAGTGTAAATACGATTATTACATGAGACATAAGTGAAAAGTATATATACAGAGTGTTTCAAAAGTCTTGGGAACATTACAAATGCGTATATCTCATGAACTATTCCAGGTAGAAAAATGAAACTGGTGCCATTTTAAAGCTTGCTTAATCAAGTTTTTGGTCATACTAATGATTTTCGTGTTATCTTTCCAGGTGCAGTAATGGCGTTCTCTAAACAAGACAAGGCATTTTGCGTCCTCCAATTTGCAAAGACTGAATCGTGGACATGTGTCCAGCGTGCATTTCGCAGGAAATTTAAAAAAGAAGCCCCTGAAAGGAAATCCATTGTCAGATGGCATGCTAAATTTGTGAAAGATGGGTGTTTGTGCCCAAGTAAGCGAACAGGTCGCCCTTCAACTTCAGAAGATGCAGTTGAGCAAGTTCGGACAGCCTTTCAGCGGAGCCCCCGTAAATCAGTGAGGATAGCCAGCAGGGAACTTCAGCTTGCTCCAGCAACTGTCTGGCGTGTCTTAAGGAAACGACTGCAAATGGTACCTTACAAGCTCAAGTTGGTCCAAAATTTGAAGGACACTGATAAGCCACTTCGCCGTGACTTTTGCATTGCAATGCAAGAGAAGTTGGAAGATAACGGCTTTGATGACCGGCTTGTTTTTAGCGATGAGGCGACCTTCCATCTGAATGGCAAAGTTAACAAGCATAACACTCGCATATGGGGTACTGAGAATCCTCATGAACTTCTTGAGCACGAGCGAGATTCACCAAAAGTGAACGTGTTTTGTGCAATTTCCAAGAAAGGTGTCTATGGACCGTTCTTCTTTGAAGAGGCAACTATCACTGGTGAATCCTATCTCAACATGCTGGAAGACTGGTTAATGGCTCAGTTGGAACAAGCAGAATCTGATGACTTCATTTTTCAACAAGATGGTGCACCACCACACTGGAGTCTTAGAGTAAGGCAGTTTCTTAACACAAGGCTGCCTGGTAGATGGATTGGGAGATCTGGGCGAGGTGATGACGTTCTCATGCCCTGGCCTCCTAGGTCTCCAGATCTTACCCCGTGTGACTTTTTCCTTTGGGGCTTTGTCAAGCAACAAGTCTATGTGCCGCCTCTTCCAAGAGATATTGACGAACTAAAGGCTCGAGTAACGGCAGTTGTGGGAACCATTGACGTCAAGATGCTGGAAGGCGTTTGGCAGGAAATGGACTATCGACTAGATGTCTGCCGTGTGACGAATGGTGCTCATATTGAGCAACTTTGAAGATTCCCCACAAAACCCGAAACTTTAACCTTTCCAACGGTACCAATTTCATTTTTCAACTCTTAATAGTTTTTGAGTTATTAAAAATCGTTATGTTCCCAAGACTTTTGAAACACCCTGTATATTAAAACATTGTCTTAATATATATGTCAACAAATATAAACAATAAGAACGTCAAATCTAATATACAATTCTGGAATTTGCAAATTAGCTGCCCTTGCATTATAAATAGTAGATAGTGTAAATACTATTTAGAGGACAGATACTAAATTGTGAAATACAAAGGCAATCAACCCTGAAACAACCGAGGGAATCAAGATGGTATTTACAAAATAAATAATTAAAAAAGATGATAGACTGCTGGCTTTTTTGCTACTTTAGAAAATTAAAGATCTGGAAAAATAAACTTGAAACTAGCCTGTATGGTAAAACTGTTTCAAAGATACATGCGCCACAGATTTTTATCGCCGTTGATAAGACAAATTGCTAAGCATCGTGTATGTGAAATCTTTCTTCTCCGGTGTTATTTTGCTAACTGAGTTATTCGGTTTTCGATTAGCAACCAGGCACACAACTCGAAGCTTTTTTAAGATTGTATTCATAAGATTTCACCGCAAGAAGTTTACGTTTACGCTCAGTATTATATAGATTATCTATTGCTTTATTAAAAGAGACAATCATGGCTTTCTTTAGGATTACATTTATGCCGGTCTGAACGATAAAATATTCGATGTTCAATCTCACATAATTTCCGATTACTTAGTTCTACACGTTTTATCTTTTATCCCATGCATTGTATAATTCATTGTAATTTTGTTCTTATATTAATAATCTGATTTTGTTTATAATTACACACGACATTTTTCAGTTTCTTTTTCCTAATTACAAAGATAATTGATTCAAAGAATTCAAACGAATTATTATTGCTTTAGGACGTCTCCCAGGTTTTATTGATCCTTGCAATGGAGTAAAATCCCCATACCACTCCGATGCAGGTGACCTTAAATCAACTATATATTTATAATGGAGATTATGTGTCTGTAAAATACTTAAATACCTACACTATCTACGACAATATTTCGCTACTTATTCACATCTTATTTCAGTTTTTACTTGATATATTATTTGTTATATTCTAATGCTCTATTCAGTATATATATATATATATATATTTATATATATATATATAGAGAGAGAGAGAGAGAGAGAGAGGCAGAGAGAGAGAGAAGAGGGTAGTGCAGTATTAGTGAAGTTCCAACGAGAGAAATGTGTATATGTAAAGGAGTAAAGCTACCTACAGTTGTAAAAAGTTTTTTTTCAGCATTTATTTATTATTTTGTTATTGCATCATTTTATGATTTTATATATTTTATAAATTTATAATTTTATGTAACGCATTTCAAGCGGTGGCCCGCTCTCATCAGATATGTAAATCCATTTTAAGAAATGTCTTTCGATTTGAAAGAGTGTTGTTTCATTCGAGGAAATGTGTAATCGTTTAGCGTTTCTGTGCATATGTGGATTTGCGGGTGTGTATGTATGTGTTTTGATATTTTGATATTTTTCATTTTTTTTTTTGGCTTCTCTTGGTTAAAGTCATGTGTGTCTATTAAGCCCATGTGATTTTGACCTTTATTTTATCGGTCATCTCCGTTTCTTGAAGTTTCATGGGTCTTCTTTTGAAATTCATTATTTTTTATGGCCCTGGCGCCGCATAGGTGAGCGACATACACACACACGTACACACCCACACATATATGCGTATACACATACATAGGCGCATGGTTAGATATATAGATAGAGAAGGGTAGAGAACTGTTGATAGAGAGAAAGGAGGATATATAGAGTACATGTGTATTCACATCAATTTGTGTATGCATGCATGCGCACACCTACACATATACACCCGCGTGTCGCCCATGCGCCCACACACACATGTGCATATGTACATGCGCGCGCATGTACGTGGGCTGAGTCCATATATGCGTGTATCCTTGCCCCCATATGCATGTAGATATGTGCTATCCGTATGGTTTTAGGTACGATCTGTTCAATGCTGGATTGAATTTAAATATGAATTTTATTCTTGTGTTAGTAAGTATGTGTAATCTTGACTTTGGGAAATTTGAATGATGTTAAATTTACCTCCGCTGCATGAGTGAACATGTTGGAAGACGAATAATTTAAGGTTTTCTTTTATTTAATGTTGTGTTTATGTAAATATACTCTATTCTTAAATGTTTACGCAACAGACTCAGTTACTTACAAGGTAGCAACACAAATATAGCCATATCATTTACCTACCCCTTTCAACAATTTATAATCCAAATCCATAGTAAGCTCACGTCGCAACCACACACATGCACATACCCACAACAAATACAACATATTAAACACACATACAACCAAACCATCCACTAACCCTTACGAATACGTCCCAACACAACAATACACACCTTAATACTTCCACCCACATTAACCAATACAATAAAAAAATATATTATACACCCTAAGCACACAAACGAACCACGCACACACACACACACACACACACAGACTTATATATATATATATATATATATATATATATATATATATATATATATATATATATATATATACTAACTGACCCGTGCTCCGGCTTTGTCCGGGGATATTGACTAACTCTAGATGTTCCTTGCAAAATCTGTAACTATAGAATGATTTGGTGCCGGTGACTGACCAACGCAAACACATACCCCATAATGTTAATAAAAAACAGCAGCTGAAACAAGTAATACAATATGTGGAGTAATACCTCTATTACCATGGTTAGTTATAGCAGTCTTTCAATTGATATTAATTCTTCTAGACTTCAATCATTTTATCCTAGTCCGAATCCGGAGTGTCTTTATTTGGGATGAAGGATTTTCCACACATTCATCTTTTTGTCTAACTGTGCCCTCATGTGGAGGCAAGTAAGCTCGGTCCGTAAACTCCATAAGCACCATAAATAGGAAAACACGTATTGCGCGGGAGAGTTATATAAGTATTAGTGTATTAATTCGCAAAGAAAACGTTGAAAATAACCCTGCAAGCAATTTAGGTGATTAAAAAAGAATTATTTAATATTTTGAATCCAACAAAATACCTTTTCCTCTGTTTTTCCTTGAATTTTCTGTAAAATGTGGTGCTAAAGGCGCTGATGAAACGACGTTTTGGAGTGGCTTTGTAAATTAAAAAAAAAATTAAAAGATAAAAAATAAAGTATTTCCAGAATGTTTTGGAAACGACCGTACGCCATACTAGACTTGTTGTTCTAACTCTTTGAACAATTGGAATGTTCTAATTCATTAAATCCTCTTATATATATATATATATATATATATATATATATATATATATATATATATATATAACCGGAAAAAGTGTATCTTCTCATACTGATGATTGCAGATTTGGCATAAAACACATGTGTATATAGGTTAATATATATATATATATATAGGTTAATTTGAAAATATTATTTTATAAATAATTATTCAAAGCTCTCGCTAGATTAAGCACTCTAAGTAAGTTAACAACCAGCCGTTATTTATGGCGTAATGCGATACACTATTGAGTTCTGTTTACGGTATACTCCGTCAAATTTGCCATTAATACGTTAATCTACTCTCCTATTTTAAGAAAATATCGATACGCGGTTCGGCTACTAAGACAAGTATAACTTACGTATTAGGATTCGAACCGTGTGACCGGCAGAGAGTATCTCGTTCTATCCTGATGATTACCTGTTTGACATGAAACTAATGTGTATATGGGTTCATTTGAAAATATGATTTTATAAATGATTATCTATAACATCAAGGAGAGTTGTTTGTATGTATGTATGTATGTATGTATGTATGAATGCATGCATGCATGTATTTATGCATTTGTGTGTGTTTGTATGTATGCAAATGGCACCGGACACACTCCACAGTCATACGTTAAGTAAGAATTTTCTGAATTTCCCATCTTTTGTGCGAGAAATATTGAAAAATTGGAAAAATATATGGATTTCTTCAAATAGAACGAACTCTAAACGTGAGACAGGGATCCCTAAATGTGTTCGTCATTTAGTAGATCGTAACCTTTGATCATGCGCGCCTGCAAAACGCAGCCCAGTTTAAAACTGATTTAAGTGACCTATTTTTCGTCCGGTTTTATACTCTGTTCGTTTAGCGGTCGATTGTTCGATTCCCACCGACTTCAATATATATATTTTTTAAGCGGTGACTTAAATATACATCGACGGGGGAGAGGGATGACCGGAAAGATCGAGTTATAACTTACTTTTGCCCCGGAACACGGGGAAAGGGGGGAAGAGAAAGTGGGTGTATCTTATTTATGATGTATAATGTAGTTTTTTGTAAATTTTGCTTTTTTCATATTTTTGTATTTTTACAATGGAAATAAATTCATTATTGTAAGCTGCTTCCTTATAATATATATACTTGCTAATTACTGGGCATTACAAATACATTTCTTCTCAACACTTTTATCGGTAATTATTGTTTAGTAGTAGTTTTGGTCTTCAAATGTTTGACCCCAGTCATAGACCCGAGCCGCATGTTTGCCAAGCCTGTATTATCGATCGCCTTGACTATTCATGAACTGGCACGTGAGCTGTATCGCGAGAAGCAGTTTCTTCTTTTTGATCTTTTGCATCGATCTTTTAGCTGCATAGTCATATAAAAGCGGTGACGATAGCAAATTCATTTGTATCAACGGTATATCTGATGATAATGGAGTTGATATTTCATTATCTTATGTACTGACCATGTTATATGATGATTCAAAATACAGAGGGTATATTTTTATTGTGTTGCTGTTTGGTGGAATGCTATTTGTTTCTGCGAAGTGGAAGTGACCAAAAACAAAAGAAACGCACACGAATGTATTTCTTTGGGATTTTTCATTAACATAAAAAAGACGTGCTTTTCTTGGATGCATGACGCCTGTTGCATTCCTCTACTACTAGAAAAGTTGTTGTTCGCTCTATTTGTTTTGTCTTTTTGTTTTTGTTCAGAATGACACATCCTACCGGATGCCTGATATTCACCTGCTATTTCAAAGACTCTATCCGAGAGATATTTTAGCGATTCTTACAGCCTCTTTAAGTGCAATTGTTTGTAAATCTCTTGCACTTGGTTCACCGGGTATATTCGCCAGGTAGTTTTTGCAATTTATTTTCGTTCCTATAATTAATTGATTGATGGAGATTTTGCTGAGATTCTAGCTTATTTTCATGTTGTACATAAGATATTGGTATTTCGTTATCTTTTCCCCTTTCAGCTCTGTTTAAGCCAGCATCATTAGGGGCCCCGGCTTAAACCAGCGTTGCTACTTTCTCCCTCGTGCGTGTGTGTTTCGCTTGTGCCTTATCACTATAACCGACTCTCTATTTCTCTTGTTACTTCTAATAAAGTGATCTCTATATTTCATGTTTTTTTTAGTTCGCATAAATTATCATATAAATGTACGCCACGAACATGATTATAATCAATAGTACTTTTTTTTTTCGAACGAAATAATTTTCTGACTAAATTTTTTTATTATAGTAACCAAGATAATGGTACAATCGTCAGTTAAACGTTTGCTTATTCTTATACAGGTAATTAATAAGGCGTTTTTTCGATTTTTATTTTTTAAAATATGCAAGATAATCGTTATTTATGTTTACCGATAAGAATGTTTTCTAAATGCATAATTTTAATGTTCATCATCACCATCGCATTACAACAGTTATTTTTATTTATATTTTTCTCACACGATAATGCTACTATTTGTAATCATTATGAAATAAATATATTTAAAAATATAAATCACAAGTTATATTCGATCTTCATCAGTTGCTTAACAAATGTTCATGAATTAATCAAATTTCATGATTAATTCGAATACGTACGTTCATTAGATCGTTCATCCCTTCATTCTGTGTCACACTTTCATTGGTATCGGGTAGTGGGTTTGATATAAAGAAGATAGGGTAGTAGGAGCACTTCCGTTTGGGGAAATAGCAGTAGAGAAGAAGAATGTATATATATGAGAAAGACGGAAGAGGTAGAAGTGATGGAAGGGGAAGTAAGAGGCAGAGAAACGACACCATATCATTAAATATTAAAAATGTAAACACTAACAAATATTTACACATAATTCATTTCCCACATTCATGTTACGTAAGAAGATTAACATTAACATTGCATTAGCGTAATTTTCGCAAATCAAAGCTATTTCGATTTTAAATTTTATTCGACTAAGATGCCTTTTTCTTTTTATTAATATAGAACTGAACGGATGTTAGTAAAGTAATTTCTACATTTGTGTAATGTGAACTGGTTCAAGTAACAACACCAAATAGCATTCGAGGGCATCTTTTGCACATCTACAACTTAACAATTTCTTTTAAGCCATCAATAGTAGAGCTGTTGGAACCAACGACTTGCCCGAATTAATGAATTTAAAGCATTTAAATGTCGGCAAGATGAACATTGTAACCAGCTTCTGTTAACAAAGCACAACAGTTTCCGAGTGAGTCGGTTAAGGTAAGTAAACCTATGAAGGCAGTGAAACAGAAATATATAATGGAATTTTTTTTGTATTCATGAATATAAAAAAGTTCACCATACAACCGTTCCCAGCACACTTGCATTTTTAAAAACCCACACAAAACTCCACCGTAAAAGCTAAATACAGCTTGCAATAGAAATACATCCACCCTCTACAACATATAAAACACATACACATATAATTTGTTAGATGCATATTATAGATAATATATGAACATATACAAAGTGATAATCTACCGACACTTATATTATGAAAGGATAGACACACAGAACTGAACGACACACACACACACACACACACACACACACACACATATATATATATATATATATATATATATATATATATATATATATATATATATATATGCATATACATATTCATATATATACATCAATTATATTTAATCTACTTTAATGTATACATGCGTATATATATTATAAATATATATGAACACATGTGTACATACACACACCCACCCACACACACATACATGTATATATATATATATATATATATATATATATATATATATATATATATATACATATTTCTATTGTGTGTATTTAGGCAGCATTGTATCTTTCATACAAACAGTGTTTAAAATAACAGAATGCGTCTGTTAAATTATTCCGATTTTATTTTTTCAATTTTCTGATGATCTTTTGTATTAAAATCTGAAAAATAAATAAATGCCCCATAGGTTTCAGAACGTTTTCGATTCTTCGTCGAATCATCCTTAGGTGTTAAAAGCAAACGAACAAAAAAGCTGGAAAAAGAAGAGAATCTCTCTCTCTCTCTCTCTCTCTATATATATATATATATATATATATATATATATATATATATATATATTTATATTGTTTCATGATAAGCATAGAAGAATACGTTTTAGAAACAAACTAAATAATATTCCTGTAAACATTTCTTTATAGAGTGCTAAATATTATGAACAAAGATAATTCATATAACACAGGAGATGCAATATTAAAGACTAACACTCTCTAAACGTATCCAAACATTACACAGGGTTTATCTAATCTTCTATTCTGGAGTTAAAGAAGTATAGTGGAACAGAAGCAACCAAATTCTCTCTCTCTCTCTCTCTTTGTATATATATATATATATATATATATATATATATATATATATATATATATATATATATTAATGCATATGTATGATATAGGTGCATTTAACCAGCATTCTATATTTTAGCAAACATGGTAAAACACAACAAAACTTCGACTTGATTATGCCGTTTTTTAATTCTTTCTATTACTATAATAATCTGGTCTGTGGCAAAATGTAAAACAAAATGAATGTTCCATCAGTATCAGGAGCACTTTTGATTCTTCAAACACAAATAAGGAAACATGTCAAATAACAGGCGGGAACGCTCTATGTAAAAGCGTTCAACGTCAAAACGAGAAACTAATTAAGTTTCTGAATATTCGAGGCCATTTCCTTGGATCAGTGTTAAGACTCTCAACCACTTTTAGAGTTTTATTTACACAATTTAAAATCTTTGGTTATGTAAACTCTATTTTAACATAGTTCCTGTAAGAGAAGTATGCTTCAATTCTTACGCTGGAGTATTTCGAGTATTTTGTATTTAAGAGATCCCATGAACACATGGATCTACTGATATTTTTTCCGCTTGATTTTGATTATATTCGATCGATAAATGAAAGACTAAAATTTGTGTCGATTATAAGCATCTGCGAAGATTTCTACCATTCGAAGAGTTCTTTAGAAGATATTAACTTCTAAACGTTCAAACTTTTCTAAGCCAATAGGTTCAACTGTGTATTCTCTATTTTTTCACATATTTTATCATGGCAATATGTTTTGGATTAATTTGAGCATGTTAGGGTATGGTCTCCTCTAATTATTAAGAATTTTGAAATGTAATACGTGGTAGGTCACGTGAAAGATGGTTTGTACTTTACGGGTGCTGTACATGAAAAACATTGGAGCTTTGATATGGGATAGTATATTAGAATCGCAAGGTAGCCTAACGTCCTAATGACATAATCTATATAATTTGCATTAATCGTTCCGTCTACATTTTCCGGCATGGGCTCTTCAGCCGATTAGTGATAAAGCAAACTCTTAATGTAACAGACGAGGCATGTAATATATACGCTGCACTGAATGGAGTAGATAAACCATGAAAATATGTCCTCATTAGCATTGAACAGAACCGACTAGAGCTCAAGCAAATGGTATTTTTTACTATTTACTAACCTCCCCAGGAGTCCAGATATGACACAAGATTGGAGTTTTATGTGGAGTAGCGATGAGCACCACATGATCGCCCAGGGCCAGAATGGGACAACCTATAAACATTCATGGATTGACTCATAGAGATTTTCCGTTAGGGGATCCTCAAACCATCAGTTATAAACAACCACTTTCTAACGCGGAAGGCGAATTAAGTAACAGATGATCTGTCTCTAAAAAGTAGGGAATATTGCATAGGAGGATGGTCGCAAATGTTGAGCGTATTGGGAGTATTGCATAGGAGGATTTTTCACAAATGTTGAGCGTCTGTTTATGTATAATTTATTCTCATACAACGAATCGGTGTAAGTAAGCATGTGTTTTGGCATTAATTACAGAACAGACTTTGATAGATCGAAAAACAGAGTAACTCGACCAAATCTAACTTTTTTAAGCGGCGTTAAATAGAACATATAAAGTGTAACTGTGATTTCAGATTGTCTCTCACTTCTACGGAATAGGCAATGCCGGTTTAAATCCTGCCTACTTACCGGACAGTAAGTTAATTGCTTACTGTCTGAGGCGCCCCTACCGGGGAATGCCGACGGGGCTGCTCAGGCAATTTTTAAACCCCACTTTCCCGACCCGACCTTGGGTCACATCTAACTTGTGGGAGTAAGATAAAAACTGGCCGTGTACCTAACTCCTGGAGAGGAGTAAATCAATACTTACCGGACACTCGCACAGTCCAATAATAATTAATCAAAACACGCATTTATTTAATAATTTGTCCATATTAATACGCGTCATATGCGCTCGTATCGATTACACGACTCTGTTGCATTCTTATCTAGACAAGAAGAATATATACAAAAATGATAAATCTGCTTTGCTGATTATGTTTTACGTCATATCGACCGGTTAGCATAGATTTAATACTTATATAGAATTCCTATACTATTTATTAATCACAAGTTGCTATTTAATCAAAAGCCGAAGGAGGGATGCCCATAATTTCCGTGATAGTAGATGCAATGGGCAAAACTGGATTCTTTGCCCAATAGATCCCATATTCAACAACGGTATACATTACATCAAGAAAATATTTAAATATCTACTAAACAAAACAGAAGTGTTTGTTTAAATATAGACGAATGGAAAAAAAAAGATTTTTTTTAAATACCATTACAAACACATTAACTCTTCAAAATTTAATAAAATAAAAGCGAATGAATCAATCCTACGCTTCGCGCCAAGAAAATATATACCTATTCTTCGCTGAAATGTATAATTTGGCTGCATCTCTTTCCAGTAAGATATGAAAAAAATATAAATTTAACATACAATTGCTTAGCACACTATCAATGAAACACACGCTCTCGTAATACACTATTTTTTATACAATCATATAACATTCTACAGCTGTAACATTAACCCAAGTAAGATAGTATATATGTAACTATATTGGAACTATCAATGAACACAATCGATCACGTACCATACTGAAAAAGTAGTATGAACCAAGGGAATTACTCAACCAATGAGTCATTCAAACATGTAAACGTCACACATCAGCAAAGTGGAAATATATTTAAGCATACATTTATATGTATACATATATAGGTATGTATTATATATATATATATATATATATATATATATATATATATATATATATATATATATATATATATATATATATATATATATATATATATATGTATCGAGGCAGCATTTTTTCTTTAAGATACGTATTATTCAAAATAACCGACAATTTTTGTCTGGCTATTTTAGTGTTGATCCCTTCAATTTTCCGGATTAAAATCTTAATCTCGGAAGGAAATTGGCTGATGAAACTGCCATAGTGTACATGTTGGTCCAGAGTACTTTCTGACCCGTCTGGGTCCATCGTCAGTGGAATAATGACAAACAGGTAAAGACCTGGAGTGAGATTTATAATTAATTAAGATTTTAATCCGGAAAATTGAAGGGATCAACACTAAAATAGCCAGACAAAAATTGTCGGTTATTTTTAATAATATATATATATATATATATATATATATATATATATATATATATATATATATATATATATATATATATGTGTGTGTGTGTGTGTATGTGTGTGTGAGTGTGTGTGTGTGGTTTATCTCTTTTTTAATTTTCTTATCTTTCCGTTTTGATGGGGATGGGGCATCCTACCGGATGCCAAATATTTACCGGCTATTTCAGACACTCCAGCCTAAAGATCTTTTTGAAAGATTTTAACCGTTTCTTTAAGTGTAATTGTTTGTATTTCTATTGCACTCGGTTCACTGGATATACTCGCCAGATAGCTTTTTAAATTCGTTTTCATTAGTCTTGTTGCTCCTATAATTACTGGGATGATGGAGATTTTCCTAAGATTCCAGTTTCTTTTCATGTCGTACATAAGACCTTGGTATTTCGTAATCTTTTCCTTTTCAGCTCTGTTTAATCCTGCATCATTAGGGACACTGACTTCAACTAGGGTTGATACTTTATCCCTTTTGTTCCATATCACGATGTCAGGTTTAACAGCTATGTGTGTGTGTGTTAAAAAACATTTACTTATTAACTATCAGCGTATAGACGCTTATTTGCACTGCTACTACTATGTGTAATACCATCACACAGTCTCGACAAAAAACTGCCTCCATATTACAACAAGGGAAGGCGTTGTCGTTGGAGCTCGCTTTTTAACAGTTGACGTAGATAAATACTCAGAAAAATAAACATGACAATGTCGGATTTTTATTTTCTATGAGAAAGGACGGATATCAACCACCGAAATATTTGATTTAATGTATAAGAATATCTTGCCATTTCATCGATTTCTTAAACAAAGTTGTATTTCATTTTAAAATATGTTTTTAATATGTGAAACAAAATTTTATTATTAAATTTCAGCATATCGACGCTGATTTGGACAGCTGCTGCGATGTGTACTACGATCCCACGATCTCCACAATACACAGCATCAATATTACAACAAGGGAGGGCGTCGCCGTTGGAGCTCGCTTCTTAACGGTTAGTGTAGAGAAATACTAAAAATATATATATATAACAATGTCGGATTCTTATTTTCATTGATTAAGGACGTCTGAAATATTTGATTTATTGTATAAAAAACAATCTTGGCATCTTATCGATTTCTTAAACAAAATTGTATTTCATATATATATATATATATATATATATATATATATATATATATATATATATATATATATACATATATATATATATATATATTGATACAATTCCATAATACTATAAAGTGTATTTAACTAGTCTCTGATATCTGGAATTATTATATACAACATAGGATAGCATCATATGAACCAGTATATTTAAGGAGAGTTGACTTTTTGCACAAACTCTACTGTTGTCAGCCTTGTATGCTAACAATAAAGTTATTAATATATATGTGAATAGTCTTAAAATAATTCTTATATATAGATGAATTCCAATGTGCAACATTTAATCACACACGACATTAAAAAGAGAGGACTCGTTGTTCCTAAATTGTAACACTCGCCTTCCAACTGCTTGAACCTTATTTATTCGAACACGTGAACCCACTATATATCAAGCCGGATACGAGGTACGAGATGGTATATTAAAATGTTTTGAAACCGATCTTAATCAACTTTCGTAATAAATTCACCAGTTTACATTTTTTCACCTCATTACGTGTCAGACGATGACTGATGCGAGTTAAAAAATGTTTGCAAATATGGCGAGTTTTATTTACACTTAAGCACAACATGAGTTCGTTGACCAGCCATTTCGAAAAATTGGCTGAGAAAAGGAACAAATGTGAAATGATGTATGCCCCTATCAAATACCTACAGAGCGTATACAGATGCCCCGTAAGGCAGAGGGATACTCTGTTATGAGACAATGAGACTCTGGGTGCGTATTATGATGTAATTGGATAGTCTGCATAGTATGACAGACGGGACGGACGACTTATAATCGAATGATGACTTAGGATGGCCTATTTATCCGATAATGATCGTAAGAAAACTTTACTTACATCTCAGAGAGAATGTCATAGGGATCGAGGAGGCATACCGGACAGATGTAAACCGAAATGGATGGGTTATAGAGATGACCAACTCAGTTTAGGCCTGGCAAGATCTTGATCCGGCTGAAAAATCCTAGGATTTTTTTTATACGAGGGGAAATTATGTTACATTATGTATGACCCTATGCTAGAGAAGTGTAAAACCAGCTAATAGGAATTGTTAAAAAGTCTAATTTAGTACGAATGAGTGTGACACAAAATTTAAGAAATTAATCTGTTCCTATGAAGTGAATCATCTACTAAGATAACCCCTCGGGTAAAATCACAAAATAAGATGGTAAATACGTTGAAGACAAGGGGAATATGTGTGAATATAACGGTGACGTCATTTTCCGTCGTTGGAAATAAACAGTTCTGGGTGGGAGTTAAATCAAGGCAGACGTGAAATAATTATGCTGTAATAGTTTGAAACAGTTAAACATCGCTTTACGACGAAAATTATCCTCCCAAAATGTATGTTCGCCGAAGCACGCATTTATACTTTAGAAAGAAAAAGTATGTACTAAACCGTTTTGTTAGAGTAATAAATAGGCACAACTTGAGATAAATAGTCTCTCTTTGTGAGTAAATCGCTCTCATCACAATAAACACCCTGAAACCCAAATTGAAAGTCGTCAAGTCTGTCTTTTACATGAAGGAAAAGTTGTTCTTGTCTAGGTACACCGTTAACGATCACGGCTATGACAACACGCAGAGAAGGAAAGAAAGAAGTAACTAATGCAGTGATGAATCAATAAACGGCGAGCGAACCATGGTTGTCAACCCACCGGTGAGAGAGAAGATGATAGAAAAAAAAAGGTAAATTTACGCTTAAATGTTAAAATTTACAGTTAGATAATTTTCGCTTGTCGCTTAAAAAGAAAGGCGGGAAAAACTTAAGAATAGAATGCACGTTTCCACACACATACACGTACAAGATTTTAAAAGTGCACATGTAGAATGATGTGCACGTACACACGTATCACGAACACTCACGCCCGCATACAGAATTAAAAATACGCGAAAACCGTGTAAGTAGAAATAAAGAAGAAAACAGTTTAAAGATATCTGGGACGTTTTTAAGAGTCACATTGTTACACAAGTATGGACAGGAACAGGAACATACATGAGGTGGCTTGGACTTTTAACTGTCGAATTATTTGCATATAATAATTATTATAAGCGACCAATGTAAAAATAAACCCTATTATTTGACAACGTCCCTCCTCAATAAGAACGTGTTAATATCAGCCTCGCCTCGCTTGTATATAGATATGCATAAAAATTAATTTTCAAAATTGTGCTTATAACTATAATAAATACTAAATAGGATACACCACATAACATAACACCTTTAATATTTATTGATGTTCTCTCTCTCAGTCTGTCTCTATTTCTCTCTTTCCTTCTCCCCCTCTCTCTATATATATATATATACATATTATATATATATATATATATATATATATATATATATATATATATATATTTTAATAGTGTACTTTACTCATTTATTTACTCATCAAAATGCCATTCATCATTATTCTAAATTCTTTGTTATATAGTCCGAAATTCCAAGTACTCTCCGCAGAATATAACCTTTAAATTCCATTCAATATGAATGCCTTTGATAATTATTCTCTGTCGCACGTGCGTAAATGATTTACTTGACCCTCTGCAAAAACAAACACAATGTCAGGCGAAAACTACAATCAAACATGATTTGAAATAAAAGGAATGACGGAAGTTCACCGGCTTTTCCGGTGTCGTTGTATTGACCTTCTGTCAAATTTTTAATCAAAAATGTAAAACATAAACCGGCTTTTCCGGTAACATATTATCAATTTAGTTTGCAATTGTTTACTTTTAGTTTATGTTATTTTCCGGCTTCGTTATTAAGATACTTGTGTTCGCCCTTGCTCTGGTAAAAAGAATTGGGGTACAATTTGAAGTAAGGGTTCAGAATTTTATTAGAAATTCGAAAATGTTGTTCGCCCGATTTAATATCACAGACTGACGCTATGAAGTTCGTCCGGCTGTAGTATATACATTCTTCATTTTAGTATTTCCTGGTACCAAATCTAACGTTTACAATTGGCGTGTTACTATCAGTTATTTTTCTGATTAACAGACTTAACAGCAAAATATTTTTCTCCACAATATAAGGTCACTTCCGATTTGTACTATCTTTAGTTTCATTCCACTAGTTATATACTTTTTAGTCATCTGCCATTTTCACTTTGCGCAGCCATATTCTGTTCTTGAACCAACTAGTTTTTCTACAATCAAGATAACTTGACAATTTAAACAAGCTAACTCACCAACCTGAATCTACTACAGTGTATTCGGGTTGGACTAGCCGTAATTAAAACTTTGAGGCCGATCTTTAGAAATATAATGTAAAAGATAATATCTTTCAACTTATTTACAAGAAAAAGAAAAAGAAAATACACTCTACGGTAACAGTTTTTTACAAAAGTTTTGTATTTTTTACTGTTTTTTAATCAATTTTTTGTGCTAATTCCAACAATATTATTATTTTATCTGTATCATCGACCGTTATTGAAATAAATCGCTTTTCAATGTCATCATACAGGGTGTTTCAAAAGTCTTGGGAACATTACAAATGCGTTATACAAGTTTATGTTCCCAAGACTTTTGAAACACCCTGTATATTGGAAAATGCTATATGTTCTGCTACTAAATGTATATCTACCTTTCTCTTTCAGATCAATTACTAAGTTCTGTTCTTATTAAGATGGCTACTAGAGGATGTAAAACTTCTCCAGATACATTTTGCTATGTGTGTGGTTATTATATTGAAAAAAAAAAGCAGGTCCAAATTGTGGATAGCATACATACTCTATTTTCGGTGACCAGGAAATAATTGCTAACAGGTTACTGAGATGTCGTGCTACACTTTCTATGATAACTGTCACTCGACTGAGTGTCACTCCACTAGGATTGGTAAAATAGTTTGTGAAGACTTACTATTTTGGAGGAGAAGCTTTTCAAGAAATTCGTCTCATGTTTCCAAAGCTATCAGATGCTAAAATCAAAGGTGGTATATTTGTTGGACCCAAGGTAAATGCAATATTGAAGTCGGAGAAACTTAAAAGAGCAATGACAAAAGTTGAAAAATAAGCTTCGTGATGTAGTTCGTGGATTCTTAGGAAATCATAAGCATCCTAATTACAAACAACTGGTATCAAAGCTCATTGAGAACTTCAGGAAACTGGGTTGTCGTATGAGAATGAGATGATAATGAGATGAGAATGCAACAAAGTAACCTTTAAATTAATTTTTTGCATTCTCATCTAGATTTCTTCCCCGAAAACTTGGGTGATATCAGTGAAGAACATGGTGGGAGATTTCACCAGGACATCGCTATAATAGGAAAAGATATCAAGGACGATGGGATACGGCGATGATGGGAGATTATATATGATCTCTTGTCAGAAAAGATGAAAATGTGCACTTTAGAAAATCTCGATCGCCAAAGCACTTCTAATCTTAAGAAAAGAGTTATCAAAATATTTACATTGCAAGGTTGTATGGTTTGTTTTGTTCTAACTGACATTGTATTTACTAAATACGATTCAATATATGAAAAAAGTACTAAATGCTGTGTAATTATCTTTACAATATACTACTGTAGAGAAAGATTGTGTATAAACGCGGACATATTAAATTAGGAAAGAATATCGATGTTATGCCAATACGAATGTGATTTTTGAATTTAGAAGCAAAAAATACATATAAAAACATAAAAATACAAATAAACAAAACATGTGTTACATTGTGTAATTAACATGTTTTTGTCTGTATTTTGGAGATAGGGAGTTATCATTTTTCACTTTATATTTCCTCGGAATATTGTTATCATCAATACTTATATTTATCTATTCACTACGTTTTGTTCACGGTGCCTTCCGACCCTTTCGAGTGTATATTTAATTTATATACGGTGATGTATTTCGAATATTTAGATATGATACTTATCAATTGTATCGATGCTGTAGAGCATAAGAAGCCACCACTTTTTGGTTATAATACAACTGAGGCTGATAAAAACGATTACAGATCGAAGTGTTCATTCGATTACTAAAATTAAACTGTTGCTTTTCAGGATACAACACGTATCAAAATATTTTTTATTGATTTAAAATTGTCGCTGATATCTTTTCCATCCATTCTTTATTTGGAAAACTAATTAAAATAACAAACCAACATGGCTAACATTATGTTTTCTTAATAAAAGTAATGTTACATATTGAATAGTATCTTTCTATCCTTCTAATATCGATATTGATATTACTATTAACTTACGTACTTAGTTATATTTAATTTAGCATAGCCTGTCTTTAATAGATGTGTATTTACGTGTAACCTGATCAAGCCCTGGTGTGAAACTCTGTTGATTTTAATATCGGGAAGTTCAATATGTTTTGAAATACGAGTTTGCAAAGTTACCTCAGTTTCTTCTGCATTCTCCCAACAGGAGAAAAGCCGCGGGAACCAGATTTGATCTGTAGAAATATGTATCATTCTAAATAATATTTATACACATAGTAAACTTTTACTTATTCATAGACAAAGTATATTAAAATAATTGTCAGATTATAAATTTCTGTTCGTTTTTTTACTCATTTGAAGAATATGATCTACAAACCAAATTTATGATACTAATGAAGTGGCAAATATTCTATATTAAATTTTGAGTAAACTTAAACAGTATTGCCTTTTTTACTAAAAGACTGTAAACCACCTAGGTACTTAAAAATACAAGAAAATGCACATTTGCATCATATATACATAGACAGGCATAGAATGTTGAGAGGTGATCGCTTTAGATTACCAACTGCCCCTATTTACTTTCTCCCCACGAGATTAGAGTTATGAGTTAGTCAACAGGTCGGTTTTTAAGGTAGGGAAACTCCAGCCTCCATTAAAAAGTGCATTCTGGATTGGGACAAAACTCAAAATTGTCTCAGTCTAGAAGGACTTCTCATTCACTGACCGACGACAGAAAAGATGTAGTTTCAGAACAGATACTATACTTTGCTCTTAGCCAAAAAGCGAAAGAACTGATTAAGTATGAAACGATCATAGAAAAAGGGTATTCAAGAGAATATAAATACACAATGAATGATAGTAATATTCTGTTGAAAATACAATGTGCGTTTAAAAATTAGGCAGAGGTTTTATTTACAACTTTCTGTCCTTACGCGGTGTTACGCGGAGTCTTTGGTTGACCAAAAATAATTTTCAAAAACGCGCAGTTGTATATAGAATACCTCACCTATTTAGCCCAAATTGAGTGAAGGCATCATGACCACCAGCGGCGAGTAAGTAAAACATTGAATAACACTTACTATTACTGCATCATATTTCGCAATAAAATAATGTACGTATAAAAATGTTGTATTGTGTAAAACGACAAATCAGAGAAGTGTGCAATTGGGTAAAGACCCTGCCGAAATTCAACTTCACTCTTATAGACTCTTCTTCAAATGACTATAAAAAGCAAGCGAATATTGTATGCAAAACTTATCCAGAGATAAATAATACATAAAATACATATTTTGTGTATCAATCAAACAGAGGTAGGGAAAATAGCCATTTCAGTTTATTGTCACTCGATCGAATTCATATATACGAACATACTGCAGTTTGATAAAAGGAAGCTAGCCAAAACTCAACCCAGTTTCCATAGCAACATCGGCCCTGTTGAAATGCTACTATAACGCACATGGACATAACGGATAAACGAAAGCCGGCTAAGTTTCCACATCATAATCCGGCTTGTTAAACAACTACTATCTATATACCGGCGACAGACGAACGAACATGCGCAACGCAAAAACTGCTATTACAATGATTTTTTTGCAGGTACAAACCTATATTAGTTATATCGATTCACCGATTAGAATGAAGTAATAATTTTCTTATACATGTATAATTGAAATCTATACGAAAACAAATTCTGCCCAGGCTGTTCGCCTTTGAGAAAGATTGAGGTGAATAGTGTTCAATAATTTTTTATTCTGCTAAACAAGAATGTAAAAACCAGCAATTGTGCAAACGTACAATAATTCATTTGGATTGCCCAATCAAAACGAGTCTGCATAAATCATAGGAAGTTTCTTTTGTTAAGTTGTAAAACGTAGAATATTTAACTACCACTTGCTTTCCTGAGGGCTACAACATGCCCCTCTTCAAATCTCATGTCAACAAACACTTGTTATAAACTGTCCTCATAATCATCAACCCTTATCCTCAAGTGGCCCTTTATAAGTAGTGACTCTTCATTAAAAAGAATGTCTATACATTGATTCCACATACACTACCCCGAAATCATACTTGTATACATCCACTCTCCCTGAACTCTACTAGCTGATATATGTACACAGGTGTTACACCGTAGCCACCTTAACACTCATTTGTCGTGGCTAGCAGACCTTCTTTAAATAAAGACAGCGAAAACAGTATATTTTATCTATATTTTATGCAAACCCCCCGACCGCATTATTGCTGCAGATTGAAATTCTATTACATTCCCTTTTAGGCTTGCCACGATGGAAGACCTTTAGAGGACCTCCGTTTAACAACTGCCTCATACCAGCACTAACTTAAGTTCAATTGCTTATGTTATGACTATAGTTGGATGTGAAATATCTCAAATGACTCTAACAATTATCAAATGCAACTTGTAGTTATTTATTCGATTAATCGTGGTTGAATATTCGTCTGCGTGTTTATGATGTTTTATGAACTAGAAATAGAATTGCAAATGAAGTAAATAACAAACATCGATGTAGGACATGTAACACGTTAAAAACCATTTATTTACTAGTGTGTCTAAGAAGTGATGTAAATTATTCACATGAATTTAATGTAACTGTTTTTCAGCGCGTCTCTCTTGTCAGAATGTCAACCTGAAATTGACCGCTGGTGTCCAGAGACGATTAACTGAAAAATGTCAAATATAATAATTCAGATTTATTAGCTAAAAGAGTTAGTTTTCCTTGGTTATATTGCTATAATATATAACCCTAATACTTGAAGCACGCTTCTTCTACTAACACATGGCTTATTTCCACTAATCAGAGCTGCTGGTATATTTGAGTTGATATATTTGTATATGCTATGTTATGTAATAGAGAACATTATATGAAATACATCTACTGTGTTTTATGTTTCGGATTTTTTTACATGAGGATTGATTATTAGTATTATTTGGATCATGCGACCTACTGTTCTCATTTTAGAAGTTATTCGCACAACATTCCGACCCATATAACTTCCGATTTTTTTTAGGTGCGTCTTGTCGATCTAGATAATCTGTTCGTAATTTCGAACATAACCCTTTATTAAATCCACGAGGATAGCTTGATCTCGTTCCGTCAGTCATGACTGAGTAGACATCTTCAGTAAATCGGAATTGTTTTCACACTATTGCCCGTACTTAGGATTGCATTTTAAACTCCCTTAAGTGTGACATTTAGAACTGATTATTTTTTAGCACTTTTACTTTCTTGGCTACGCATAAAAGATGATAACAATATTCCGAATAATCCTAATAATACAATGGGTTTTAACGGAAATATAAAAAAGGTTGATATGTCGTCTAAATAAAAAAAAAAGAAAATTTTATAATTGTATTATTGAGTTGAACATGACGTGACGTGCGTACGACATTAATTAACTGGATTTAGGTCAATGTTGCCAACCTGAAAAAAAAACTATTTGAAAAATGTCTCATTACCTTCTGATCACATCTAGTCCACGTTAACAATTTGTTTTAAATTGATCAGACATTCCATTTTTTTTGGTCGACGTTTGTTTTGATTCAGTTAATGGCGACCGGAAGCGGTTATAAAGCGCAAAAGGAATGCTGGGTAACGATCAAAGGGGCAGGCGACGTTGAATGTTATGTGATGCGTCCGCGTAGACGTCAGATGATAATCTACAGAGGCAGCTGAGAGTTTCACCATTTGCAAACGTTGAAAATCGGCAACCCGTCCCCATCAGCGCACCCGTCGGTAAATCAAAAGGTATTTACACACTAAAATTAACTTGTCGCATGGTGGCTAGGGGCGAGCGGATGGGTGCGCGGTTGGTTCTGTACTTCAAAAGGGCCGTCGCTGTTGACAAATTCTGCATGGCCATTTCCGCAGACAAGCCTGCTTTTCAATAGATTCTTCTGTTGCTTTGGAAATAACGTTTTTTTTCACCAGATTGGATTTCGCGACTCCCACGTCCGACTACTTTACAGAGTCGTCATAATCTCTTTATTATTTGTGGGCGAACACAAAACTTATAGTATATAAAATGATTATCTATCCTGAAATCATTTCAAGCGAACATTATATATATCTTAACAACTATATTTTTACTTGTATTAATTATGTAAGTTAATGTGAGTTTACAATTAGCAGCATATTTTGACAGTTTCTTGTTGACGTACGCTACTTCAGAAAGGAGGAGGCAATGTCTGGGAAAAATGCCGCATAATAACAAAACAGAAAAAAGGAGGAGATAATGTCTCAGAGCATGGTATCATGAGAATAGCACATATACTACACTACCCTAAAAAAAGAAGAAAATAATCGCGGGGAGGATGTTGTCATGACCACAGAATAGCTAATAAACCCATCTCCACCAAAAAACATTTGAGGATGGTAGTTTGGTATGGTTTGGTAGTTTTGTTTTACGGCATATCAACCCTTTTTGGGTTATTTAATGCCGAATCTGGTCTTGTTTTCTTCTCTTTCTTGTTTCTTTCCCCTTTTAATATCTGTTTCTATTTAACCCATAGTTGGGACCCTAACAGGTACTACCACTCCGGGTCAGGGTGGACCTGGGAGTAATGGTAATTAAGAGGAGGCTCCACATTCCCCAAAGTCCGTAAGCCGGATCTCACCATCGGATGTAGTTTAAGGTCATATCCAGGACCGGGAGTAGGGTAGGAAAAATAAAAATAAAAAAAGGGGAGGGAGAAAGGGAGAGGGGCTGTTGTTTTTGTTTTTGGTTTTGTAGAACATAATTAAGTTTTACAAACAAAAAAAAAAACAAAAAAAAAACGTCAATGTAGGTGAATTTCGTCTCAGGGAGCCACAGGGCAGCCTGATCTGGTATCACCAGCATTTGAGGATGGTATCATGACGAACGAACATATACTACACAAACTGCCCCCCCCCCAAGGGTAGTCTCATAGCAACAGAACAGATACCTAACTAACCCTAAAATAGGAAGTAATACCTGGGAGGATGATCACATAACAGCAGAACAGATACTGCACTCTTTCTGAATTGAGAATTAGAAAATATGACATTAGTATTAAATAATATAGTAAACTGAATTAAGCATTAAAAGCTCGTACACACAAAAAACACTCACTAGAAGTAATTGTGTACTTCTGGCTTCTGACAGACAAATACCAAATCTGCATTAGTAAACTATATGCTTTCAGTATTACTAATGAATGGGGGGCGTATAACTACCATGTGTATGATAATAATACACGCGATAATATGTATTCCCGTATGTGTAGTAAACATCGGGGTTTATTCCAGACAATATATTATATACATCGCTGTCTTTTTGTTGAGACTCTGTTTGTCTGAATACTACCCTTAAATAAACGGTAAATTATTCCCAACCCGTTAACTAATGACCTATTTAAGGGTATTACATATCCCACACAATGTGACAGAAATAAAGTAGCGTGATACATATTGCAGGAAATAAATACTATATTTCACTACATGACATGTTCAAAGTATTTCAGATAGGTAAGGCGATAGTTTCAACTGGTGGTACATCTTGTCAAGGGAACATGTTCGAATGCCACTTGAGAATTGCTTTTTGCTATTTGTGTGTTTTCCTGTTTATCTCGAGCCTCGTGGATTTAATAAATTGCTTATTAAGGAGTATTAACAATGAAAACAGAGTATTAACAAATAATCAACTAGATAATCTATGTGTGTATGTTGAACACTTTTAGCCGATTAGAACTAAGAATGTGAAATTTGGTAGCGGTAGTCCTTTTTGAACGTGTAAATAAAAAGCTTTGATTTCAGGGGGCAAGCGCTAGTCTTGAAGGATTACTTGAGCGTACAAGAACAATCAGCTGACAAGGTATGGATAATTGTGAACTTTCATGTGTTTTTGTAATACTGACGGCAATTTTGTTTTAGGCATGTATGACACAAGGTTTAAACGCAATAAGGCGTCCACATTTAAAATTAGAGTTGTTGCATAGCTTCAATTTACTTCATAAGAAAGCATGTGCGTGAGCTGCAACAAAACCTCATCAATGTGAAGCAAATCCATTTTCCCAAAAACTAGCACTCTGGATTAAAACGAAAATAAAAATGGCCTCAATCTAGACGAAGTTTTCCTTCACTGACAGAATAGACTAAGTGTAGCACCAGAAAATATACTACACTTTGTTCGTAGCCAAAATGCTAGTAATTTGTCAATCGGTCTGCATTACACAACTCCCATCTTCCTCCTCCAAAGCTGATTAAGGGAGAAGGGGAAGATCGACACAAGCTCAAAATTACATGTCGGTCTCAGACGCTCGCTTCTGGGAAAAGAGGCTAACTTATTGTGTAATACGGTGGGGGGGGGGGAGAAATGAATAATTTACCGGGACTATATGTTCAACTCGCGCTGTAACACTACGCACATGATATCGTTCCCCACACTCTAATAATATAACAACAAAATAAGTTCATTTTTTCTAACCTGAGTTTCGCGATATTTTTTCACCAACTAAAAATCAACCGGTATTCCACGAAAAATCGATATTGTTGTCTTTCCTATTTTATGAATGATTATTATAAAAAATACTCTCACGTGAAAAAGTAATCTTAAAAACATATTTTGACACATGAATTAATACTCCCGATGGAGTTAATAAAACATATATAGGAAGTAAACTCCGATACTGAGTCAGCAAAATGAGAACCGGAAATAACTAAAGTCAAATTAAGCGCTTAACTTCCGTTAGCAAGTCTAATGAAATGCCGGATGTGGTCAGGTAATGTGTTTACTATTGAATTTTTCTTCCATTTTTTCCGGGTATGTTACAACTACAAGGTATGAAGCGGGAAAACGTAAGGGGGAGAATCAATTAAAGGTGTGGTTAAATAATGAGGTGGCTGACCAGCTTAGTAAACATAATAAATAGGTCATGTGATGATATTATTGTCGCTCAATATATTCACGTAGAGTATGTCTTAATCAAACTAGCTAGCATACTCATCCTAGGAGGGGTTCATACTTTAATGGCACACCATTAACCCTAACAAAATCGAATATTAAAAAAAACAACTTCAAAACGATGGAAAACAAAATTTTGCAAAAATGGGTGAAAAATAGTGCTTAGCTGTTATACTGTATTTTATTTTACGGCATATGCATCTTTTTAGAAGTATCTTTTCTGATATGACATAATTAGATTTACTAATAAACTACCTACTCCTCTTATGTGGTGCCAGCTGACTACAATACCCTACCCGTCGATAATACCATATAAGCCATTGCACATGTCTATTATATATGCATTTTACTCCGAATTTTGGGAGTATCTTTCCCATTTGACATTCTCGAAGCCGGAGCTTAATTTTTCAGTTGAAAAGTTAATATTTCCTACGACTCCTTTATTAGAAGAATGATAAAGAAAATAAGGTTGTAACGAAAGTCTTGTCTTTTTAAAGCTTTTTTCAATTTATTAATAAAACTATCAGAATTATCTAACGCAGATTAGTGTTATCATAATAAAGGATGACGCAAGCAACGATTACAAAAACGCATACGCATTTCTATAATAAATACACCTACGAAATAATGCAGCAATCACCATATTCACCGCACCTCACAATAAATGACTACTAGCTATTTAAAAGTTTGAAATATATTTGATTGAATTAAGGTTATAGTTATTATTGTTTTTCAATTCATAATCAAAGGGTTTTTATGAACTAGGCATTACACATGTAATTAAAATATGGAAATATGTCCTACACAAACACATTAATAATTTCATATTCTGGTTTTTAAACTCATTTAATCAGGGCTAAAAAAATGAACATAACTTTTCTTACAGCTTTATATATATATATATATATATATATATATATATATATATATATATATATATATAAATACCTTTAATAAATACATGTTAATTATTTTTACCTACAGACACTAGTGTTTCATGCTTGCGCAATAATCAGTTTAGGAGATGATAATTGCTGCTTGACACTCTTGACTCTGCAGCCCGGCATTAATCCACTCGAACACCAAGTATTATAACGGGAAATGAATGAGAATTAAGTTCTATATGATGTCGAGGCAGTGGATGAATATAGAAAGCTAATCAATAGTGTCAAATATATATATATATATATATATATATATATATATATATATATATATATATCCATATACCATATTTCTATACTTGAAGAAAGTATCAACACTATATATATATATATATATATATATATATTTCCAAATACCATATTTCTATGTGAATATATATATATATATATATATATATATATATATATAATGTTGATAATGAATACTGATTGCAATTTTTTGGTTACTCGCCTAGTTTTTCATGTTTTCTTGCGTTTTTGCTTTGTTTTGTAAAATTAGCACTGACGATTGCCACACCAAAAAATAAATGCACAGGATCATTTTACAAATATATTGGACTGTGTGTGTCGAAACAATTGTATGCTAAATAGAAAAAAAGTAGTTTTATGAACTGACGTGAATCTGTCCTTTACATTGAAATGCTATAAAATTACATCAAAAAAAATATTGAATATAGCATAGCTCTGGACTTACACTATTGAGCTATTATAATTGCTTCATGTTATAACATTTATATTCGAATAAAAACTTATAAATATAAATAATAAAAAATACACACACACACGCATATATATATATATATATATATATATATATATATATGTGTGTGTGTGTGTGTGTATTTTTTATTATTTATATTTATAATTTTTTTATTCGAATATAAATGTTATAACATGAAGCAATTATAATAGCTCAATAGTGTAAGTCCAGAGCTATGCAATATACAATATTTATAACCTCTTTTAGCAGTCTGAACACATGATATACAGGCAAAATCTAATGAGTCTATTTTGGACTATAATATGAATGCAACGTTCCGAAAAAAATTGAAAGTCTGGCTAGTGAATCACATTAACATAGTATGCATAGGTAGAAAATCATTTCTAACGAATTTTGATGCTTATATCAGGTTGAATTAATATTTTAATAGCTGAGTTTTTGTTTTTTTAAATATTTTTTAATTTTCTAACTTTTAAGTTTTTTTTTCTATTTCTCTGATGATCTTGAGCCGATAATTTACATAATAATATTTGGTTGGCACACCACAAGAGAAACGAGTTGTAAAATATACATCTCACATGAATGTTAGGTTTTTTGAAAATGCGAAAAAAAAATAAAAAAGTATAAAACAAACATAGTTATTAGAATATAAATTGAAACTGACTTATTTGTATATGCTCTGTTGTTATTGGATGATAATCATCGAGCTGAATTTTCTTGAGGAGAGTGATAATTAAAAGGTACTGATAATATATGCTAACCCATATATTGTTATAATTAATATATATATATATATATATATATATATATATATATATATATATATATTATGACTATACCGTCAATCCGTAACTCTCAACGTCTTACACTAAAAGGCCACATGCAATCCGGCGTCGGGCTAATGTCTCTTGACAAATGTTGAATGTATACTGATTCAGCGTCTTCGTCCTCGGATCTGGTTTTCCTTAGTACAACCACATCTCATAGTAGGGTTAAAGTTACGCCGCAATACGTTCAGTGCTGTATTGAGGTATTTCAGTGCAACATATTTTTTTTATTTTACAGGGAATGATTTTCCTGTTTATGTTTCGTCCGCCGAGTGGAGTGTTCCGATGGGTGCAGTAGTCCATCAATGATAAATTACGATCGGATATGTATACCTGATTCCGTCATAATAGCGTTGTCACACAATCTCAATTCCGGTGACCGATCTAATCAAGACGTACCCTGTGAACATCTAAAACGTCACAGAACGTGTGCCTATCCCAGCAGTATTTTTAGCGATACATCTTGTGTCAACCGGAAGGTTAAGAAAACTATCACTCTTCCAGAATACTACAGTAACTTCAGTGCAACGAAAGATAGACTCTGGTACTCCGTCACGCAAGTTGATGTTCTAAATGGCTGTTAAGGATAATTAAGGTTTTATCTGCTCTTTTTATTTTTATTATATTACATAGATCTGGGGGTCTTGCTACGTCTCTCACTAGTCTAGCATGATGTTAAAAACGGTTTAAACAAAACACACACATACACACATAAATACATACATATATATATATATATATATATATATATATATATATATATATATATATATATATATGTTCATAGTTATGGAAATAATAATCCAACGTAATTGAAAATGAGAAAAGGAAAAGCAAAAATTATTTATATATTTATCATGTTTAGTCTTGTCTGGAAGACTTTCCCAAGATGACTGATTTGAAGAAAAACATGGAAGCCAATATTTTAAAATATGTGGTGCGTCTACGACGTCAATAAGAATGTGTTTATTCTTTTTTCCGAACGAAACATAGGCAAATTAAGATACAGGATATTTAAATAGCCATAGACTACAAAATGAGAACACTCTACATCGTCAGATTATAGTAAATGGTATAGTCTGTAATTTAAAAAAGAAAGAAAAAAAAACTCTAATAAGATGAATTAGAAGAAAGTCGGATAAATTCTATGACTGACAAATAATTAGCTTGTTCTAATGTTGTGTTAGTATGAGTTACAACAGCTACAATAGAATAAGACAAGCGTTTTCAATATTTGAGATAATATAATGGAATGTATATATATATATATATATATATATATATATAAAATTGAAATAAAAGCCAAATTAGCAATACAAGATTAATTTTTTTTTTCTTACATTAATCCTATCGATTACGGAATAAAATTCCTTCTTCAGGGGTGACCAGTATTGAGTCATTTTTTTAATTTTTTTTTTCATCAAAAAACAAGAATAAAGAAACTTATTTCTTTGTTAATTTGATAAACGTCTTTGATGGTACGACGTCACTGCCTTGATGTTATGAAATGGCGGGTAGGATTCAAAACCGGTGTCGAACGAGAGATGCGTTGGCACGCTGTCGAGTAATGTGTGTGTTTTTCGTTCAAAAAACACACACATTATATATATATATATATATATATGTGTGTGTGTGTGTATGTGTGTGTGTGTGTAAATCGCTCCAGGCCAGTCATGGAGACACTTGATGTAAGCAGCTAAAAAACCCAGCAGATGATTAACGCAAAGACAGGAGAGACCTATTGACGTTAGTTTTGAAAAGAGCAATGCGATTGGTATGGGAGAAAAGTCAGCAGGAAGAGAGTTCCACTTCTTTTAGAAAGAAGCTATACAAATAAGAAGTATAATAACGAGTACACGAACGGTGAATTGATGAAGACCACTAGACTATTAGTTAAACGAGCTGAAAGAGGAAGAAGGTCATAAATCAGGTTATTGTGAAGAACACATTTGAGCAATTTGACGTAGTTTCTGTTACGGACAAGCCAATATTAATTCTAGTATGGTTGATGCGAGGTACTTTCTGCTTCGAACCAGAAAAACGATGGCGTATGGTTTGTACTTTTTCTGATCCTGTGTCTCGGGCGCCCGTTTGTAGACGTGTAATCCTCTGTGACGGAGTTAATCTACTTATGTGTGCGATTATGTGTTGTATTGTTTTTACAGATGTATTCAGAATTATAAAGCCAATGTGCGTCGTCCCCCATAACTCAGAAGGAGAGAATTTGGTGATTAAGGTTGTCAAGGGCGGACAACTCGCACTCGGCTTCCGGATCATGAGACTGAACCGTTCTTTTCTCTTCCTCCTCCGCTCCTCTGTTACGCCGTATTGTTTTGTGGTTTTTCGCACCGAACTAGGAATGTCGTACACAACCGTTTCATCTCAGATTTCAATTACAGCCTTTTTTTATTCCCCTTCCATTCATTTAAAATCTTTCATAAGAATTCAGTGAAATGTATTCTTTGATTAGCTATTGACTATTTCTTTCACTTCTCGCGGTAATTCATTGATTTGGTGGTTGTTTATCATTATACACTAAGGATAGGTCCAAAGGGTGTGGCAGGAGCAGTGAACAAGGCATTCCCTCAGACTGATCTAAACAGCCTTAACGATATGTCAAAGATCTAAATAAACACTACAGATCATATCTACATATATACATAATACAACTTGATTACCATTTGTTAAAAGTACAATATATATATAAATATATATATATATATATATATATATATATATATATATATAAAGAGATAGATAGATAGAGAGAGAGAGAGAGAGAGGAGAGAGAGTCACCCACAAAAAACAAATATTATATATATATATATATATATATATATATATATATATATATAGTTTAACTAGCCGATATATACGTGTCAGGAAGTGTCTCAAATACTGAGACATGATTGTCACATATATACATATAACGCACCATCGTATTGGTCGTCGGTTGAAAATTACATGTATATAAACCACATATAATTGTTACATCGTATCACGGCTTCTCGTTGTGCATAGATATGGTTAATGTCAGAATTTGACCCGTATCTAATATTCGCTCACCCTGAAAATAAAGGAAGTTATATGTGTTTTTATATTTGTTTACATTACAGATTGCTTAGAAAACCTAATTATAATTGCTAAGAGTAACACTAATTGCTTAAATACCCGGGTCAGACCGAGTCCAAATACCGAAGCACTGTATTGTTCGAACTATACATACAACACACAGTCGTCATTATCTCTCCTTACGATGTGATATTACTGAAGTCAGTACCATTTAGCACACACTGCTAAACGCAACCAGTGTTCACAGAGATCTGATTTACAACCAATAACCCCAGATGTTCAATACTCTCCTTTTATGGATTACCAGTGCAACTTACATTACATTCTCGCACCAGTCATTTACTATTCAGATGTCGCTAATATAAGCCGATGGCTTTTTTTATGAATTTGAGTGTCAAAAAGCCACCTAACGATTCCATTAATCTGCGTATACTGTAAGCCGAGGTCTGGATCGTATTGCCCCTTATCGTTCTTTCGAAGTTTCAGACATTTCACGAGTATTTTCTGTGGTACGAATCGATATTATTGTCTCAGTCTTTTTGTGGGTTGAGAAATGGGTTTCAGCTTATAGGATTTTCTCATATAGTTACCTTGCTAGTCTTAGTTTCCTTTGACATCTTTTGTATATCCTCCTTACAAGGGCAATGTTAGACACAGCGTCTGTTTTCATGTGGAGGGGAATCCAGATAAACAAAAGGGGTATTCAGGATAGAATCAAAAATAGTTATATAGGATGTGTTCTCCCCGACCGAGGTCAGAACAAATACTACACTTTGATCACAACTTACAGAGAAGGAAGTACGAGCATGTACTATCCCTATTTCGTGTTTTGTTGTTGAAATTTAATTTCAAATTACCTGCAGTTTGTTAATGCCACTTGAGTATGTTGGTGGGTTTCGAAACTCGAGCCGTTTTCATAATATTTCAGCCGCTGTCAGCAGTGCAGTGATAAGTTTCCCCGTAATTCCAACTTCTATTCTTTTTTCATGGGTTTGTTAAACTGTTCCTAATGCTCCTTAAATTATTGATATTACAATAGTTTTCTTCAAGTTGCATATTTACTTCAGCTCTTCTATATTTAATTAGTTTTTCTGTCTCCTTCAACTTAATCATGTGAATTGCTTTGCGGATGAAATCTAATATGTTAAAATGTGCTCATTCTTGTTGACTATTAGTACGTCCGGTCTTCTTTGTTCTTTTGCATTTTTCTGCCCAAAAGTATTTTATGCCTTTCCCTTTCATATATTTGATTTGCCTTGTGCGTGTACAATTTGTTAGCATTTTCAAAGGGCAGGCGTTTGCACAGTTCCAAGTAATGACTATTTATTTTATATCCTTTGGACATGCTTGCTGCATTCACATGATAACATTTGATATATTCAGATCTTTTTGAATGCATAAAAGATACTTTCTGTGGTTGACGCTAGACGGGTTTTGCTGTTAATGTTTTACAGGAAAGAACCAGAGATTGGAGTTCAGTCGAACACCTACCATGAAAATAACGATAGAGTAGAGAAAGGCTAGCGTCCTCCACCAGATTTTGAAGTCTATTGTGCACTTTGTTAGGGTGGAGTGAGCGCGCTTCGCGGTACATACCCTGATGTGACTGCAATACTGTATCTGATATATTAAATAGCTATCGCTCTAAAAACAAAGCTTCCGTGTGTATATTCACTAATCCTGTCTGATATTACAGTCAGCACTCGAGCTGTGGATCTTACAGGACAAAATCCATATTGCTTGTAACTATGTAGAATGTATTTGTTCAGGTTGATTTAATGAGTAAATTTAGCTTTTACACTTTTAGTTGAGTACTTTTTCATTCTTCCCCAACGGCATAACGTTATTATAAATAACGCTTGGTCACTTCTCGTTTTACGTCATGTCTTCAACATAAGTTTCACTTATAAATATAGTAATTGTACAACTTTACATATACATATATATAGTGGCGAAAACGGTGGTCGAGCTTTTCGTGATCAGCTCTAGTGTTTTAACATTCAAGTATATATATTTCAAGCGATAAGATCCTTCACAATGTTCCGTGTAAATCCGTGATTTCAATTGGATTTAACAGTATTCACCATACTATATTTCGTTAAGAAATTGTGATGAACGACAGGAATAAAAGATTAAAATATAATTCTAATGAAGAAAGGAGCACAAAAACGTTACTGATTGTCGGGTTGCGTAAAATATGACCTGATCAAATTGTATAATGATTTAATATGGAATGTATGTATAGTTTAAATTTCATAACACTCTGTTTTAAATATTGTATGATTCTTATGCATACTTTTATTAATTCAAATATATTTCTTTAGATGTTCATTTTAATGTATTTATTGCATCAAAATGAGATTTAAATAAAATGAGGCAATTAAAATAATAGTAAAAACGATTTTCCCTAGAGTCCTCTTTGATATAGACTAGAGAATTATCTGCAAAATATTTTTTTATTTCCCAGGAAAAAATAATTAAAAATACACTGTTCAAAGACGTTAACATATGATAGTACACTTGTGACACTACATAAAAAAGACTGCAGTATCAGTTGAAGATTGACGATGAAGCTTTCTTCAAACAGGCAATGGTACATTGCCACCTTGAATAGCAATCGTTTTTAGCTTTAAATATGGGTGCCTCATGAATTGCCTCAAGGCAAACTTAAATCGCGAGTAAAAACCGGCAGACCATTTAGAGGGTTTTCGTTTTGAAAGAAGATTTCTATTGTTGAATGTTGTAAACTATCATCTGCACGTTCTTTCATTCGGGCACTCTTATCCATGAGTTGAGTAAGAATGTGAGGTTGTTTCGGGTGAAGAACTATTCTTTTAACTTACTATGTTTTCAAGATTTCCAATAGGGAATCTTATGTTAACTTTTCCTGGAAAATTCAATTGCATACATTTCAATATATCCGAATACACTCATATACGCATACATACACACACACATGCATAATACTTACATACATATATACATACATACACACATATATGACATATAACTAATATTTAGTTCATTTAGAAAATACAATTGTATAAATTTAAATGTCCAAATTCACGCATACATACATACATACATACATACATACATACATACATACATACATACATATATACATACATGACATATACATACTATTTTGTAAATTTAGAATTTCCTCTTACTGTCAATTTTTAGACAGTATAAACATGTATTATTTCGATTTTTTAGACTACTATTTTCATCTTCGTTATCATTTCCATTCAGGTTCCGGCTGATATAACCTCAGACCTTCTTCAGACATATCGTTTCAAACTTGGGAATATGTATGTCGAACTGAGAAAGTAATACGAAATTTCGAGCCGAATTCTGTATTAAATCCACGGGACTAGAGTCTTCTTATTTCGTCTGTCATGACTCGATAGAAGTGTTAATTGATTATTTTTGCTCAACTAAACTTACGTGTAGTGATGATTAATCCTGAAACCTACAGAAAACTGCCAATTAAAACTGATTGGTAATCAACACATCCATCCGTTCTTCCACGAGTCCATCACGAAAAGAAAACAATCACCCCCCCCCCAGTGGATTAAATAAAGGGTTTGTACGCAATTCCGTATCGTTTCTTGAGTTCGAGATCAATATTCTAAAGTTAAAAAATATGCACATGAAGAAGGTCGGGAAATACATCGGCCAAAAAATTGTGAAAATAACAATCAAAATGAGAATACTTCCCCGAATGACGTGAATAATATCAATCATAAATCTTAATCTAACAAGATTTGAAACATAATTAAATTCCGGACAGAAATTATGGGATGATCTCGATAAAAGATAAGACGCAATTTTATTTGTTTTCGGGCATATCAACGATTTCGGGTTTTAATCAATGCCGAGGCACAATACGTTACGAAAACACTTTATTGAATAGAAGTTGCAAATTTACAAGAAACTTGGGAGGGGTGTTCATATATTACTTGATCGGATTACAATGTAAGTGAACGGACTAGAATCAGCAAGATGAATTCAGAAATAATAGTAAAGAATCCAGAAAAAACACTTTTGGAGTCCAGCTGATAAAATAGAGAGAATGTTATCAGCATATTCAAATGATATATTATGTGAAATTAAAAACATTGAAATGTTATTCTTGATTACTAACGAAAATAGCCCCGACCAACCCAACAACCAACACAATCTCACCGTTTCACTGCAGAGGTCCCCAAATGCCGGAAAGCTTTCCACTCTCCTGGTTTCTTCCCTCGAACTGCTTGGAATTGTTTGGAATTATTTGCCTGTTCCTTGGTACCCTAATTGCACTAACGTGCAGAACATTAAATGTAATTTGCACAACATCTAGCTGAGCAATTTCTCACTTAGGATCCCCCTATTAATATGGCCCCTATTTCACAGTAGCCCCTTACGTCTTAGTAGCACGTGCCTTGTTTGGAGTGAATAAAATTCATAAAAAATGTTTTGTTTAAATAAAAAAAGATATTCTCAAGGGCGTTTACTTAACAAATAAATAAAGCAGCATTTGAGAAATAATACGTGTATACTGTTAGACATGCGAATATGACACTGGTTAGAAATGATTACCTGCCAATGTAGATTTTTACAAGTGAAGCGATATGTATTGATTTTATTATAAATTCGTCGCAAGCATGAAACCTGAAATTACATTTGTCTATATTCAATGTAAATAATATTTTAACTATTATGGCGGTAAATTATGGAGATTCTCAACATTTGAAAAGAGTTAAAGTTTTTTTTAATTTTAACTTACTTCTCGCCATAGTTGCACATTTTTGATTGGTTCAATGTCTTTTAATGCCGGACACGCCTTCCATTTATTAAAGAAGACTCGTTCGTATAAACCTGTGAGAGAACGGACAAGCCACCTCTTAAAATAATCAGTTACATTCTCTTCTGTGAAGCTCTATAAAAATATCTATTTGACAATATGCTCATGGAGTATACATCAGCGTAGATGGGTACTTCAGCTACTAGCTGCCGCTGGTAAAACTAATGATGTATTTGGTACACTCTTTTTATATTTATTTCTACAATCTTTATTGAACACACTTTGTTATATTCACTATAATTTTGATCGATGTTAAATTCATTGACAGAGTATCGCCCCCCCCCCCTCCCGAAAAAGGTAAATATTAATTTAATTAACGATTTCAATATAGGATTTTTAAACTGAAAGTTACCATTTGTCCGATCAGACACTCGGCGTAAGGGAATATTTCAGCTAGTAGTTAAATATAATAAATTAATTTTGCATTTTGTGCAATTTTGTTATTGTAAGTTATTTTCTGTAGTCTTCTTGTCGCAGTATTACATCAAACACAGAAGAGCGGCAAATGTGTACTATTGAAAGTATATCCATTACCCAGCGTAGACGATTACATTAGCAAGTAGCTAGAGATGGTGAGGGCAATGATGTATTTTGTGCAGTCTCTTTATTGTAAGTAATTCACTGCAGTCATCTTTGTCGTATTAAAACATCAAACAAAAAGGAGCGGCAAAGGGCAGAACGCGAACATTGGGTGCGGAAGTTCAGATTCTACTTGTCCGCCATTTTGAATTCGTCTTGTTGTTCTTTCGCCGTAATTTAGTTCCTGTTTATTTCCTGTTATTTGATGACATCATTAGAAAAACTGCCCAATGCCAACGACGGAGGCCATTGTAATTCGACATATCTTAAGCGTGAGATTAATTACGCTGATGATTCGGCAGTCGGTAGTTCAACCGTGCATGCGGTCAGACCGTGCACACGCACTAGGCGACATTAGAATCGAGGTTGAGATGAACAAACGTTTGTGTTATTAAACTCTCTCAAAGGAAAACAACCTTAAGGATTCATTATTTTGAAACTTAGTTCATATTTCACTGATGCCATATAAGTGCATTTCCTTTTTGTTGCTCTTCATAAGAACAACGAATTATATATATATATATATATATATATATATATATATATATATATATATATATATATGTGTGTGTGTGTGTGGGTGTGTGGGTGTGTGTGTGTGTGTGAAGAACACTCGGCTTAGTACGGATAAAAATAATTCTAAACGGAACAGTTTTGTAACAATTGTATGTCTCCTTAAGAAGATTAATTCAAGATATAATGATACTAGACCTCATGTCTAGAATCCTAATTCTAATTGTGATGAAAATCCATTACATGATTTTGTTAAAATATCGAAGCTTTAATGATAAAGCTTACAAGGGTTTTCTGTTGAAATTGAATTCAGGGAACATTGCTTAATTGGTGTCTCATGATCATGGATCAAATTCAATGAAAATCTGAAGCATTTGTAATTTTCGAATCGAAGCTTGTTCCCATATTATCCCCCCTAAACACCCTCTAATATACGTCTGAGAAACTGAGATTGAGGAATATTAATTAATTGATGTCTCCCAAAATGTGAGATGCCTAGATGTTCACGAAGGGCTTCCAGCCGTCCTTCATCCCCACGCATGAAACTAAATCAAACTACATACATATAGCCCACATCAATTACTCTTATGCCTAGCAGATGTGTTCAAAAATAAATTATGATCTGTTACAAATATATAAAAATGTAAACATACCTAACATTTTATAAATATATATGTATATATAATTATTTAATTATTTCATCAATAAAATAATATTTCAACGTCCACGCATATACTTCACTGTAGATCCGTAGATAAGTAGACCTTGTCTCTTTCACCAAAACAGTGACACACAAAATTCATTGGTACGTATATATATATATATATATATATATATATATATATGTATACATAAAGATATATATATATATATATATTTATATATATATGCATATGTATGTATATATATATATGTACGTATATATATGTACGTATATATATATATATATATATATATATATATATATATATATATATATATATATATATATATATAATGACATGTGCTTGGCTTTAACAATTTATTGACAAGTGTTTATAGTTATATATTTTTTTCAATGATTATAAGCGGAAATTAAAGTGGTGCAAAAGTTTTCTTCTCGAGCAATTGATTTTAACCGTAGTGGGACGGGTATTCTTCTACTACATATATTTATATATATATATATATATATATATATATATATATATATATATATATATATATATATATATATACGCTTTAATGGGCATACATATTACTTAAAAATTCTCCGTATCACGTGATAATTTTCTATGGGCGTAAGGATAGAGTGAAAGCGTGCGAAGTTAAAACGTGGCTCTGTGAACCGGGTCGCGCCTTATCACAATTTGAAATATAACCTTATTTACACTGATGGGACTAAAAACGTTCGAAACGACGTCCTCTGTCGGTAAATATAATGTAATATTTATTTATAAATATTATATCGATATATATCTATATAAATATTATATATATATATATATATATATATATATATATATATATATATATATATATATATATATATGTGTGTGTGTGTGTGTGTGTGTGTACGTGTGGGTGGGTGTGATTACAGGGTGTATGAGACTATTTGATAATTTTTGTTGTTCTTTTATTTCAAAATCATTTGAAGTATTTAATCGTCTTTAAGTGCAGTGGATAGGTGTATTCTCTGTTCTCACTGGTGGGATACAGGGCTTTGAATGACGTAGAACGCCACGAAATATTCGAAGAGAGTCGCCTTCATCATGAAAATCTCACAGCTTAACTGCAGTTCTGAAAAACTGTAAGATGTTAATAAGAGAATTGCAACGGTGGCGTGAAAGCATTGCTTACAGAAATGATCATAGTAGGCATTTTGACTGTGTCTTCACAACGAAATAGATCGAGAGGCTACAAAAACGTCTGACCCAGGCAAGACAATACGGACGTGAGAGATAGGCGTCTGGTTGGCCACTATGACGAAAGCTCTTAGAGATTAAATTTCGATATTCCTCATACAAGTGACAAAGGCCAACTACTCAACGCAAAGGTTCAAAGGAACCGCTTTACAAAAGCCAAACAACTCCTAAGTAAAATCAAATACTGAGTTCAGCCAGAGATGGTCTCTTTTACCGCACCAAATAGACAACGCATAGATCAACGGATGGTTCGCCTAAAAAGTCACATCATTCAGCTCCACTGGTTCAAAAAAAATACTCAAACTCAATTCAGATGGTTATATTTAATTCCTGCCCTCTGTTGTCCAGCGCTGGGTTAGGGTTTGGGTTAGGGATTCGGGAATTTTATGTATGTGATAGTAAGACAGCTTCGTGCCCCACCTCGATGAAGATCAATAAGTCGCTGCTTGAGAACTTCAACGAATTCAGCAGTCAAGACATATGGCTCGCAAATTACCGGATTGCAATCCTATAGATTTTATGTGTGAGGCGCAGTTAAGAAATATACAAGCGACGCGGTCTGTAACACCAAGAACGAACTGATTGCCAGGATAAAACTGGTTTCTAGTGTCAGTCAAAGGTCGCGCGCTTTATGGTCGGACACCGCCTTGAGGCTGTGATTGAAGCTGAGGACGTTTCGCCAATTGAGCTGTATTTTACAAAATAATCTCTGAGACGAAATTTGGATTGTGAGAATAAACAATTTATTAGCCATACGACATATATATATATATATATATATATATATATATATATATATATATATATATATATATATATATATATATATATATATATATATACAGGGGTTGGACAAAATAATTTAACCACTTTGTGAATTTTTCATCAATATTAATTACCAAAATGTTGATTTCATTTTTTTTATTATTCATGCTTATCGTTATCCTGAATAAATTAGTTGAATTTATTTTTTTTTTATTTCAGATAGTGCATATTATTAGTAAGAAACACTTAAATGACGGATCCATCAGATTTCCAAAGAGGGAATATTGTTGGTGCCCGTATGGCAGATGCTACTGTAACGGAATGGCTGAGATGGTCGCCGAATCGAGATTAAATATCTCGAAGGTAATGACATCTTATGAAAAAGAAGAGTAAACATCCCCCTCTAAATTGAATTATGAAATGAAGACGAAGCTATTTGAAATAGATCGTAGACTACTTGTAAGGATTTTGAAGAAAAAACAAAACCACGGCACAAAAATTGCAGCATAGCTTAACAGTCACTGAATAATCCCGGTTTAACAAAAAACGTTCAGTGAGAGTTTCATAACGCTGTATTTATTCTAAATTTGAAGGATTTTCTATTATTTTATTCAACCTCTCTCTCTCTCTCTCTCTCTCACTCTCTCTCTGCTTCTGGCTCTCTCTGTCTCTCTCTTACACTCCCCTCTCTCTCTCTCTCTCTCTCTCTCTCTCTCTCTCTATATATATATATATATATATATATATATATATATATTACATATGGACAATTTGTATATGTTTTTCTGAATTCCAAACAACTACTATATATGACGCTGTAACTATAATATCATGATGTATTTTGAATGCTTTATTAGAGGAAGGGGTGGTGTAGTATCTATTATGTTGTCATTATACTACCCTGCCAGGCATTACATTCTCCTTCTTGTGGTGTTAATATGGTCTATGTTCTGTTGTCCTGAAATCATCCTCTCAGGCAATACTTTTTCTTTGGGGGTAGTGTAATATATGACCGTTCGTCATATATACTAGCAAAAATGTGCTTCCTTTCGTTGTAAGTATATATATATATATATATATATATATATATATATATATATATATATATATATATATATGAAGAAACGTGCTTCTTTTTATAACTGACGCTTTATTATGAACGTTCCAATCGCGTCGCAATTGTTAATTGGACGTTACACAGAGAATATATGACTGATAACAAAATATGTACATTCCATGGAATATGTTCAATCTCGATTGTTCGACGACAGCTAAATTGAAGAGAACATCACTTACGCTTATTAAAACATAATTATTTTGGGATTGCTCTAATTATCTCGTACTGTTCGCAATTAATCAGACCATTTTAGAACTGTCACACGGAATTTTCATATTGATAACATATCTAAATTTAAATAGGCAGCTGGCTTTTCGACTCGTTGCTGATTTTTCCTTCCACTTTTAAAATAAAGAAGTTTTATTTTTCAATCAATAGATAGGTCATGCAGAAATAATTTTGAAATTTAAACACAATCCAGGAGTGGATTGGCCGCGTAAAAATGTCTGACTATCTAATTTAAATCACCTTTTTAATCAAAGTAATTTTTAAATGTATACGTAGAGTTATGCAGATTAAATACCGCTTCGCAAAAATATCCATAAAGGTATTCTGTTCAGGCTATAGTATATTGTATTTTATGAATAACATCCTACCCAAAAACAACCGATTAAGCCGGTGATCACTTTTGTATGGGAGAAATATATACAGGGGAGGTAATTAGTACTCCCAAGCCTGGATAAGTTAAAAGGACGACCTTAAATTGAGATAACAGATCTGTTGACACTCTAGTTCACTAGACAACTTTTACGTTGTTTATGATTCATAAATGTTACTAGACGTAGCCGGCGTGTTCAAGCTGAGATTCGAACCCGCAACTCTGATAAATCTAGTCAGACATCTTCCCACAGCGCTCACAAGCAGGCCGCATATAATAGAGTACCCCATAATACTTCATCTATTTTCTTTTTTTTACAATCTTCATTACTGTTAACCTAAAAAAATCAATTTATTGCAGAGTATTGCTCTATGCTAAGTAGAATCCACTGTTTTTCCTACGAGTGTGCTTCATCCATATGGAATTTAAAAACATATTTACACGAAGGCGTTCAAAACGTTATACGCTTCACACAGACAAGGCATTATTGCTATACAATATCTCATCGCCCAGCATAAATGGTTACGTCAGCTACTTTACAATATCGTTATTTCTGTTAACGTCGGGTTATGAATTAATTTGTGATGGCAATGTTTTTTCTTGGTAAGGTTTACAAGCTTGTGAACAATGCTTATACATAGACAACGTTTCCGCCGAGATCTTTTTCTAAGTGTATAGCAAGAATTTATTTCTGTATCTTATATATTCAGTTGCACTCATAACTTAATAAAATATATTTTAGTGCATTGAAATTTAAAGAAAATAATAATTAAGCTTAATTATTGTTTCTAAAATAATATTATTCTTTAAAATATGTATTATATAATAAATAAATACGAATAATATATTTTCATAGATTGTAATAGAAGATCGTGTTAACTATTGCAAGCCGTTTGTTTATATCAGGATTGTAACCTTATTCTTTCTTACTACGAATTATTTGGTGAACAGAAATGAAAACGCTAAACCCAACGGGAAAATATTAAACGTTGTTAAGTTATTTTAATAAGTCAAGAAAATAATACTTGAATGGTATTTTTAAAACGTTTATTAATTAGTTTATGTTAAATCAATAATCTATTTCATTAATTATATTTACGAATTTATTTTAAAATTATTTAAGATAACTGAAAAATTACTTTAAAAATAAATAAGCTAGACTCTTCGCTGTACATATATTTAGTATTAAGTTACAACATACTGTTGAGCATTTCCTATGTCCAAAGCCTCAGACGTGTAAAACAAAATGAAAGATATGTTTTTCATATTAAAATGTTTATAAGGAATGTATTTATTGATAGATTGTACTGAAACCGAATGAGTGGAACTACCTTTTTTCAATATGATGTTGTTTGTGTTAAAATAATGTTCTGTATGTATGGTAGCCGATATTTACTACTACTACTAGTACTACTACTACTACTACTACTACTACTACTTATACTACTACTACTACTAATAATAATAATTATAACTCACAATCAAAGCAAACATAGATAGAATCTAGAAAATCCGTAAATATAAACTCTGTAGTCAGAGAGAGAAAACGGTAAAGCGCATAATAATTCTAAAACATACATACTGTGTGGGTAAATCAATCAACTGGAAACAATGCAAACGCCAGTACTTTTAACATTCGGATAGATAGTACACGTACAAACCGAGAAACGGTATTTGAAAACAAATATCACAAAATCCTGTGAGACATGGAGATACAAACAGATAAATGCATCCAAGCAACAGAAACACGACGTGATAATAGTTATTAAGAAATACAAAACCTGCTAAATTATAGATTTTGCCTTCGCAGTAGTCCACAGAGTGAATATCAAGAAGAACCAGGCAAATACATGAATTTTGTCAGAGAATTGAACGAAATATGGAACATCGAAACAATAATACCAATAATTGTAAAATCACTAAGAACAACCCCGGAAAACATGGAAGAAGACTTAAAATGTGAACCAAAGGAAATAGTAATACGATACAATACACAGGCGAAATATTTTGGGGAGTCCTTGAATACGGAAACCAACCCACATAATCAACAAACGCCTAACTGCCACATGAAATAATATGCGACCAAACCAATTGAAACTGCATGTAATTTCATAAACTCATACTCATCCCTGAGGGCACTCACATGCGGTGGCACTAGTTTCGGCTGATACCACATAAAATGATTGTCGAGAGTCAATAAGAATGGAACAGCCAAAGAGACAGCCAAAGAGGCATAGAGAGAGAGAGAGAGAGAGAGAGAGAGAGAGAGAGAGAGAGAGAGAGAGAGAGAGAGAGAGAGAGAGAGAGAAACACTAAGCAAAACTCCCCATAATAGAGCGAGACTACTGGAACCTTGGGGAGGGATATTGTCACTAAAATTTCAAATCGTTAGCGATAAATCAATAGTAAACGCTAGTTGCGATAATGAAACATTATTTGCAAATATTATCGAAAGCGGTAGAGATTGTTAGAAATTGTAGCAGACTCGTTATCACTGAGATTTCTGGGAAACATCAGTGGGTATTGTTTGTTAGAAATCACTTAAAATCACTGAAAATAACTTGTCTGAAAACACTTTGTGAGTAAAATTTTAAAAATACATCATACTCATGCAAATTCATGAACCACACATGATGGCGTTTTAATCGTAATTCAATTCATACACTTAGTTACAGATATGGTCAAATAAACATACTCAAATAATTATTATGAACCGGATTAAATACTAGAAAACTAGTCGGAATAATTACCCTTCAATTGTGATGATTTCATGCAAACTATACTTAACTACACGGTTATCATTTCGTATCATGTTGTATGTTAAAATACCAACATCATTTTCAGGTCAACGTGATTTCGGGCGTTATTGTACGTTAATTAAACACATGTAATTTTTAATGGAATCAATCATATAATGAAAAACGGGCACGATTTGTTTTAGGAATAGCTATTACTACATAGACATATGAGTTCAAAAGTTTTAGATCAGCCTCCCCAAATAAACTGCATTTCATATCGCTAGTCAATACAATGTCAAGAACGATAATAAAATAGCTATGAAAGCAATTAAGAATACGGCTGAACATTTATACGATGTGCAGAGAGATAATAAAATGGCTATAACTACACAGTAAAACAAAACATAAAATACTAAAAAAAACTCTCTATATAACAAGGACTCTCTCTCTCTCTCTATATATATATATATATATATATATATTTATATATATATATGGTGCGAGAATACTAGACAATTACACACACATATATATATATATATATATATATATATATATATATATATATATATATATATATATATATATATAGATGAAGTTAATCCAACAAAAGATATAAGAGGCAACTAATATATTTTAATTAGTGAAACATCCGGATAAAAACTGAAGCTCAATATACTGGATAGAGCATTAATAGCATAATATAAAATGAAATAATAAAATAAGGTGCGAATCAAATTTTATTAGAATTCAAAATTCAGGCAAAGTATCTCAACGTCCTTAACTCATGAGTTTTCAAAGATAATTCTCCTCCTCAGAGGACCATTACCGTAGTGACGTTACTGCAGGTGATGAAATTACACTTTGAAAATATATAAAAATATTTACAAAAATACATAAAAGTATATAACACATCTAATATATCAAGCCAAAAACATACTTATTTGTTAAAGTTATAAAATCCATCCAAGTCATACAAATTAAAACATATTCAGGAAAGATATCCAAGAGGTTGATTGAAGATTGATCCAGGTAGTGAGTGATAGCCAAAAAGCGAAAAAAATGAAAGAACTGAAAAACCTAAAACGTTATCCAGTCGGGAAATGCGTCCGCAATCGATGCAGTAAATTACAGTGTAACATTCTGAGGAGACGAATTATCTTTGAACACTCATGAGTTTAGGACGTTGAGATACTTTGCCTGAATTTTGAATTCTAATAAAATTTGATTCGCATCTTATTTTATTATTTCATTTTATATTATGCTATATATATATATATATATATATATATATATATATATATATATATATATATATATATATATATATATATAGCAATTTTAAACACAAGGTAGTAAATTCTCAAATATTGTTGACATAGTTATTTCCCTCGGTTTGTTTAATTACGAGAACATACTTTAATAACTTAATAATCGAAAGAGAGCGTGTCCTTTCGAGAAGAAACGTTAACAATGATGTTACTGCGTTGACAATTCTAAACACAACACAACCTCTTTTTGATAGGGTAAATAAACGCTAATTATCGTATACATAGAAATTGTCGAGACATTTGCAAAACGGTAAATGCCAGAAAATGTTAAAATTATAGTAATATCTTGACAAACGGAATAAAATGGCATAGTTATACAACAAACCGATTCTTAGGGAAAAAGGACTCACAATCAATGCCGTGTAGATACATTATATATATATATATATATATATATATATATATATATATATATATATATATATATATTTCAAAACTATATGTTTGATGTTTCAGAAACGTCCAGCGGTTTCATCCAGATGGGCTGAATTTTTACATTTTTAAGAAATCTATACCCAATGGAATTTTCAGTTTACTGAAAGAGGTCGAACCACGATGGGAAATGGCGTTATATCGATAAAAAACCCGGCGCATTCCTGGAAAATCTCTCTGGAAAAATATATTGGTTGGGAATAAATTGAGTTTTATTTAATTTTTTATACATAGTTTTGTGTTTAAAACAGGTTTTTATTTCATCATATTAAGTGGTTTATTTATTTATTCATTTGTAGTTTTTATTTAAGCGGTTGTTTGTAGATCGTAGGAGATTATCGGTGTCTTGAAAAGTGAAAATACAAAGGAAGGGTGCGTTTGAATTCGTCGTTTATAATTTGTAATACTGAAGTATTCTCGTTGATGATGATACCGGGTTTAAATTCATGTATAACATATATTATTTATTTTGTGCATAGTTTTGTGTTTTAATAGTGTGCTTGGTGTTTTATTTACTTATTTATTTATTGGTAGTTTCGTATTTAAAAAATTGGCTCGAAGAAAACGAAAGCAAAATGAGATGGTGTCTAAGAATACCGTTAATAACAGTGCGTTGTTGACGTGTCCCTATTAAAATAAATACTGGGTGAGGGTTAAAATAATATATAGGTTTTAATCGTAAATAAGTTATATAAACATTGATTTAATTATGTATGATGAGTGTTGTCTGTTTGACTGCTTCAAAAATGTGTTTATATCTAGGGATAACTAAGTGACAACATTTATATATACTGCTATGGGTGGGATTCGTTTTAATCTTTTATTTATTATGTTTTGTTTGTTTATTATTTATAGTTTTGTATTTTCTCGCAATTAATTTTTTTAGGTATCAATCATCTATAATTATGTTCATACTGTTACATTTGATTGTTATATTGTTAGGTGCTTAGTTAGGAGATTCATGTATTTACCATGTTATAAAAGTTAAAAAGAGATTGGATATCTACTGATTAATGTTTAATCCGTGGGTGATGGCGTTAGCTTGTATTGGAATTAGTAGGGTTATGTAGTTGTCGTTGTGTTATGTGCAATATATCCGGTGGGTGTTATGTTGGACAACAAAAATCGAGTATAATTTTAGAAACGTGTTTGAGAGGGTCGCTATTTTATATAATTCCTTATTTATTTATTTTTTAAACTTTTTATTTGTTAAATTTTATGCAGTTCATTGGTTTAAGGGATGATTAATGAGTTATGTATTATTATTGTAAATCAATTGGGCTAGCAGGAATTTTCAGTAATAGTCTTCAAACTTGTCGCCACAAAAGAAGTCTTCAAAAAATGTACCTACAAAAGAAAATTCCTGGAAAAAATATAAATATACATCGTCTGAAATAAAATCGTATGTTATTTGTGATATACACCGCAAACATTTAATTTCCTGCTTTAATTTAAAGTTTTCTTTAGTTAAAATTTTATTTCAGATCTTAATAAATTTTAAATCCTGTTATTAACATTTATCTCCCCTCAATCAATAAAAAAGAGCCATGCTGGACCTTCTATCATGTTATTGTCGTTCAATTTACGTGACTAAAATAGGGAAAAGAGGTGGTTTTGCTTTCGGACTATTCTATCAACAATAGTCCAGAAAAAAAACTCTTTTCATTTAGAGGTAATTTCAGTGACGTAAATTGTTTATAGTCAAATAGGTTTTGGCATTACTGAAAATACACATATTTTTTCACTTAAACCATGTTTAAGTAAAACAAAATTAAAATCTTAAGTTATGTCAAGTTTCATCGTACTTATAAGAAGTAAATATGAAAATTAGATCGGAAAAATAAAGTCGCTATCTAAACAAGCCGAGAAAAGCATCTAGCTAAGGAAGAACTAGAACTCAATGTTACAAACATGTATCTGTTAATTACAAAATTATGAAAGGAAGTTATCGTTAACTAGCATACTTCCTTTTGTTTATACGGATGGCGACTATTTTTCCCCCAATGTTCCATTTTGTTTTGAATGTTATGTAAATGAATAAATGCGTTAGTTTTATCCACGTGTCTTGACTATATTAACAGTTTATGCTTAATTCTATGATACAGCATAACCTTTTATAATGCAGTATATATATATATTAATTTGAAAACACATGCGGCAGATTTTTCAAACAGTTTCTAATAAATTCATATTCTGTAATATACATTAGTATCTTAAACAAAAGGCCACACACTATAAACAAATACAGTTTTTATGACTAGGCCTTTTCAAATGAGATTAAATCTATTATTGTATTATCTTCTAATGGGTGAGGGTTGTGTAGTATCTGTGCTGGTGTCATAAGACCATCCTCACAGGAATTGTCTCCTCCGTTTTTAGGGGGTAGGTGATCTAGTATCTTTTCTGTCGCTATGGTACCATACCTGCAAGCTGTACCTGCTCCTTTTATGAAGAGCTCCTCCCAAATATTACCTTCTCTATTTTCGAGGAAGTATTTTAGTATATGTTCTGTTTTCATGCAGTATATATTTGCTAGTATACATATAACAAGAGATTGACAGAACATTTTCGATACCACAGGTCTCTGTACCTATTCTGGTGGCTATGTTTACAGCGTCATAGTTAATCTTGCTATATGTATCTTAAGGTCGCTTATAATTTCCGGTGATACTTTTCCTTTCTGAAAAAGGAAAAAGAAAAGACAAGAGCAAAAAAAAGATATATACTAATTCAAGAAGAAAATACAAGATGAAGAGAGGAAAGCAAAACCAGTTTGGTTTAAATAGACAAACTGGTTGATCTCACTTCCTTCAGCTTCTATTCTCTTTTAGGATGATCATGTTTTTATTTCGTCTTTCTTTACCATTTATATAGAGGGGAAATAACTCAAAGAAGAGTTGCTGCCCTTATTTAATTGACAACTAATTCATATCCTTATATACATGCGTCTAAAAAATTGTTAATATTGATTATTCTTATCAACTTGATGCCCTTAACCCAATGATTCCGTGAGAAGAGTAAGTTTATAACCATGATTTCTTTCACTTTCTGTACTTTTCCAAGACTTGCAGACTAACGAGCAAATAGTTTATTAAAGTTAAGCTGTCTTCTTTGCTAGAGAGTCCCTTTCTCGCGAAACCTTGATCTCCAAAATGATGTAGGTGTGTGTGTGTCTGTGCTTGTGTGTCACTTGTGTAATATATGTTTAAAAATTGCTCAATACTATATTAGTTATTTGTAGAGCTGATGCATATATATTCGATTGTTGGCTCACAATTATACATGTAGGTCTCTCTCCCTATCTCTTTTTTCTCTCTCTTTCTCTCTCTCTCTCTTTCTATCTATCTATCTATCTATATATATATATATATATATATATATATATATATATATATATATATATATATAGTATGAAATGTATATATCACAAGTAAGCCACACATGAAGTTCATGTTTCATTTCCGCAGGAAATAATCAGACTAAATGCGCGTATGCATTGCTTATCGCCCAAACGACTATCAAACCTTTCTTTTATAGAAGTTTGGCAATTAACTAATGTAGATAATAACCTGAGATCGATTAATAGTACCAACAAATCCTATTAGTCAGCAAGAGTAAGCAGTATTTATATATAAATCAATATAAAAAAACATCCACAAATTTAGCCTACTGACTTCTTGCGAGAATCAAACATAGTCGTTTCTATGTAGCTAACCATAGAAATATTTTCATACAACATTTTCGTAGTAAGCATTAGAAATATATACACATGATATATCATATTATCTTATAATATTATATGTGTATAAAATGAAAGACGAGGAAACACGTGTCTGTTGATAATTATCACAGAACGGTACTAACCTCGACCCCAAAAGCTGGAGAAATGTTTCTTCTAGGATACTTCGACGCCAGAGTGGGGCAGATAATAAGGCATGGACTGCAGTAAGTAAATTTGGAGTGGGGGTCGTGAATTGTAATTGAATTCACCTTCACTAGTTCTGCACTGAATTTGGTCCCGTCATCTGCAACACTTTCTCACATCAGTAGGCTACCCATAAGGCAACTTGGATCGACCCACGGTAAAAGCATGGACACATCCTCGATTATATAATTACCCGAATGTGAGACCTTCCATATGTGTGTACTGTAACGGTTATGCGGGTGGCAGAGTGTGGTTTAGACTATAAGCTTGTGCGTTGTAAACCGAAGTTTAATATCATGCGTAAATCTCGCTCTCAAAGTTTAAAAGTTCCCAAGCGCATTGATATATATATATATATATATATATATATATATATATATATATATATATATATATATATATGAGTGTACATGCCTACTTTCAAGACGCACTCAAGCATGTAGCGTTTTATGGTATATTGAACCATTTCAGAACTGTGATCTACAAGGCCAGCGTCGAGTTTCTTGGTATAAGAAGTGGAATCATCATGACTGGTTCGATGATAATGACTACCAGATAAACTAGCTTCTGGAAGAGAAGAACATGCTGAACCAGCGATATCTCAGTGCACCCGTAAAAGACCGTGCCTCTCTACAGCAATATTTTAAGAATGCAAAATAAGCACTTCAGCGCAATATTCGTAAAATGAAGACCTAATAGTGGCTTAATAAGTCTGGAAAAACACCGAAGGCCTACATGGAAACGATATGAAAAATATGTATAACTTGATTAGGCATGTTTTTGGACCACAATCCTCATCTATGGTGCCACTCAGGTCGAAAGATGGTACCCTCTCCATAAAAGTTCCGAGGATATTATGGAACAGTAGACTGAGCATTTATTCCATAATCCGCCAGTGGTTGTATGATGAGATCATCAACAGACTGCCACAGGAGGCTATCAACCATGTGGCAATTGACCACGCCACTCGACTTGAAATGCATAAGATCATCAAGAAAATTAATATCAGGAAGGAACCTGGTCTTGATGGCATCCCTATTGAGGATATCCTTTTGGGGGGTGAAAAGATCGCTGCAAAAATCTAGTTTAATATCTTACATATGGTTGGAGGCTCCTGTACCTCATGACTGGATAGACGCAACGTTTGATCTCGTTATACAATAGACGTAACTTTGATCTCGTTATATAAACTCGATGGGTCTGTAGCAATTATACAGGTATAAGCTTTCTTGAAGCAGTGGGTAAGGTATTTTTAAATACCTTGCTTAGCCGGCTTACCATGTTTGTGTGCTCCTCAGTAATTCCGGAATGCCAAACCGACTTTGGATTAAGTTGTGGCACGATGGATATAATTTTCTCTACCCAACAAATTCAGTAAATGCTCATCAAACAACGTGGAGCACTCTATCAATTGTGAATGGACCTGATCTAAGCTTACGACACCGTTAATAAAGCAGCATTATATACAATGTTCTGTAAAATTGGATGCCCACCAGGATTCGTAAAATGCTTAAAACACTTCACCAGGACCTGAAGGTATGCATCCATTTTGTGGGTGCACTCTCTGAACCAATAGCTATTGAGAATGCTGTTAAACAGGGTAATATTTTTGCACCGGCGTTGTTTTCAATTTATTTTGCAGCGGGTTTCTACCACACCTTTAAACACTTTTACGTCGGTGTTCTCATACGTTTCCCAATCAATGGGAGGGTCTTCAACCTAGCTCGATTTAATGCAAAGTCCAAGATTTTCAACACCCTTATAAGGGAGCTCTTCTATGCTGATGATGCGGTTTTCATGGTCCAGATAAAGGGGAATATGCAGATTATCATAGACCTCTTCCCTCGAGTATGTACCACCTTTATACTCACCATACACCTGGAGAAAATACTCACTACTTTACTAGGACTCCAATATGAAAGACCAGCATCTACGTCAAAGTAACTAAATGTAGTGCAGTTGACTGACTTGCATATCTTGAAAGCACTCTCTCTTGAGATCAGTCCCTCAAATCTGAGATACCTCTAAAAATTTAAAAAGCAAAGTTGTCAGACTGAGCCATTACAATAAAGAATAAAACTTAGTGTGTACGAGTCATACGTTTTGTCTGTTCTCCTGTATTCTTCGGAGACATGGATCACGTATAGCAGACACATCAAGGTTCTGGAGAGGTTCAACAATATGTGTCTCAGGAGGATCTTAAATATTAAGTGTCTATCATATACACTAGACACCCATGTTCAAGAGCAAGCTGGAGTGCCGAGCATAGAAGTGCGTATTATACGTACTCAGATGCGCTGGGCAGTGCACTTAGTTAGGATAGGAGATTACAGGCTCCCTGAGAAACTATCATATGAGGAACTGCTACATGGAAAACATCCGAGACACTAACTGAACTTACGCTTCAAAGATGTAATAAAAAACAACCTGAGAACCCTTGATATAAACGTGGCGAAATGGGAGAGGATATCCCTGGCGCGGTCGGTCTGGCACATGATAGCTGTGACGTATTTGAGGCAAAGCGTATAGAGTACTCCATCTTTACACGTATTCTGCGGATGAAATCAGTGCCAAACGTCCCAGCCATATTTATACTTACTATGTGTGTGGTTTATGTGGCAGAGTCTATTTATCAAGAGCTGGTCTACTGATCCACATGAGATCAAATGGTAGGAGTCAAATAAACAAGTGCCAAACAGGAGTTTAATTTAGCTGCATACAAACAGAGAACAGTGGCCTTTTATGTAATATCTGCAGCAAGACTTGTAAAAATAAGTCGGGCCTGCTGAGAAATTTGATTGCAGACAACCGAGCATCGCATCATGTAGAGATGGCCTTCTTCTGTAAAAACGTGGCAATCGGAACATTTTTAGGTATCGGAATCGATATCAGAAGAAATTGAACCTTATTTCCGATTCGTAAAACGATTCTTGTAAAATTTTTTTTTGCTGGTACTAATAATAAAATAATAAATATTAATTTATTTTAAGCTACCAGTAAAACTAAAATCTACAGATCATTATGACGAATTTAGATAACACACACACAAGAAATGGCACGGTAAATAGGCACAATAAAATAGCACGAGTGGATAAATAGAAAAATTGTACACGTGAAACATATAGGTGAATATCTCACAATGAATTTCTGAAAATCTTGGATGCAATACATACATAGAAAACATGAACAACATTTTTCAAATTAAAAATAAAATTATATCTACATTATGAAGTAGAAGAGGATTCTAAGCTAAATCAGGCCCCTCTTCCAAAATGAAATTCTACTTTTTTAAGCGATTACGTGTGAATACCTTGAAAGACATGGGAGAAGAACATCCAGTTACTTTAGAATTTAGAATAGGGGATCAGTTTCGCATACAAATATAACGTAAAATGATCACCCATTTACAGACGAGTGTCTAACTAATTAGCGTTTTAAGGGTATATAACCAGTATTTAGTTTTTTATTAAAGAATATGAATATTGTGTGTTTGTTTGTGAGGGAAGGATGAAACAAAATTTTTCACTAACCCTACCAATAACCCTAAATCCGGGTGCCCCCCCCCACAAAAACTTATTTTACCTCACGACTAACCCGCTGCGGTACCCCTAAACAATTTCTTTAACGCTACTACTTACATTAAGTATGACTGTCAATAGCCGTCTCACCCTCAAAACTTTACTTTAACCTTCCACAAACCTAAAGTCCGAGTGACAAAAGAATTCCCCCCTCGAAAGAAAAGGACAAGAACGTGGTTACATATTAGATTTAACACAAACACAAAAAAAGACAGGTTAATGTTTTGGGTTAAATATTGGGTGTGGGAGTGGGGTGCTTATCCCCTATTTAAAACTATAGTGGATGGAACCTAGCACCTCTCCTCCCCTCATAAATCAATGTAATTTGTTTGAGAGAAGAAAAGTAAATATTAATTTTAAAATATTTATTTTTAAAATTAGAGACGGTTTTAGCTATTATTTACATCTATAGGGAAGGAAACCTGCTCCTCCCCATGTATAACAATAGAAAAATAGATTTCATTCGATTGAAAACAACAGAATAACAGTAAGTAATAGTTATTCTAAAATATTGGACGAAGGTAGTTACCCCTATTTAACATTACAAGGAGCCTAGCATGAGAAACGTAAAGAAATCGATTGTATTTTCTTGAAAACAACACACTTAATACTTGTATTATTTGGATTATTCGGACTACTGTTTTCATCTTGCAGGTTATTCTTTGGAGGTTTGTAACCGCCGAGCTTGTGCATCTAGTCATTATCGGGAATCTTTATGTCGACATTTTTCTTATTAATTCACTTGTGCCATTTTACCTGTGATATTGCTCCGGTAACATTTATAAAAGTTTCATTTTTACTGAGAACCGTGATTATGATACCATGAACATACAATATACATTTATTTTAGTCGTGTAAAAAAAAATTAAACTTAGCATAAATTCGTTAGGCAACGTTTAAAAGAATACAGTTGCATGTACAAGAATCTGACAGATAGTTGAAAATTAAATAAGACATCTTTGTCACGAAAAAATACTGACAAAATCATTTATAATTGAATTATAAAAAAGCTTCATATCAAAATATGCTTTATATTTAGTTGATAGATTTATTTTATGTTTTTGAATTATATGGTGGGTTTTGTCCGGTTGGATTTTGTCCGATCTCTAAGCCTTAGACAACTTGAGAAAAGGTGACCAAAAAGTGTGACAAAAAACGGTGCCCATTTTGAAAGACTTGGCGTATAAATGTATAAATGTATAATTATGTATAAATGAGTTAATAAATTTAAAGATGTTCACCTCTATGTACAGGAAGTCCACACTTTGGCGTCAGTTTTTCTTTCATTTTGAGTGGCCATGTCTATGAAGTGATTGTAATAACAAATGCCAAATAATAACAAAACTTATTTTAACACTTTTATGACACACCAATAACTTTTAGGGACAAAAATAAACTTTGAACATTCATTTTGTACGAGATTTCTTGTTGCTATTTACTTGCCTCTCCACGAGGACAGAGTTAGACACAGAAAATACAGCTCCCTACAAAAGTTCACTCTAGATTGAGACAAAAATAAATTGGTTCTGTTCAGTAAAGTTTCTCATTCAGTTACGTAGGCCAGAAAAAAAGTCTAGTATGAGAACAAGTATCGATTGGTAGGCGTAAAAGTTCAATTAAATATACGTTGAAAAATAAATGTAAATCTTTTATAAGGACAGATGTTATCGCTTTATTTAATACACACTTGTTTTTTGTGTAAAACAATATCTCAAATGTTATGGAAAAATAAGTATTTGTTTGTTATTTAAGAATTTCATATATATATATATTTGGCCGTTCTTCTCAAGTGTGTATATAGTTTTACCTTCAACTTACTAGCAGAAATCTCTCTTGAAGACGACATAAACAAAACCATCAGTATCCATTTCTAAAATACTAAATAATTACTAGTTGAGAAATGAAGTAATTTATGATGTAGAATCTAACCTTTCTGTTCGAACATTTTCTATCCGATTAGCTCCAACCACTTTGACGTCTATAGTTAACATTTTTAATGGCATTACCCTACCTTAACAAGTTCCATAGTTCGAACATCTGTGATGTATTTTATAGTAAAAACAGTGCGTATTTTCTGAATGATGCTCGAATACTGTTCTCTCGTAGATACTTTAAAACACTTTATCTAGGATTTCAAAGAAAGTATAAGTGCAACTTCACAGCGAGTGACCATGTGTATTTGAAGTATGTTTACATGTATGTTACTTCTTTATTAATTTTTTATATAAACTTAGAAAAAATAGATATCCACTTACGGTTTTACTGCAAAGAATTTGCATGATTCAATTGATTTAATAGTTACCGAAGTAAGTCGGAATTTCTCTACCTTGTAGAATTTACATATAGAAAGATTATAAAACAATGGAAAAACTCACCTGTTTAATATCTAAATGAGGAAATAAGGACAGTTCGTTAAGTAAGTATGACGCAAATTTGTCTCAAGGTGCTATGAGATTACATTCTCCCGTGTAGGTTGTCAATGTATGTTTATCTAACATAGTTAACTAGACCCAGCTCGTGACCCTTTTATAAATATAGCAGCTAAGTTTAGCGAAAATGTTTGTCATAATCTTAAAAATTCTTGCTGAATCGAGTGTCCCGTAAATACCATGTAATATGCAGCATAACAGTTTTTAAAAAACACGTCTACCCATGTAAAATTCACAGTCGAAACATTTCAGAATTGCCAGGTGCGAGTTAGTGGTTTTCATTTGAGTTGTTGATAGCATAATGTTACTATTCAATTATGAGGAACATGCTAAAATAACGCCATTAGCTTAACGCATTTGGAATTGAAACAGAAATATCACATATGATTTGGAATGGTATATTATTAGGAATGCCAAAGCACATTATCCGGGATTGAGTTTAGTATTTGTAACTTTTGGGGGGACGTTGTTGTTGAATTATGTTTTGGTTTGGAACTTACGAAGGATTTATTTTAAGGATATCATATTGTTTAAAGATAATAACGTTTCATTGTTCAGTTTACTTTAAAAGGGTTCCGGAAAGAAGACACGAACTCGGGAGTAAGTGAAACAAAGTATATTGAAGAAAGTATAAATACAGCATATAATGAACGTCTGTCAAACTACCAGTATTATACTGGGGCAGTTCCAGGTATTTAATCGCTTCCCACAAAGCAATATGTGACACAAGGTCGGAAAGTGGGGAGATCAAGCCAGCCAGCGCCCCTAAAGAAGGAGCACTCTGGCCTATCAAAAATAGCCTGGGCAACCCCGTCGGCATTCCCCGGTAAGGGCGCCTCAGGCAGCAAGCAATAAACTTACCCCTCCCCAAAGAGGAAAGGCAAGGCCTGGGAGGGTGCACCTCCTAGGAAAACCCAGGACAATATACCTCAACTCGGCAGATAAAAGGCCAACTAAATGGCCCAGTTCCTGCCGGACTGGTTGTCGAGAACGAATCCTCGACTGGTATTACCCCATCCCGACGTCCTCAATCAACCGAAGTTAATGAAAGACTGATCGGGTTGGGGTTGGTTCCAACATCGGGAGGTATGTGCATGTACTCATGGTATTTATAGTGAAGCGGATTAGTTCATGTAGCCCGAAAAACCTTCGTAACTTTAGCTCCGGGTAAGTGAAAGAAGACACGAAAAGAGGATTTAGTAAAAAAATATATATTTGATGATGTATAAATACATCATATAACGAGAGTGATTTAACGTTTGTTTGCCTGCCAGTATTAGACTGGGGTAGTTCTAACACCAAGTTTCATGTGTTCCCGGTATTTATAGTGAATCGGAAGAGTTTATGTAGTCCGTAAAGTAGGTAAAATAACACATTGTATGATTTATAATTAAGACAGTCTTGAATCAGCTGCAAAATGCTATATTACTTTTGCATATTTAAGACTTAACATCATGAAAATACACACACACAGACATATATATATATATATATATATATATATATATATATATATATATATATATATATATATATACAATATTAAATAACACGGAGTGTTTTTGCTTGATGAGACTTTATACTTTTTCAATTTTCCGAATGTTCTATTAAGTGTTTCGGTCAAATTGCTGTATGTAAGTTCCATGTGTTTCTTGCTTCATTTTCTTTTCTTTTTGCCCGTACTTTCGATTCGATTCGTCAAATCATCTTCAAGCGGTGTTTATTTTGGTTTCTTACAAAATATGTTTTTATTGTTGAGTTTCTTATATTATTATAATTGTCAGTAATTTACAACTTCAAATGAGCGTCTATAAAATTGATATGTTAAATGACAGCGTGATTACGTTCTAAAAGCGTGCAAGATTCAAAAGTTTGATTGCTTCACCGTTAAGAAGTTGATTACGTTTTGAGCGCGTTCACGATACAAACGTATAATTGCTTAATTCCTACGCATTTGGTAACGTTTATTACTATGCTATGATAATATTATGACAAGTTTCATAACTCATATTATCGATTGTGGGGTGTTTAGTTTTATTTAGAGTGGTTGAAGAATGTTTAATATTTTTGTGTTGGTATCGTAGTGTATTATTTTATTATTGTTAACTAGTATGTATCTATATAGAGAAGGGGAGCAGCCATGTTTTCTTTAGATGTTGGCAAATGAAGCTAGTGTCAGAGAGATGTAAGGTTAATCGTGGGTAAAGTGTTGTGGTTGTGAAACCGATCTAAGAATTAGTTTTATTGTTATTGTTGGATATACATTTTGCCATGGGGCATTAAAACTGGTATATTTCATTGGGTCATATATATATATATATATATATATATATATATACATATATATATATATATATATATATATATATATATATATATATATATATATATGCAGTCGGCTCTATTACATCGACTTTTGAGTAATTGGTATTTTAAATTGATAATTGATATGTATAGTAAACACGCTGAGGGTTATTTATATGCTTTAATTTCAATGTATATATTAATGTGCGTGTCTATATGTATATATATATATATATGTATAAATATATGAATGTGTCTATGTATCCCATCTAATCTAATATATTAAATAGTTCTATGATACGATAAAATGAATGAAGAAAAAGAAGCAGCTAAAATGTGTACAAACAAGCTTTTGTATATGAACGTTGTTTCTCCTGAGCTACGATGAGTGTCTTCCCTCGTCAAACCCTAGTATATGTCCTGATTTATAGTTATCTATATCCAGAAATCTGCTGAGGACATCAGCGAGTAAATAAATAATGGATTAAGAAAGAAGGAAAGAAAATCATACAGAGAAGAAAGATAAGAGAACGAGAAAAATTCAAAAGGGATGCAGAATTAAAGAATACAATTAAAGAAGGAGCCACCAATAAACTATCATAGAGAAAAAAGTAGAAATATTTATTTCTCATTCAGTATGATGAATGAGAAATAAATAGAGAAAAAAGACACAGAAGAAGAATATAAAGAGAAGAAAACATTAAAGTAAGAGAGCCAGAAAGAGAGAGAGAGAAGTCGAGATAAATATAAATATCCGAAAACGAGTGGAATAAATACAACAACGAAGAAAAGAAGTACGGAGATTCGATGGAATTGAAAAGAAAAGTTATGAGAAATTAAGATAGAATAACAGAATAAAGAGATTAACAAGGAGAACTAGACAAATAGAGAACTACTTTTCAATCGATAGAATAACGAGAGCCGTGTGCTTTGCCCGAGTAACATAACTGGGACAATCGTGTGTTTAGCGCGATAAAAAAGAACCTATCAAAATTTATGACTGCGGCCAGTATGGGTCACTTAACCAAATGGAACGCTAGACTGCGTGGGTTGTGATTACCTTAATGGCAACAGCCACATATCGATATGATGCTGGCAATACTCAATCGCCAACGGGAGATAAACTAAGCTGCCCTACTTCGTCCATCTGTTCTGGCTTTTGTACATTTGTTAATAATCTCTTTTCACCTTGCATATTCTCTCGCTCGCAGACCATTATCGAGCGTATATGCTTTCTCGCCAATTTAAATTCCTATATTAAGAGGTATACATCATATCAAGTTGAAGTTTATGTTGAAGAAGTTTCAGGTGAGATTTGTATTATTAAAACTACTATCTCAGCTTGACTGTTATATTAACATATTTTCGGCATATATAAATCCCGGTCTTCTTCAGCTGCAGGTTTTAAAATTTAAGAACCATCTTGTCACACTTAGGAATCTTTATGTTGAACACTAGAACCTGTACGAAATTTTGATGTCGATCCTTTACCAATCGACAGTGGGTAGATTATTCTCTTCCTGTAATCCATGATCGTGTATAAATGTTAATTTATGTTATTCTTACTTATCGTTTTTGGTAATAGTTCGTACTTTGTATCTTCAAAAGACTGTTACTTAGGACTGATTGTTAACCACCAGTTTTAATCATTACGCCATGGTTACATGTTAGACATTTTAGTATAAATATTGGAAGCCTTAAAGCAAATCTTGTACAGTATTTCTATAGACCTATCATAACACATATATATTTATTATATTAACAGACATGAATGCGCATTGCTTACTTTGGAGTAAAACTGTATCAATCATATCTAATATCGTCTAGACATAACCCCTAAAGCATATTGGTCCAAATAATATGTAACACTATCTATATCATATAATTCCAGCCTGATTCCTAATGAATAGAGGTATACCTTCAATGCTATACGAAAATCATACATATATTTTACTTTCATACTTGACGTTCTTTTATATGATACGTAAAATGCGAAAATACTCGCGGCGATATCTGATTCTCAATAAAAAAAAAACTAAAAATAATCCTGATATTATTCGAACGGTGCAGACTCTATTCCGCTAGAGCACTTCACCATATTCTCGTCATGTTTTCACAACGTTTGGGGTGAGTGGTCACTTGGGCTCCGACAAATAGTTAATTGTAACATCGTAAGAACTTCACGTATGCTTCAAACCAATTACACCATATTTGCAACGTTGCAAAAATGTTCCGTTTTAGCATCGTTAATCGATATGTTACCTCATTATATTTTTTTCTTTTTCTTTTCATTTTTAAAGATTTAATCTGGCAAAAGGCTGTATTTATTGAGCGCGTACGAAGGATCGAATTCTTTGACTCTGAATTATTGGATTAACTAAATTATTTCTCGGTCGGTCGGATCAATGGTTAATAACATTAATCTATTTAATCTCTAACCTAAATTCTCATTAGTAAAGTGCATATTGGAGGCGGGAGAGACACCCTTCTTGTTCCCTACTTTTATACTCCTTTTTTCTCGGTGTATTACTTGTTGTCTCCTTCTTCTTCTTCTTCTTCTTCTTCTTCTTCTTCTTTTTCTTCTTCTTCTTCTTCATCTTCCTCATCTTCTTCTTCTCATTATTATTATTATTATTATTATTATTATTATTATTATTATTATTATTATTATTATTATTATTATTATTATTATTATTATTATTATTATCAATATTCTTATTTTTTAAAATCATTATTATTAATAGTATTATTTATAGTTTTCGTTCTGCTTTCTTTCTTTCTTTTTGTTTACTTTTTCTTTCTTCTTGTTTTGATTGATTCATTCATTTCTAATAATAGTATTGCCCCCGTTTCGTTTTTCTTAATCTTATTTTCTTTTGTCTTTTTGTTTTTTTGTAAATCCTATTTTCTTCTTTTCCTTTTTCTTCTACATTTTCGTCATCGTTGTTGTTGTCTTTGTCTTTTTTTCTACTCCTACTTTTTTCTTATTTTCTCCTTCCTTTTCTTTCTGTTCCTCAATATTTTCTAATATTATTTCTTACATTTCTTTTTCTTCCTATTTCTCTTCAACTTCTCTCTACACTCGTACTTTTTCTGCTTATTTGCTTTTCTTCTTCTTCTTTTTCATCTTCTTCATCTTTTCTTCTTCTTCTTCTTCTTCTTCTTCTTCTTCTTCTTCTTCTTCTTATTCTTATTCTCTTCTACCACTTCCGTTTTATAGTTTTCTTCACGATATTCTGATAAATAGTCTTCTTCTATTATCTTGCCTTTTATCTTATTTTGTTTATTCTTCTTTTTCTATTTCTGGTCTTCTTATTGCGTATTTCTTTTTTGTTTGAGTCTTTTTGTCCCTTTCTTCTCTCAGTGCTAATATTTTTCTTTATTTTTCTTTTTTCTTTCCTATTTTTTCCTTCACGATATTCTCGTAGCATTCTATAATCTTCGTTGTCTTCTTTGTCATGATTTATTGTTTTATGACGTTTTCTTTTTTCGTCTGCTTTAAGTCTTCTCAAGATCCTTCACTCTCTGTGTTATTTTTCCTTTTTTTCCAATGGTAATAATTTACTTTCTGTCTTCTTCCTAATCGATTTATCCTCCTCCCCCTTTGCTATCTCCTCTTGTTTTTCACATTGCTATTCCCTCTTTCGTATTTATCTTCCTTCCTCAATCTTCTGCACCCAGTTATTCTTATTTTCCTCGATCTTTACTCTCTTCGTTTAACTCAATGATATCTTCCGATTCCATGAGAATTTCTTTTTCAAATTAGACAACATCCAGGAGGCGTGCCGTTAAGCTGATCTAACATCCGACTGGTTGGTCGGCTTCGATCGGCGTCGTTTAATGGTGAAAGGAAGGCATCTCAAGAAATTAGAACAATTCAAAAGAAAAACAGATTTAAATATAAAAACAAAAATCTCTTAATATAATGAACAGCCGCCTGGTTGGCTATGTGGTTACAAAACTCGACGAGTCAAGATTCAGTTCAATTGTGAATTCTACTAAAAGAATCTTGCACTGAAGATAATCTAAAATAATTGTACATTCATTTGTGCAACTTTAAGCAAAGTTGCATATTTTAGACTCTATGATTATTTATAGAATTCGGAAAGACAGACACGTGCACGCACACATGTACATAGGTTCGTAGGCCCAGGTAATACGTACACACACGCACACGCGTAGACAAACTGACGTACACACAGATAGGTAGACCTCGCAGACGCACACATATATGGGAACGTACACACAGGCACATATTGATACGCATCAATATTAAAACATAGGTTCAGTAAGACAGTCAGCTATATACGCACGCACGCACAAAAACACGCGACAAAATGGACACATGCACTAGCATATACACCCATATACACGTATAAACACAGACTGGCATACAGAGACACGCAAATACACACAAAGAATATAGTATATAGTTATCATAACATGGTTCTATGTAATAAAAAGAAAATAGGTATGTATGCATGCACTGTTGTTCAACAACACGCACTACACTCCTGACACTCCAGCATCCCCTTTACGAGATATGTGGACGATATTCCCACAATGACATAATCTTCACATCATCTCGCGAGGAAGCCAACACAATCTTCATTAGCTTTAAAAATACAAACCACAAGATACAATTCACTATCGAACACACTTAGACAGACGGATCCCTCTCACTATTAGATGTGACGCTCTACATCACAAAGGCAGGGATCATACACACTAGCTTTTATAAGAAAACCGCCGGCAGCGACATCTTGGTAAATTCCAAATCAGCGCTCCGTACCAAAGCCAATTAGGATACACATTAAGCGAAATACACCGCATCCGTAGCAAATGTATTACGGCAAAATACGAGACCACTTCCGTTAAACACTTCCAACACATACTCAGGCGGTATTGATTCCCTACAAACGCAAGACACAACACTTAGACATCTAAAAAAACATCCACAGCAAACCCTCTCTTACACGTGCTTCATAAACATACAACCCGGTAGCTATAGAATATTCTCGACCATCCGCAAAGCCATGCGCAAAGAGCATCTAGACATTCATCTTACACACTCCAGACCAACACTAAGACCCACCTATCTAAATCTAGAACACCTTTAAACATAAACCCCTGCATCCTCGCCAACTGCAACATCAACAACACAGGGTTATGCAACCGCACATATGCTATACATCAAATACAATGTGCGGTATGCAATGAATTCTACATCAGCAGTAAAGTGAGACCATTGCACATACGTGTTAAGAAACAAGTAACCACCAAAGTATATACTTCCAAAAGCACATAGCACATGGCCACACCCCAACCCAAGACATACGAGATAGGATACTAGCAACCGACATAGACCAGAGCAAGCTAAGACTCAAAGTATCGATATTAATAAGAAATGTAAACCCAAGACTAAACAGCACAGCCGAGCTCAGTTTCAGCTTCTTAATATAAGTACACATGACAGGCACCACTGTACATTATAACTAACGATTACCTACTGTACTATGCATGCAACAAAAAAATAAGAGAAATACATGATAGAATTTACTTTGGCCCACGGGTCCGTAGACTGATGCTGGTGCATTCACACCCACTTGCACGTGTCGCTAGTTCGGACACGTGGTTGTATGCATATGTTAGTCGATACAGAAAATACTAGAAATCTGAAGCAATTAGATATCAAAACTACACATAATAAAATATAATATATAATAATACATAACACGAAACAACCCGAAAAAATATTGGGTGTGTGCGTATCAGGACCGGCGACACAGTTATAAAAGTGAGGGGGGGCTCTCCTAAAAAGTGGGGGGGCCCGGTTAAACACATGCATATATAACTTCATTATTGATGACCGTAAAGTGGGGGGGCCAAGTCAAAAAGTGTGGGGGGGGGATGTAGCCCCCCTGCCCCCGGTGTCGCCGTCCATGCGTATGTATATATATATATATATATATATATATATATATATATATATTTGAAAATTTGTTTGAGAAACCACTAAACAAATCTGACGGTACTGACGACGCTTCTGAAACTGTAGTAACACTTATATTATTCATCTCAGGCCAACAAGGGCATTCACTACACTATCGGACATATATATATAAAAACCAAAAAAAACCTCTCCAATAAGATCGGAGGAGATCGTAAATCTTCGGCCACGCCGTCAGATTTTTACCAGGAAAGGGAAAGAAGAAATACAATGTCTGTTTGCCATGCTTATGGTTTGATAAAACCGAAAATTTGGAATTATAAAAAAAAGGAAAAAAAATGATTAAATAAATTTTCATTTATTGATATGAATTCACGCGTCTGTTTACTGGTTTCTCAAATAAATTTTCAAATATATCTACTGACGACGCTTCTGAAACTGTAGTAACACTTATATTATATATATATATATATATATATATATATATATATATATATATATATGATAAGACCCTAACTCACGGTCCCCATGTTTCGTCCCTACGAGTAGTCCCACCTGTCTATTCGCGTCTGTTTCTGCACTTAGACGAATCACACTTATAACTAAGCATATTCATATATTTAACCAATAGCACTAGGATACTGTTCACATAGCAACCCACCACAACAAGAAAAAAAACAACCCCTAGTCAACAACGATACATAACCGGTTACAAAATAAATAAATAAATAAATAAATAAATGAAATCATGAGATGAGTCAAATTATTTAACACTTTCAAGGGATATAACTCCAACAGGGACATTTTAATCCATACGGGTTACTTCCATCGAACACATGCAAGGTTAAATACAGCCACCCTGTAAATAAATAAATAGCTAAAAAACTAGTAAACACACACATAATGATAATAATCATCACTGATAAAATAATATAACTATATTTCACTGCACCAAACACCTAATCTATAAATAAAAAAAACGTTTTTTGAGAACCTGTCACAAAACCAACCCGTAATTCCCGACCCCGGCAATTGCCCAAAATAAAACACACTCCGAAAAGTTGATATATTTTAATATATTTAATTTTTCCTCGAAAATTTTAAAAGGAACACATAAACCCTACTATCACGGTTCAAATATAACACATTGGTAAATAAATTATTTAAGAATTATTCGTTTCTCAATATTGTCATTCCCGTTTAGCATTTTATAGATCGCCTGTGTTATCTAACCAACGCATTGTCATCGCCTTTCAACAATACTTCTTACATATTACCCACAATGCTTCAATAAAACTACAACATTTATCTCATATATATATATATATATATATATATATATATATATCAATAAATATTTGTAATGAATAAATATTGTTAACATTCATAGACATATATGTTTCATGTTTACCAACATTCATCAGAATGGATGATGTAATTGTATCGCCGATCAACCAATTCGAACCACAAAACCAGAATGTTTCAATTCCAAGCTGCTTACTGTTTAGCCATCGTAACAGTCACATTTCAAATGCGAAAGAAACAACTCCTATATTTTTTAACAACATAGTAAACAAACAGATAGTGTTCTTATCTACCCAAGGAGACAATTTACAACGTTGCTAAATTTGAATCTTTATTCAATGTCTATAAAAGCGCTCGGTTATAGATATGTATATTTTTAGAGTAAACGTTGTTTTTCAAAGGTTATCTGTTTTGCATAGACAAATACCGTTCTAAATGAATGGCGATTAATATCTATCTGGCCATAGAAAAATGCGCAAATAGGAATATGCGAATCAGTTAGGATTCAACCCCTACACAAGAATAGGGACCGCTTAAAACTTGCGTCGTTTCATCGCTTGAATGTTCCTTTGAAAACTACCGTTTACTCTACAAATATACAATCGGATTTTTAAACCCATTCTTTACATAATATTAATAGCTCGTGTAGCCACATTAAAGAGATACAATGCAGTTAAAGAAGTTGTCTTTTGAGAATTCCATTTGCTTCATACATCGATAATACATATATATTCTTTTAATAAATAACGAAATCGTGTCAGTTGATAATGCGTAAATATATTACAATTTTCAATCCTGTCATAGCTCGTACTGATATAATAGTGGGTGGTATCTACGAATGTCGATAAAACACTTCACTTTCGATCTCAACCTGAAACAGTAGTTCGGCGAGACATACTAATTAGCTGTGAAACAATTAAAAGGGTTCTCTGTGGATGATTATATATATATATATATATATATATATATATATATATATATATATATATATAATGTAATTATTTTATGTACACATGTACAAACACCGCTACACTGTCATGGCGTGGTTATGATATTTAGGTATTAATAAACTAAGATCACATCAGGTGGAGAAATCTGATCATTCACTTAGGTTTATATATTGAGAAAGCTTTCTCAATATGAACACCTCAGTGAGAGATAAGATTATTCCGCCTGATGAAATATCGTAACATCGCCATGCCAGTCTAGCGGCTTTTGTCATTGTCTGTATAAAATAAAAATATTAATATAAATAGCTCTATTTATAATTGAACACTATTATATACGTCCAGTTTAAATTCTTTGGAGTTTTAGCCTGTGGATGTTTACTTAACCTGGATAATTATATATATATATATATATATATATATATATATATATATATATATATATATCAAGGGAGGCGCGATAGCGCTCTATCCCTTAATAGACTTCAAAAACGACTTATGCTAGAAATCTCATTTCTTTGATCAGTCATAACTCAAAAACCAATGAACCAAATTATTTAAAACTTTGCACACAATTTTCATTTGATAGGTTCTATAAGTGTGTATAATTTCATCATCATTAGTCAAGGAAACACAGAGATCCAGAAAGGTCAGGAGTGATTTTGTGTTATCCGTGTGTACGTACATACGTGTGTGCCACCCTGTATCTCATCAACTATTTGATGGATTCAGCTGATTTTTGGCAGATATAGAGGTTCTAGGGTCTAGTTGATGGCATTTAAATTTGAGTTTACCATATATCCTAGTTTTCCAGAAAATTTCTAAAAAATCTTATTATCTAACGTATTTATGTAGTAATCTGATAAAAATGCTGAGTCACTGAAAACGTCCCATAATCCCTTGCCGGATGTACCCGGTTTTGCCCTAAATTCTGTCCGGTTGCATCAGTCATGCCATAACTTCAGTTCGGATGTATCAATAACATCATAGGAAGGCTACGATTTTAGTAGTGCTCTGGATTCCTCCTTGATTTTCTAAGTACTCGGCGTTGTCCAGGAGAAAAGTGCTCAATATCCTAGATAGAGCTACTATAGTGATAAGTTTGTATAATATTTTAACACTATCTACGTTTCACTTCAGTGCACATGGAAATGAAGGGAAATAAGTTAGAGTGATTTTAGTAATGTTCTAGATGCCTCCTTGATTTTCTAAGTACTCGGCGTTGTCCGGGAGAAAAGTGCTCAATTACCTTAGATAGAGCTACTGTAGTGATAAGTTTGTATACTATTTTAACGCCATCTACGTTTCTCTTCAGACTATTGTGCACATGGAAATGAGGAGAAATCAGTAAGAGTGTGTTTAGTAGTGCTCTGGATGCCTCCTTGATTTTTTAAGTACTCGGCGTTGCCCGGGAGAAAAGTGCTCAATATCCTAGATAGAGCTACTGTAGTGATATGTTTGGATAATATTTTAACCAAATCTACGTTTCTCTTCAGACTATTGTGTACATGGAAATGAGGAGAAAATGGTAAGAGTTATTTTAGTAGTGCTCGGGATGCGTCATTTATTTTCTAAGTACTCGGCGTTGTACAGGAGAAAAGTGCTCAATATCCAAGATAAAGCTATTGTAGTGATATGTTTGGATACTATTTTAACGCCATCTACGTTTCTCTTCGGACTATTGTGCACATTTAAATAAGTAAGAGTGATTTTAGTAGTGCTCTGGATGCCTCCTTGATTTTCTAAGTACTCGGCGTTGTCCGGGAGAAAAGTGCTCAATGTCCTAGATAGAGCTACTGTGCAGATGAAAAGGAGGAGTGATCAGTAAGGGGGTGCTTCTGGTGCTTCTACAATATAGACCCCGGAGGCTTGTGCAGAATAGGGACCATGAGAAAATGCAGTATAGGGACCATGGGTGCTTCTGCAGTATAGGGGCCAGGGGTAGTTCTACAGTATAAGATCCAGCACCGGGGGTACTTCTGCAATATTGTACACGGAGGCTTCTTCAGAATAGGGATCATGGGTGCGTTTGCAGTATAGGGACCAGGGGTGCTTCTAATATTTATATGTATAGGGAAGGATGAAACAAATTTTTTTTGGGGGGGTGTGGGGTAATTTTTTTTTTCTTTTTTAAATTGAAAATAGTTCTATATATGGGGGAGGTTAAATTTTTTTTTGGGGGGGGGGGTCAAAAAATATATTTTTTTATTTTGCATTAAAAATATTTCTATGTATGATAAAAAAAATTAACGTCTAATTTATTAGATAGAGCTACTGTAGTGATAAGTTTGTATAATATTTTAACGCCATCTACGTTTCTCTTCAGACTATTGTACACATAGATATGAGGGGGAATTAGTAAGATTGATTTTGGTAGTGCTCTGGATGCTTCCTTGATTTTTTAAGTACTCGGCGTAGTCTGGGAGAAAAGTGCTCAATATCCTAGATAGAGCTGCTGTAGTCATAGATTTGTATGATATTTTAACACGATTTATGCTTCTATTCGGAATATTTTGCAGATGAACAGGAGGGGAATCAGTAAGAGTGATTTTAGTAGTGATCTGGATGCCTCCTTAATTTTTGAAGTTCTTAGCGTTGTCAGGGAGAATAGTGCTCAATATCCTAGATAGAGCTACTGTAGTGATGAATTTATATAATATTTTAACAGCATATACGCTTCTTTTCCAGCTATTGTGCAGATGAAAAGGAGGAGGAATCAGTAAGAGTGATATTAATAGTGCTCTGGATGCCTCCTTGATTTTCGAAGTACTCGGCGTTGTCCGGGAGAAAAGTGATCAATATCCTAGATAGAGCTACTGTGCAGATGAAAAGTAGGAGTGATCAGTAAGGGGGTGCTTCTGGTGCTTCTACAATATAGATCCCGGAGGCTTGTGCAGAATAGGGACCATGGGTGTTTATGCAATATAGGGGCCAGGGGTGCTTCTACAGTATAGGACCCAGCACCAGGGGTGGTTCTACAATATAGGACCCGGAGGCTTCTGCAGAATAGGGACAATGGGTGCTTCTGCAGTATAGGGACCACGGGTGGTTCTACAGTATAAGACCCAGCACCGGGGGTACTTCTGCAATATAGTACACAGAGGCTTCTTCAGAATAGGGACCATGGGTGCTTTTGCAGTATAGGGACCAGGGGTGCTTCTAATATTTATATGTATGGGGGAGGATGAAACAAATTTTTTTGGGGGGTAGGGGGTAAACATTTTTTTTACTTTTTTAAATTAAAAATATTTCTATCTATGGGGGAGGTTAAATTTATTTTTTTTTGGGGGGGTCAAACATTTTTTTTTTTATTTTGCATTAAAAATATTCCTATGTATAGGGGAGGATAAAAAAAAAATTGAGGTGGGGTAATTTTTTTTTTTTTTTTTTAATTAAAAATATTTATATGTATGGGAGAGGATGAAAAAACAATTTGGGGTGGGTGGGGGGTAAACAATTTTTTTTCTTTTTTAAACTCAAAATATTTCTATGTATAGGGGGGAAGGTAACAATTTTTTTTTGGGGGGGGGCAACATTTTCGTTTTTCTTTTTAATTAAAAATATTTCTATGTATGTGGAGAGTAATATAAAAAATTGGGGGTGTTGAAAAAATTTTTTATTTAAAATTTTTTTTTTTATTAAAAATATTTCTATGTATGGAGGAGGATACAAAAAACAAATTTGGGAGGTCAAAAAAAATTTTTTTTTCCTTTTTTAACCTAAAAATATTTCCATTTATGATAGTGACACTACATGAATGAACACTATTTTGTTTTTCTGACACGACAGGTGCACATTAATATGAGGTTTTATGGATGCAAACTGGGCTAGAGATAGGTACATATAGAGTATGTGCACCCTTGCAGAGATAGGTAAGTATGTAGTATGCGCGCCATAGCCACGATAAGTATAAATATAATATGCGCACCGGGGCGGCGATAGGTATATATATAGTATGTGCAAGGGGGGTGGGAATAGGTACGTATATAGTAGTGCATAGGGGTGACGATAGGTACATATATAGCATGTGCACATGGGTTGCAATAAGTACGTATATAGCACGCGTTCAGGGGTTGCGATCGGTACGTATATAGCCCGCGCACCGGGGAGGAGATAGGTACGTATTTAGCATTCGCACCGGGGTTGCGACAGGTACGTATATAGCACGCGCACCGGGGCGGCGACAGGTACGTATTTAGCATTCGCACCGGGGCGGCCATAGGTACGTATTTAGCATTTGCACCGGGCCGGCAATAGGTACATATTTAGCATTCGCACCGGGGCAGCAATATGTACGTATTTAGTATTCGCACTGGGGCAGCCATAGGTACTTATATAGTATGCACACCGGTGCAGCAATAGGTACGTATTTAGCATTCGCACCGGGGCGGCGATATGTACATATTTAGCATTCAGGGGTGGCGATAGGTACGTATACAGCATGTGCACACGAGCAGCAATAAGTACGCATATAGCATGCGCACCGGGGCAGTGATAGGTATGTATTTAGCATGCGTTCCGGGGTGGCGATCGGTACGTATATAGCACGCGCACCGGAGCGGCGATAGGTACGTACTTAGCATTCACACCGGAGCGGCGATAGGTACGTATTTAGCATTCTCACCGGGGCGGCGATATGTACATATTTAGTATTCGCTGGGGCAGCGATAGGTACTTATGTAGTATGCACACCGGGGCGGCAATAGGTACGTATTTAGCATTCGCACCGGGGTTGCGATAGATACGTATATAGTATGAACACCGGGGCGGAGATAAGTACCTATATAGAAGTCGCAGACAGAAGTGGTACTTTTTCTATAAAATAGATCATACTATTGCCCTAGGCAACGTAGGAGGAATGGTGGGGAAGAAACACCTTTTGCAAAAGGCAAAATGAGCAAGTAGCGGTGAAATGGGGTGACTAGTGAAAATGAAAGATAGAAATATAAAGAGACGGCTATAGAGAGAGGGAGAGAAATAGAAGTATGAATATAAAGATGTTACACACGCGATTTTTCTTCAATTATATGTTTTTATGACCCTGAGCAACGCCGGGTAGCCCCGCTAGTTATATAGTAGATGATATCATTTGGGTCATTAATATCTAACTGCAGTCCTATCCGACATGAAATAGTTGAAGATTTTCTTTCAGTTCTGTGAAGAAAAGTATAAAAGTCGGCAGTTTAAAGACTTAAAAGCAAAGGTTTAATTTTGCTCTGTAACGAAACGCAACCAACTATGTGCGAAACGATTCCCTCGTCACTCTCTCTCCCCCTCTCTTACTATGTATCTCCCTATCTATTTTGTTCTTTTTTGTTCAACTAATAGCGCACACACGCAAATCCAGCCACTTACTATGAAAATTGTTCATTAGATTATATTAATTGTACTATGTTATATGAAATATTAGTTGTAATAATTAACAGAAATGAAGTAGTAAATTAAGTATTATTATTATTTATAATGTAGGCCGAAGTATCATTTGAAATGAAGCGGAATATGCGAATTAAGGGAGGCGCGAGAGCGCTCTATCTTTTAATAGACTTCAAAAATGGCCTATGCTGGAAATCTAATTTCTTTGATCAATCATAACTCAAAAACCAATAAACCAAATTAGTTAAAACTTTGCACAATTTTTTTATAGGTTCTATAAGTTGGTAGAATTTCAGCATCATTAGTCAAGGAAACACAGAGATCCAGAAAGGTCAGACATGATTTTGTATTATCCGTGTGTCCGTACGTACGTATGTGCCACCCTGTATCTCATCAACTATTTGATAGATTCAGCTGATTTTTGGCAGATATAGAGGTTCTAGGGTCTAGTTGATGGAATTTAAATTTCAGTTTACCATATACCTTAGTTTTCTAGAAAATTTCAAAAAACCTTTAAAATGACCATTATATTGAGCCAACGCCCACACAGACACAATGCATACACTCTTTCACTGTCTTACGCATACTCCACTGAACCTAACCGTAACGACGGGGTCAAAGTTAACGCGGGTCCCAATGTAACAAAGCACCCTCTATTTGTTAATCAGTTACGCTTGCTTTATCATGAGCAACCCCCGGATAAGTGTGAAATACTTTTTAAAAATAATAATTTGCATTCAAATATACTAAAATGGGTTGATATACCGTAAAACCTGGCAGGCTTACCAAAAGAAAACGAAACTGTACTTGTTACTTTCGTCCCTTTCGTTTTTGTTACATATTTTTAAAAACTTTTTGCGATTTATTTATTTGCTTTTCTTTAATTTTCACTTTTCAATTACGTTTAGTCTCTCTCTATATTTTCTCTCTATCATTCTCTTACGAACATACACACTCTCTTTCTTTCGTACGCGCTCTCTGTGTTTCACTGAAAAAAACAAAAACAAACAGTGCTTAATGTGAGTTAAAAAAAACAAAAAAAAATAATACTGGGGGTCTCTCGATCCTAAAAGAAAATAAATAAATGGGTTTAACGTTTAAAGTTATCGTCTGCCAGCGTTTGCGTTGGCACAGCTCGTAAGGAGTTTGATTAGTTTCATTAGTTTTATTCGTAAATATTCTAAATATATTTCAAGAACATATATTGGATTTTTTTTATATGTGTAGAAGTATTTGAAGCACATAAATTTATAGAAGTTACCTTTATTTTTGATAATGTTGCATTATAATACGAAAATAGTTCACATTTCTCTCTCTCTCTATCTCGTCGTTCAAATGTTTAACCAAAGAAAAGGTGCATAAACGTCGTCTCCTCCTCCTTCCACGCTGAAGCGACAGTAGTGAGCGGGGTCAGTTAATGGTTTAATTAAGTTAATTTTGATCTACTTAACGACTTCATTTAGTTAGCTCAGTGGTAAAGTCACGGCTTTTCAGCTAGATGTTACGGTTTCGATCCCAAGTCTCTCCGTCCAACTTCTTTGTTGTTTATTTTGAATTTCTTTAGGAGCATGACACACGTACGTACACATTACCGTATTAATATATAGATATGGCGGTTTCCAGGGAGGGAGGGATCCTATTTTGATTTACCATTCCTACAGGGCGCCACATAGAACAGTTTTATACAGGTAATTCATCAACTTCTTGTCAATTTCTTCTTTTTGTTTCTTGCTCAGAAAAGTACTGATTTTACAAGAATAAACCATAATTCTAAATGACACCTAACATTTTTTTAAACATAACTCAATCCCATAACTATGTTACATTTTAGCATAGGAATACGAAGGCATTAAAGAAAACAACGTTGATTAACTCACAGTTAATATAAGTATATATATTAACTGCGAAAAAATGTGTTCTAGTTTGAATTGTATCATGAATAAATATACACTCATCATAATTAAAAAAAATATTTTCCTGTGAATATTGGAAAAAACACTGATTAGTAAAACTACCAACTATATCAGCTATGAGAAGGCATTGTATTGAGGCATAGCCTTTACAAAAGTAGTGACATTCCATGAAAATGCCAGTATACTGAAATCATATGCCCTTAATAGGGTTAAGATGAAAATCTATATATACTAAACACTAAATTTACAAAAGCAAAGAAATTCCCAAATTTTTACACTTTTATTGTCATTAAGGGTATGCGAGCACAACAGGGCTATGTATTTTACTGGTAGGCATTTTTCTTCAGCGCAAAACATCGAGCAAGAATTAATCGTTTATACAAAATCTCTTAGGCTTTTCCGAAGGGAATTCGGCTGGAACTCATCGTCTTCTTTTATTGACAAAGTTCTGGTCGATCTGATGTTCTTATGGAAGCTACCTAATATCGACTGGGCCTAGGTCGATCCAGTAAGAAGTTAGACTTTGGCTGTAGGCTACGTGTTGAACCCTTAGGCAAAGTTACAAAGTAAGAACCGAAATAAAGTGCCATTCTGTTGCCTATATTTGTCATATTAGAGCCATAGAGTACTGTTTTTAGTTCAGAGAAAACGAAAATTTCAGAGAAATGAAAAATACCAAGGTTTACAGTTCACATTTTTTAATTTATAAGATTTAAAATTCTTGTTTGCGGATCTTCAATCTGAATTGTAAAAAAATGTATTGTATTGTTGAAAAAATACAGTAAAAATCGTTTATATATAAAAATAAATGGTGAAAGTTGTTAATTCTAATAAATTAAAGTGTAAAACATAAAATTGTCTTGTATACAACAAGAATACCTTCATTTTCTTTAATACATAAAAATACTGCTTGTGTCGTATGAATAATGGTTCCACTCGGGTGTGATTGATAAGGATACTATAAAGGTAAGTAAAATACCAGTTAAAATGTTTATTGGCAATGCTTATATAAACAGTGCTAAAATAGTAACAATGTTTATATTTTTTTATAAGAAACATTCCTACCAGTAAAATACATAGCCCTGTTGTGCTCGCATACTCTTAATGACAATAAAAGTGTAAAAATTTGGGAATTTCTTTGCTTTTGTAAATTTAGTGTTTAGTATATATGAATGTTCATCTTAACCCTATTAAGGGCATATGATTTCAGTATACTGGCATTTTCATGGAATATATAGGCTATCACAATGTTAGAAATGGAACTATGTCGTCGTTGAGACGTAAGACAAACACAAGTGATTTTGTTATATATATATATTTAAAACAAAATGTGTAATCTTTTTTATATATAGCAAATCTTACTTGATTAGACAAGACCTCAATACTGTGATGTAATTTGTCTGACCGTGTTCCATAATATATTTCGAGGAAGACCTCTTTGTCAAATAGTGGGTGTTTCAAATATCAACCACACGTGCTTAATGGCAATATTGCTCATAAAGCAGAAAATATTAATATCCGAAGCAAATGGAATAAAACTAAAAGTATAACTGATTGTTTTTTTATTTATTTTATTTCACTGTTTTTTTTTTGTTTATTGAATATTTTATACTTGACTCAACTGATGAAGTGTTATATTTGTCAGATAAAATTAACTATTTAAGTATATATTTTTGTGGAAGGGGAGGTAGGGATAAGGGTAACAGCCTAGAGCGGTGTTCAATTTTTTTCTCTAATATGATCTATTTCATATTCTTTTATTTTTTTAAATTCTATACTATTGTTATTTTATTTTTATTTAAACAGTATTTAATTATTTGCTTTTCTGGTATTTTTGTTAAAAATTATTTTTATGATTAACTGGTAAATATGTTTTGATTTATACCCTGCCCAGATTGTGGTTAGCACGCAGTAAATGTAGTACACAAAACATATTCCTTTAAATGAGGGAGTAGTTCTTGTTTGATTTCTCTGTAAATACTATGATTATCTACTTACTATTAGGTAAAATGTTATTTAGTTAAATTCACTAATGATTTTTTTTATGTAAATTTATTATTTTTTCTTCCAAAAAAGGGAGAACCCATCTTACAAAATAGTAATGAATTATTCCGCTTATAACAATGTGTACCAACATATTAAGAGATATATGTACATAAAACACACACACACACACACATATATATATATATATATATATATATATATATATATATATATATATATATATATATATATATATATATATATATATATATATATGTATATATGTATACATATATACACACACACAAAAAAAAATATAACAATCTCCAATATATAATTTCTTTCAAATGCTGAGAAGGATTTTTTACACTTATTTAAAACTTTTTTTAAATCTTACTTTTGGATATTTATTTCTAATTAGTTTTTATCTAATTATAATCAACATCCAACATCCGACTGGTTAGTTTTTATACTTTCCTCTTGTTTTTCCTTGTTTTTGTTTTTTTTAGTTTTTGTATTTCTCCTCTTAATCAAACATTCAGTTTTAACAAGATGATAAACTCACTTTCACCTATTTATAGTAACCTGTCACCCCTATACAACTGTGTAATTCCAGCAATAACACATAAACAAACATATTAAAAACACACACATATACACGTGTATTCATATATCATTTAATTGTTCGGAAGGTAAAAGTTAATCTATATAGTAGGTTTGTTATTCCATTCTATTATAACTGTTCATCAGTTGAGTTAAGTATAACATATTCAGGAAAAAATAATTGAAATAAAAAACAAAAATAATTAGTTATAATTTTAGTTTCCTTCCATTTGATGCAGATATTAATATTTACTCCGTTATAAGCAATATTGACATTCCGCACGTGTTTTCGATATTTGAAACACCCACAATTTGACAAAATATATTATGGAACACGGTGACACGCATTACATCACAGTGTTTAAGGCTTGCTTAATCAAGTAAGATTTGCTATAGATAAAAAAATTATAGATTTAATATATATATATATATATATATATATATATATATATATATATATATATATATAAATCACTTGGTTTTGTCTTACTTCTCAACGCCGGCATATTTCCATTTCTTACATTGTGATAGCCTTTTAATACTCCTCTATATACGTATGACACACAACGCTTCAATCAACTTACCTCTCTTTATATATATATATATATATATATATATATATATATAAAACATGGGAATTCTGTCTGTGGATGATTAAATATATTACATATACATATACATATATTATATTATATATATATATATATATATATATATATAGATAACTTTAAAAAAAATACGCGGAAATCTCTCTAAGGCCCTTTCGACTATCATCTCATCAGGAGAAAATCGATAGTTTTAATTAATAATAACTTCGAAAGAAAGAGCAAATGGGGAAATTGAGTGTGCTAAAATTAACGTTGAAGCGATTAAAATTCAATTTAATTATTTCGTTAAAAGTCGATTAAAAGGCACTACGTTAGGGAAAAAAAAAAAAAAAAAAAAATTGGGAAGGAGTTCAAAGTTCCCCAAAGAGATTCAGCGATCTTACAAATTCCTTCTGCCGGCACAAGGAAGGTTTTCGCATAGCAATAGAGACAGATTCCAATATTTTCAAATGGTTCTTGGAATCTGCTCGATGCAAGACCTCAAAACGGTCTATTTTATAGCCACTGACACAGCTAGGGTTTTCAACCAAATGCTGGCCAATAGCAGAGTCCAAAGAATTAAAGGAGGGGTAACACAAGGACCCTACCCTTCCCTGACGTATTTTCGATGGAATGTGCTGGTTTATGCGAGTCTGCAAATGCAAGGAAGTGCGCCCTATATAGCCAGCATCACATTGGCATTTAAATTGGTATACAATATTACTATAATTTGTATAGGGCACACTATCCTTGCGAAAGGAAGGAAAAGCAGGTCTTGTAGCATAAACTAATCGTAAGGAAACAGAGTAGAAGCAATTGCTAATGCTATCAACAATCTGTTTACCTAGTTTAATACTATTTCCCCCTATCCAAGGTAATTTTAAATAAATGGGGCATTTTACAGGCCCAAATATTTTAGGGGATTTAAAATCAGCAACCTTTTTATTAATACAATCATTGATAAGGTCCTCGGGATAACCATTATCAATGAATATATCCCTGATCCTATTAAGTTCACATTCTAATTTATTTGGAGAACAAATAACGAGAGCTCTATATATTCATTGATAATGGTTATCCCGAGGACCTTATCAATGATTGTATTAATAAAAAGGTTGCTGATTTTAAATCCCCTAAAATATTTGGGCCTGTAAAATGCCCCATTTATTTAAAATTACCTTGGATAGGGGGAAATAGTATTTAACTAGGTAAACAGATTGTTGATAGCATTAGCAATTGCTTCTACTCTGTTTCCTTACGATTAGTTTATGCTACAAGACCTGCTTTTCCTTCCTTTCGCAAGGATAGTGTGCCCTATACAAATTATAGTAATATTGTATACCAATTTAAATGCCAATGTGATGCTGGCTATATAGGGCGCACTTCCTTGCATTTGCAGACTCGCATAAACCAGCACATTCCATCGAAAATACGTCAGGGAAGGGTAGGGTCCTTGTGTTACCCCTCCTCTAATTCTTTGGACTCTGCTATTGGCCAGCATTTGGTTGAAAACCCTAGCTGTGCCAGTGGCTATAAAATAGACCGTTTTGAGGTCTTGCATCGAGCAGATTCCAAGAACCATTTGAAAATATTGGAATCTGTCTCTATTGCTATGCGAAAACCTTCCTTGTGCCGGCAGAAGGAATTTGTAAGATCGCTGAATCTCTTTGGGGAACTTCGAACTCCTTCCCAATTTTTTTTTTTTTTTTTTTTTTCCCCTAACGTAGTGCCTTTTAATCGACTTTTAACGAAATAATTAAATTGAATTTTAATCGCTTCAACGTTAATTTTGGCACACTCAATTTCCCCATTTGCTCTTTCTTTCGAAGTTATTATTAATTAAAACTATCGATTTTCTCCTGATGAGATGATAGTCGAAAGGGCCTTAGAGAGATTTCCGCGTATTTTTTTTAAAGTTATCTATAAATTTTGTACCTCAAAACATTTATTTATATATATATATATATATATATATATATATATACATATATATATGCGTTTGTGTGTGAGTAAGAGAGAAGAGAGTTAAAATGAGAGGGCGAAAGTGGGTACAGATCTGATCCAAGATAGACAAATTTGCACCTACAATGGTTCGGTATAGTTTAAGATTTATAACAATGTTGAGTGTCAAAAGAAAGCATGTTTTATTATTTATTATTGTTATATATACTTATACATATGTGTATGTATAGTAATAAAGGAACACACAAACACACACATATATATAGAGAGAAATTAGAAATTAGAAGAAAGACAAAAGAGAGAAAGAAAGAGCCATAGTCAAGTACGGCGCTGAAACTATTATGTATATATTCCTGTGCAATTTTACGGGAGATTTCCTGCTTCTTAGCTCAGTTTATTCCGGTAAGTGATCGTATGAAGTTATTTCGTGCGTTCGTCATTAATCGAAGAATCCAATCACCTTCAGTGGTCGAATGATTTTAATAGATTAATTGATAACGCCTCACGAAACAGACATTAGTGCCAATACATTTATGCACGCGTGGCTAGGAAGCCTAAACAACAATGATTCTGTCTCTTCATTGAAACCTCCATCTTTAGTTCGTATCGAATCTCACGACAGATTTACAAGACAGTGCCCGTTGGGAAACGGTACAGGCAGCATTAGTACCTTTAGCTTTTGAAACTTACATCGGTGACTTCATTTACACTTAATATGCATTCAAGAATAAAGTTCTCTCGGTTGCTGAAAATGCTTAATAGAAGCATTTACATTTCACTCATTACATAGCTGAGAGCGCAATGAATAAGAATTACGCCTGTTGTCCAAACGATCAAGTTTCGAACTCAGCTGGGGGTACTTGCTGACTACGTACACTCAAGACATTTGATACAGCGAAACAGTGTGTCTGTGGATGGATGCACATGCCCCTCCTTACCTTCATTGGTTAAACACTGATTAGTATTCTCGCCGTTTAGCATTAGTGACCATGTATAGCTGTTCCAAAAGAAATAGAACACCCGACTGTTTAAAATGGGTAAGATAATTATTTAAATATAGATTAACTCATAGCTTCTGCCGATAGTTGAATGGGTAAGAAGTACAAATGTTGAGAAAACGGTCGGATTTCGAACTCAGTTTTAATTAAATGATTGTTTAATGATTTGGTGAAACAGTCTGCGCCTGGAAAGTCATATATCCTCAACTTTTGTGGATTAAGCAGTCTGGTAACTAAAATCGCCAATTTCCATTTACGGTAATACATAGTTCTTAAGAATAAAATACTCTCCGCTGATGGTAATGCTTAATATCAGCTTCATAATTTCACTTTTTTGCATGTTTCGATGGCGTAACGAATAAGAAGTGCAACTGTAAACAACATACTAGAGTTCCGATCTCAACTTGAACTATTTGCTTTTCTAGCCCTACCGAAGAACTGCGATACCACACAACAGTCTATATGTGAAGGACTATATATCCGGATATGTCTTGCCCTGCAGATCACAACTAATGATCCTTGTTCGTTGTAATTGTAGAATATTAGCTGGCCTACGCTATGCAAGGCCACTATGGACGAATACTCTGTCTCTTTCTCTTTATATCTCTTTCTCTCTCTCACTATATATATATATATATATATATATATATATATATATATATATATATATATATATCGAGAGAAAGAGATCAGAGACCGATTTACATATACATTGATATAGTTAGAAGAGAATATTAATTGTGAAACGGTAGAAAGTCTGTGATATTAACGCTTACAACCGTTGTACTCACGAGTTACACTGTTAGTAGGGGTGGGCTATAGAAACAACATTTTTCAAATGTATGCCAAAAGTGGGCCATTACCTTTATTTATATGTAACTAGACAGGACCAAGGGATTTTTTTCAAAACGGGTCAAAATTGGAGGGTCGCAAGCCTCAAACGAGATTTGGCCGCGTCGATCCGCGAAAACGGTCCAAATTTCACCCCAAAAGACACTTAGCAACTTATTGCAAGTCTTAGGGTACATTTTTTGACCAGAAATGCCTTTATATACCAGAATCTGTCATTCTGAGATACTGTCCTACAAGTATAGGGCTTCTTAGAGTATCTCAGGGTCCAAAATGGGTCAACATTGCCCCCAAATAAGCCAAAATTGGCCAAAATGGCGGTTTGGGGCCGTAAAACAGCTATTATCATCTCCCCTAGTCTATAAGACAACTCTGTATGGCCCCTAGCAGTTGGGAAAAACTGAAATGGGCACCCTGCTATCTTCTCCCATTCTTTGTTGGTGTGCTTAAGTGTTAAAAATGACAAGAAGTGGTAAAAAATAAGAGAAAAGGGCCAAAACTGAGTTTTAATGAAAATTACTATATAAGGAAATGTTTCCTTTTAATAGCAATTCATTGTCTTCTTTAAATGGACTTGATGACACAACATTGCACTAATTGTGAAATGATTCATTACACTATGCTTTCTTTTTCAGTTAGTAAATGCAGTGAACATGGCTGGTGCAGCAGGACAGATTGATGAGAATTACAGTTATGATGATTGGACTTTTCTGCTGCTTGATTCTCTTCCGACTGAGGCTGAGTTTGTTCAAGCTATACAACATCATGCTGCCAAATACAGTACCATAAAACAGAAAAACCATGTTCATCAGTTCTCTTTGCGGCCCCTACAATTGTGGCAGAAATCCTTTGGAAGTGATGTTTATTATGTAACGATACCTGGGATCAAACATAAATTTGATCGATTGCTAAAAGTCTACGACACGAACGTCTACAAAGCGAAAGGTTCCAGACGTGTGAACATGATCAAGTGGAAACGAGAACACTGTGTCCTTTTCAACCTGTTGGGAAAAGATGTGAACCGTGATGATTTTGATGACCATGAGCGTAGATTCTGTTTTGATCAAAAGTCTCTTGCACGTAAGTGGCTTATCGACACATTCTATGTGGATATGGAACACGAAGAAAGAATTCAACAGAATAATTTAGATGATGATCCGTTTTAGGAAGTAGATGAAATAAGTGACCAATTGCCACAGCTCGACACCTCATCAAACAATCTGAACTACTCATTGAATAGATCAGGTGCCATCCGGAATACTCCTTCATGTAACGAGACTGCCATCCAAACAGATGTTACTTACAACTTGCGGATTGGTGCACGAAATTTCCAGGAGTCTATAAAAATAGCTCTAGCAAACTCCTGTGCTGCAGCCAACATTTCACCCCACCAAGCCAGAATTGCTTTTCAGGTTACTAGTGAGCAATTCTTTGGAGCATCTTACCAACTCTCTCCACCTAATACACAGCAGAATGGTGATGGTGAAGACAGAGCTGAAGACGAACCACCGGTGAAAAGAGTGCTATCAAAGGTCGAATACATGGAATATCTAAATGTTATACCATCTGCCAAAACCATCATGGCGATGAAGCATCTGCTCGCAATTCAATAGGAGCGAAACACAGCCCTGGGCTTACTCGATATGGTGCCATCAGATCCAGTAACGCTCCATTATGATACAACCACGCGCAAGAGGTTGAATGGAGAATGGCCATCAATCGTTCTGCGTTCAGCAAACGGAAGAAAATATCGCCTCCGTTCACTGAAAATGGCAACAGAAGACAGGCAGAACATTGTAAATGTGTTGGTCGCCTCACTGAGTAGACTTGCTGTCGCTTCATCTTCAGAAAAGAAGGATCTCTGGGAGAAAATAACAGCGTTGATGACAGACTCAGTTAGCAAAAATCTTGGAGTCGAGAATCTGATAGCAGCCACTTTGTCATCAGCACATATACCGCTCCATCTTCTCTGTGTGAGTCACAGCTGCGAGGTGTTTGATAGTGGCAATTTGTCAATTTTGAAGAAGATTGAAAGACAACACTGTATACCAGACAAACTTATCAAAATGATGCCTTGTTTACGCTCATTTCTCTCTAAAGGTTTTATTCCAGCAGTAGTTAAGGCCATGGGAAAGATGGTGTCAAATGATGGAGACAAGACTTCGCTTCATGAAGAAGTTGATGATGTGCTGCGAAAGAAAGAGAAACCAAATAAATTGGCGCTGTACAAAGAGAGAAGATTTGGTCTCCTTGCATACAGAGCCGCTGCATTGATGCATCACATTGAAGATATCAGACAGACTCTTTCTGAGACTGGAGCCAATAACCAACTCGTCTAAGCGTGTCAACTGTACCTCGAGGTTCCATATGTTGAAGTGGCATTGAAATGTGTCGCCTGGTTTGGTTTCAAAGTCACGCTACCATATTTGAATATGTGCGAGCTTGAAACACCAGATGCAATACTCAACATACTCCCCACGCTCTATGACGATCTGAAAGATACAAAGCTTCATACATTGGAGCAGTATAAAGTCGACTATTCCTTCAATTTGGAAGAACCAACATTCAAACTTGGAATCCACATCTTGAAAAATTTCTGTCAACAAGCTGCCATAGATATCCAAAGACAACGTGGGCAAGAATTTGTGTTTGCCATCGAAGGAGAGAAGCCTCGTTGTTCTGATCTGACCAAAGTTGATACAAACTTCTGTCGAATCTGCCATCCCACAACTTGGTGTGTGAAACAGACTTATCTCATATCGATAAGATAGCTATTCGTGCTGCATCTTGCTCCAACCGAAATTTCACAGCAAGCTGCATGAGAGATGCCATGCCTCTCTATCAGTCGAAAGTCGTGTCGATTGATAAAGAAACGAGAGCAATTGCTAAGCTGTTGGACGAACAGGAGAAATAGTGGTTCAAGAGCCAAAAGGAAATCACAGAAAAGAAGAGCAAAGCGCTTAAAAAGGTGGATCGCGCAAACGAAATTCTGAAAATCTGCAAAAGTCATGGTGGTCCATTCACTTCAGTAAAGGAGCTTGAGGTGGGATTGAAGTCAATGGGAGAAGATAAGGACAAGAAGAGAACCTTGTGGAACGAAATCCTCCTGAGAAAAGAACTGAACCCTCAAGACTGCAAAGATTTTTCTCATTTGTACCTGGTGAAGTCGATTCCTGTAGTACAGATGAAGATAAATCTGGAGATTCTTCTGTCTGGCAGTCATGAGACACCAAGTGAAGAAGCAATTTCGTTTTCGGATGCTGATAGTATGTACAATGAGCTGCATCAATCTGGCGAGTGTCTACCTGTGCTCACCGATACTGATCAGGGGGATGATGTTCAGCTGAACGAACCGTGCGTTGCCATATGCGATACACCGAAGGGACGAGAGTGGTTCATTGGTATGACACGGAAGAAAGTTGGGGTGGTTGAATATATTGTAGAATATCTAGAACCACTTTCCAACCACAATAGAAAGAAAACATGGCAATATCTTTCGCGGATTGAGGAGCAGAAGACATTGAAAATTCAATTTTTGCCGTGCAATGTCATTGTTGCATGGGACTTGACGAAACGGAAACCAGTATTTGTGCTAGAGAAGTATGATGTGATAGATGAACTCTTTAAAGCATTATATTGATATTTTACTGGTTAATGATAAGTATCTTAATGAGTTGATATGCAAATTTTAGATGCTTCTGTACCAAATCAATGCTTCATACACTGTGGAGTTTTACAGTATCATATCCAAGAAATTGAGAATTTAGGGCCATTTTCATCGATTTTTTGGAGTTGTGGAGAAAAATTGTGTAATCGATGGTCAATAAATGTACCCTAAGACTTGCAATAAGTGGCTAAGTGTATTTTGGGGTGAACTTTGGGCCGTTTTCGCGGATCGACGCCGCCAAATCTTGTTTGAGGCTTGCGACCCTCCAATTTTGACCCGTTTTGAAAAAAAATCACTTGTTCCCATCTAGTTACATATAAATTAAGGTAATAAGCCACTTTTGGCATACATTTGAAAAATTTTGTTTCTATAGCCCACCCCTACTGCTAGATATATGAATAGAAACACATAGAAAAAGTGAACACAGGACATATAACGTAACGTATATAATGAATACTGAATTCAATGTATAGATATAATATCACTTTAAAAAAATCAAACAATATTCAATCTCCAGGTTAAACATAAAATATATTAAGAAATGGTAAAACATCCCCTTTGCTGTTGATGAATGTCTAATATTAGAAACATTGTAATGAGAGAAGTTAGAATCTGTTTAGCTTGAAACAGCTTGATACTACTGCAACTTATCCCGAAAGTATCGTGTCGTTGCGAGCCATAGTTGATGTATAAATGATAAGAAATATAAACAAAGGGAAATAATTAATTCCTCAAAATAAAGAGAGATTACTCTTGATAAAACAGCTCGTCTTTTTTGTAATCAACACAAGATGCCATCCGCCGACAAATCCAGCCGATATTGTTGTAAAAGGGGTATAACTTTATAAACAAGTATCTTTTTTAGAGTTACTTTGCTTTTGCAGGTTATTCATGATTTACCCGACCAATACTGTTCGTAATGAACAGAAAATAATATCTACGGGGCAATGTTTCTATCCATCTAGTTGTGGACCCAACACTATCTATAGACTGACACTCAAGCAACCTTTACGCTCTATTCGAATACATTATTTTTAGCAGTTTCAAAGCCAGCACTATATTCTGATAACACTATCTTCAATCAAAAGACATATACAACGTCTCTACGAATAAATATGTTGACATAAAAAGACAGATCCAATAACAAAAAAAATAAACTCCGATCACAAGTCTTTTTTTTTAATTAGAGAGCTTCTTCGAAATATTATTTATTGAAAAGATGCGAGAAAAATAGAAAATAAACTATAAATACCTATTGAAAAATCAACGTAATATTATATTCTTCAATGTAATCCCAAACTAACAAAACTCCCTTATTGGATTAGAAAGTCCAAAGGATAAACTTAAGTAGAGTATAAATGGACAAGTATACTCCCAACGTTAAAGACAAGGGTGGCTAAGTCAAATTTATAGCATTATATTATATACTCAAAATACGGCAGATATTAAATAAGGTATATATATATATATATATATATATATATATATATATATATATATGTGTGTGCACTAGCGTACAGCCCCCCGTCAAAATAACGACGAATAAAGTATACATGACTTATGTTCGCACACGATAACTATCTAGATATATTACTATATATGAATATAAAATCACAGAGTTACGTCAACAATTCGAATTTTCATGCATGAATTTATATTATTATTTCTGATACCCAAAAAGCAAAACAAACACCCCAACATTTTTTTTTTTTACAGAGTGGATAATTTATTTTCGAATTCATTTTACACGGTAGGATACGCCTAGGGTTGTTGTCTGACTTGCTATTTGCTTACTCGCTTTCCATCATCACTTTTAAATGTTTGATCTGAGACTACCTAAACATATATTTTACCCGATAATTTTGACGTGACGGAATGGAATTACATATATTTATTTAGATACAGAAATATACAAAACATAGTGAAGTATATATATATATATATATATATATATATATATATATATATATATATATATTATAATTTAATGACATACTGTTTCGCTGTATCATAGTTTTTTCGAAGTAGTTAGACGGGCAATTACCCAAGCTGAGATCGAAATTTTCGACAGTCGACGACTTTAACCATTAAACTATAGTCGAAATATTAGAAAAATATATCTAATCGAACAAAATGTATCTAATCGAACAAAAAACTGTGTTATTTAATAACGTTTGCCTAAATGTAAATATGCTGCCTAAATGCGTACACGAATTATATATATATATATATATATATATATATTATGATATAAAATGAAGTAATAAAATAAGGTGTCAATCCAATTTTATTAGAATTCAAAGTTCAAGCAAAGTATCTTAAAGTCCTTAGCTCATTGTCAGCTCTTTCAATTTATCGTATTTGGACTGGTACTTAATCACCTGGATTACTCTTCAGTCAACCCTCTGGATATCTTTCCTGATAATGTTTTTTAAATTGTATGACTTGGATGGATTATATAGATTTAACAAAAAACATTGTTTGTGGGTTGATATATTTGATGTTATATATTTTTATGTATTTTTGTATATATTTTTATATATTTTCAAAGTTTAATTTTATTAACTGTAGTAGTATAACTGCGGTAATGGTCCTCTGAAGAGAAGTATCTTTGAAAACTCTAAGACTTTAAGATACTTTGCTTGAACTTTGAATTCTAATAAAATTTGATGGACACCTTATTTTATTACTTCATTTCATATTATAATATTAATGCTCTATCCAGTATATTGAGCTTCAGTTTTTATCCGGATGTTTAACTAATTATAAGATATTAGTTGACGCTTATATCTTTTGTTTGATTGCTTCATATATATATATATATATATATATATATATATATATATATATATATATATATATATATATATATATATATATATATTTATATATATATATATATAAATATATATATATATATATATATATTACATGTATTGTATTTATTTATATGGGTGTTGATCTAATCCACCTCCAGTGTGTCTAAAAATGTGCTCAGTGACAAGTAACTCTGTGTTTTAGTATACATTTTTATTCATACAAACAATATTGGTTACATATGTGCATATATGTTTCAGTTTATCCCCTCAATCGAGAGTCAACTTCCTCAGACCTTTATAGAAACTCATATGTTAATGGCAAACTTTCTTATTCAGTGTATTTCACTATGTGGGACTGGATGGGTTCATAATTCAACGGTCAAGTCCCATATCTAATTACACAGTTGCGTTTTACACCTTCTTTTCGTGCCTATTTTTATTTGGTTTATCTAGTGTTTCTGACCCGACCACTTATTTACTTCATATTTATTTATTTATTTATTTATGTATTTACTACCTACTTGAAGTTTTCCCTTGAAATCTTTGTTGCTACTTCTACTGATACCAAACTAAATATTCTAACGATCAGGGAGTCAGTTCATTTTAAAACTGGCTTTTATATAAATGTTATCCTCGTGTCTCCACAAATACGAACCCGTATTTACGCCCGCCTATATACATACACATGTCAATGCACACATATCCTACATACACACACATTTAGGCAAACGTTATTAAATAACAAAGTGTTTTCGTTCGATTGGATTTTTTTTTAATATTTCGAATTGTTCTTTTAGTATTTCAGTTAACATGCTGTATATAAGTTCCGTGAGTTTCTTGCTAGATTTTCCTTTTTTTCGCAAGTAGTTCAGATTTGATTCATAAAATCATTATACGTCGGAGTTAGTTTGGGTGGGCTTACAACATGTCTTTGGTGTTGACTTTTTAAACGGCTAGAAATTTACATTTAAATGAGCGTGTGTAGTGATGAGATTTTGCATGCGAACGTGATCACGTAGAAAGCGGGTCCAAAATTCAAGAGGATGTGTGTATCAACAAATACTTATTAATATTATTTACTACGATAAACACAAGCTAAACTTGCCAACACAATGAATAACTGACTCCCTCATATAGACACATTTTTGTTAATAATACAAACACAATACACCAGACTACCAATATTAAAACAATTAAAAATTGTTGTAGACATTTACATTAAAATAAGACATCCAACAATTAATAATATTAATTACGGAACTAGTCACAATTGTTTTAATTTCTAACTATCCCTCGTTGTTAAGCACCGCCTTTTGAATGTTGTAAACGCTTTTTACGTAATTACGTTTGCATGCAACATCTCATCAGTATAAACGGTCATTTTAAAGTCGCACATAGTAGCTGTTAAAGCAAGGTTAAAGTCATATTGTAAACACACCAACATCACCTGGTGATGATTTGATTAATCAAATCCAAAGTCCTCGCGAAAAAAGAAAAATGGGACAAAACCAACAGAAATAATATAAACTAACTAAATTGATTATTTGATAAAAAGTCTCATCAAACAATAACACACAGTATTATTACATACAATTATATATATATATATATATATATGGATATATATATATATATATATATATATATATATATATATATATATATATATATGCAAATTACCATATCACACGGTAGTCTTAAGGGTAGTATATTATTATTATTTTATTATTATTATTTATGTATATATAAATGACTGAATTATTTCGACACTTGATTATTGGGGAAATGGTAGTTTGATCAGTACCATTGGAGAGCCATGCATATTATAATAGTCCTGTTTTTAAATCTCCGAAACAGTTACATGGTAAACAGCTGATGATCCCCGTGTTAATATTAGATGCTTACGTTAAGGTCTCCTGTTTTAGTTTCACTGTTAGATACTTAATCCCCCTTTTTATTTTATTTACTTACTATTATATATTTTTATTTATTTATACATTTTCCAACGAATGTTAAGTCTGCACTATTTGGGATTTAGTTAGTTTCTCTGGGAATTTAAACTAGATTTTCCTGTCTTTTCTTTGTCTTTTTGTTTAAAATAACTCAAAGCTTCTTTAGACTATATATATATAATATAAAAATATACTTATAGTCCAGTAAAAATTTGGCTGAACCTCAAACAAAGTGCTAACAAAGGTGTTTAACTTGGATATTCGACATGAATAATTTCTATTTCAGATAAAACAAAGTTTACCAAAATTAGCCTTGCGGAAATGGGTCAAGATTCACTATCTTTAAAATCGAACTTAATAATATCAAAATTTCGAGACATAACATTTCTTCACATTTCCTGACAAGTATGTCCATTATTCCTGACAATTACCGACAAAAATAAACGTTTTTCCTGACAAAAAACTTTATTATATGAGAAATGAAAAAAAATATTTTTTGCATGAAAACCCACACATGGCCAACCCCAAGCCAGTATGCCATTTTCTTGGTGTTTTATATTGTAATGATAGGTAGCTATATGCTTAATAATAAACTAACGCAAGAAAATGGCTAGCATCTGCCACTGTTTTCATGTTTTTTCTCAATTTCTTATACAAGTATGAATATAAAAATAAAAAAAGACTAAGTAGCCTTTTTCAAGGCAACAATTGTCACATTAATTCCTGATATTTCATAGAAATAAGTACAAAATAAATACAATTTACCTTAAAAGAATGGTCAGTTGGTCGAATGCTGGAACAAGGCTCTTGCATAACCACTACAGAACAAGTTTATGAACGGACCAATCACATTTTCTGTCAAGAACTAATCAAAGGTAACTTCATCGTCATCAAGATCTGGCTGTGGTGAGTTACTGCAGTGGAAGCCTTTGCAATTAACACGCAAGTTTGAACAGGCAATGTCATGTTTCCTGCAACTGCATCATTCTGTAGTACACCCTGAAGTACAGTTACACCTAATTATAGCCAACACATTTTCAGGACCAGCTGGCAAGTCAGTCTTGATTAGTTGTAATTTACGATCTGAAAGATTCAATCCCCACTCGTCAGGTTTAAGCTGCTTTCTACATTCCCATTCCTGAATGTGGAAGTAAATTCAAAGGCTGTGAAATTTCGTATCTGCTCTTGTTGGTGGCAATGATTTGGCTTCAACATACTTTGAGGTTTTGCAACCCTTTCTTTAAAGCGGTCAGTCGAAGATGATTAATGTTTTCTCCATCATTACCATTGTACAGGCACACTAAAGCCTTCTCCCCAGCTTCAATAACCTCTTCTGCACTGCTATCCTGGCCAAACACTTTTGCCATTTTGAAGAAGTTTCTATTGTTACTCACCTTCCGAAGGGATGCTGCTTTTACAATTCCATAAACACTGGATGTAGAATCACAACCTAGTAGCGCAAGGATGAAAAGAATGTTGGAACAGATCACATATCACAAATATTTCTTCATCTCTTTGATGTTCCAGATCTTCACACTTTTTGCACTATCCTTAGATCGTGGCGTGAAGAAGATGTTGCAACCATCATCTCTATTCGCAGTTTAACATAAAAGGACCAATAGGTCAGTGGCATCTGCTATCAAAATGGTTTCTCCTGCATGTGCCAGTTTTAGAGCAGTCCTCACAATAAATACGTCAGCCTCTCCAAATGCATGGAGTACTTTACAACCTGCTTCCTCCAAACTCTTCCCAAACAAGTTGATGAATAATTTTTTTTCTTGATCCTTTTTTAATTTGAACACCATTAAACAAAGCGCCCTGCTCGGCGTCGGTGAGTCGCGTCTTTAATGGATGGACCACTTTAATACTCATCAGAAACAATGCATGGTTTTCCATATCTAGTTGTGACATATCTGCGGTATTAGGCATACATCTCATCAAATGTGTCACTTTTTGCCATGGGAGGCGTTAAAGTAGTGCTCCACTATCAAAGAGATACTATAGATCTGAAGACTGTGGACCTGATTGTACGGGGAAATTCAGTTTCCATATTTCGTCTGCCAAACCCGTTTTTTGCCTCGCACGGTAGTCCGAAAAAATCAAAAAGTGCAGGTAAGTAACCACAAAGATCATACGGGAAATGTTCTTGCTGCTGCTAAGTTGAAGGTTCATTGGTAGATAGCACACACAGTCTCTGGAATATAAGCTGTCTCAACTGATTCAATTTTGCGGACTATTTCTTTTAAAAGTGTACTCGTGGACATTATCTCTCTCCATTTAAGCTATGATTGCCTGTTCTATGGAGTTTACTCTGTCCACATTCATATTTTTGTCTCTTATTACTCCACTTAAAATGTTGTGAATAGACGGATATTCCGTGAAAAAGGCATATGTCTGGAGAAACCCAAGGCGCTTCTATGTATCCCTCACATCTCGCACTTTTCTTGCTGAAGTAGTCTCCTAGTGTTGGCTACTAGTGCCATAACGAATGCCTGCTAGTTCTTGCATTGTTAACTTGATTTCAGCGCATGCTGCCAGTTATAGCGTCCAAACCAATCGTTGAATTTCGTCCATTCATCTGCCATGAGTAAGACCTCCATACGTATTACTCATTAGAACCTGCTCAATAACCAGATCCGTCGACAAGCCAGCCCAGAAGCGATCACTCTGTCTAATCACATGGAATCCTTCAGAAAATTTATGGTACACTTCAGGATGACTTTTTGACAGCTCCTCCATTTGCTGCAAGTACAAGTAGGCCGACTTTGCATGTAGGATGTGCCCTACTACAGCGAATATTGACAGCATTGTCCTTACAGCGTCAAGGTGCAATTCCCAATTCGCAAGACAAATGATTTCAGGGGACTGGAACTAGGCTGTAACTCAACTATCATCATTGCTTTGTACCAAAATGGTTGAACGGATGTTAGTATTGGTGTAATGTTGTTTTTCCTGGCTAAATCACTAATGTAACATGACGTTGAGTACACGCAGGTTGGGTTATCACGATCCATGTCGATCATTGACAAGAAAGCTGTGGATTGTTCCCAGAATATGCTCTATTGTGCACTGACTGCATAAAGCCTCACCATGCAGGTCTGAACGGATGTTAAATTAGTGAAACCTTCAAAAAAATGTCAACATTAGCAGTGGAATCGACAACTTTCTTGGGCTGGAGCTCTTTAAATGCCACTTGTGGTTTGTTGGTGTGCTGTAAATCTAGGTACTTGATGTTGATCATTCTAACCCTTATTATATTTTCTAAAAGGACCTGAATCCTTGAAACTCGTTTTGCTTCACTTTCCCGGGCGTAAAAGATGTTATGATGCCCATACAGTGGAATGTGTTGAATCCATCAATACCCCTTACATTATGGTCCACATTATCAGTTACGAACTGTACGAATTCAGTTTAAACAGGAGAGAGAGTTTCAGCGCCATGAACAAGAGCAGCACTTCTTTCGAATTTCTGGACTGCTAAGTAAGATGAAGAGATGCCATGCTTATTCAGAGTGTTAATTAAGAAACTCGATCCAAATTGGTCATGCAGATCCACTGCTAAACCAAACTTCAAATGTGCAAGGAGAACGCTGGGTTAGCAGCTTGCATTATCGCTTGACAAACTGATGCAATTTCAAATCATTGTCTTAGTCTGCAAATATCTTCCTGAGAAAGATCAACAATATTTTAGGAATATATTCAATAATCGCATGTTGTTCAAGGTCATTCTTAGACGGGTAACATTCTCAACTTGTCTTGATACATTTAATGTCATTCTTGATAAGCTTGGCGGCTGTCTCTATGATTTTAATAGCCTCCGATTCTGAATTATCTGTTGAGCGGCTCTGTGCATAGAATTCATGGAGAATACATTTTGCTGTACTTAAGAATTTAACAACATTACGTTTCCCATCAATTTAAGTCAGTTTCTATTCAATACAAATATATAAGATTTGCATTGAGCTGTATCTAGTGTCATTAAAAACCTAATTATTAAGCAAGAATCTCCGTATTTGATGTCCTGGGTATGACCTTAAAAGGCATCCAGTAGTGAGGCCTCCATTTGGGAGGTGTGGGGAATGTGGAGTTGCCACATAGTTGCCCTTGCTTCCAGGTTAACTCTATTCCGGAGTGGTAATACCTATAAAGCCCCCATCTATGGGTCAAATAGTACCTACTGGCGCTACTAAATAAGGCTGTCTATAGTTATTGGTTTCCTGACTCAAAATGCACCAAACATTGATGTTTTATTGTATTTTATCTTTTTGCAAAACTTAATAATGTTCTGCAAAATCAAAAACAAAAACAACAACATTTTCTCCCTCCCTTCCTCTTTCCACTCCCCTAGTTCTCACTCCCTTTCACTCAACCAAACACCATGAATAAATACTTAAACATATAAAGAACTTAAAGCATAAAAACGTTCACCAAAATGATCGGATTCAGCATTACATGACCTGAAAAGGATCGATATGCCGTGAAACAAAAACAACCATAGCAAAAACCATGATTTATCATTTGAACATATAAAGAACTTGAAGCATAAAAACCTCCACCAAAATAACGAGATTCAACATTAAATAACCCGAAAAGTGTTGGTATGTCGTGACACAAAACAACCAACCCAAAAACCATGACTAAACTTTTGAAGATATAAAGAACATGAAGCTTAAAACCATTGCCCATTAAATAACCCAAACAGGGTTGATATGCCGTAAAACAAAACTACTTACATATCGAATTTGAATTTCTTCTGAAAACCTCTTAAGCATCTGCCTTAAATGTTAGATATTTTCTAGAATCAAAATGATGTACTGGATTTTGATCAAAATTGGAATAAGGTTTCTAGACACGAGGTTCAGTATCATTATATCATAGTTTTAAACTTCGTAATGCGACATAAATTTTAGGTAAAACATTTCTATCCAAGCAATTTATTTTACCTATTTTGAAACGGCTGATCTTAAACGAAATTCCACTTTTATGTATGGGGGTATGCCTATTCGTCATTATACTATTCTCTCTCGTCATCATCTTCTCCTTTTAAGGTCAGTGTAGTATATGTTCGTTTACCATGATACCATCATTCTCAGCTCGTAAAACTATGTGCGACAAGAGGGAGCATATGTTGCTAGTATTGTCATAAAGGCTTTCTAATTTCTAAACTTGACAAAACTGTTCGTACCTAACTATACCGAGATTTAAAGTACAGGAAAATAATATAACACTACACAGACTGTCAAAATATGAAGTTATATCAAATCTCTTCCTAATGGGCTCGTAACTCTACAAAGTAAAACCTTTTCTAATCTTAAGTCTGATCTTCTTTTTCTTTGATTTAATTATAGCCGTATGTTTCTGATTGCTTTGAATTATTTTGTGACCTAACTTCGTGCACTTATGAAAAGGTAAAAGGTTGTCTGAGCATTATGAACTCATTCTGGTTCGGGTAGCAATATAGAAGCAATAGACAACTAGTGTCAACTGAGTGCTTTAATTAACTTTTCATGAGAAAACTTCCAAAATTTATGTCGTACTTGTTCATTAAAACGAAAGCTTTCGACTTACATATTAAAATGATATACATTGAAATAAACATACGTGTATGAGTAGATATTTATTAAAAAAAACGGACTTTCACAGACACACACAAGTGAATAGTCGATGAGTATCGTCTTTTAAAATCGACTAAAATCACATATTTCAATATATATATAATATATATATATATATATATATATATATATATATATACATATATAATATATATATATATATATATATATATATATATATATATGTATATATATATATATATATATATATATATATATATATATAGATTTTTCACTTATAAAATAGATCATTTAGTGAAGACCGGGGTTTTTCCAATAAAAACAAGCTCGATGATACTCGATTACAGAGTACAGAGCATTTATATGCGATTTTATGAAAGCTTACCAAAGCATTATTTTCAGGACACCAATGATCACCATGGTTTATTTTTTTTATGGGGGGGGGGAGTTTCATCATTGTGCAGCCCGACGTGAAAGTGTATTATCGCACGTAGTTCCGTTTTTTTGTTTTTTTTAATGCATTTGGAACCGATTATTTGCTTGTTGGCTTGGTGGCAGGAATAATGCACAAGCTACTTTTCTAAGACATTTTCTACGACTTCCTTTTTTTTAATCGTTGTTCTTTCTTGTTTTTGAATTTTAACTTTTATTTTGATTTTTTTCCTCTTCTCTTCTTAAGTGACCTCAACTATTGCAACGCCACATTGTGTATTGTCGGCAGTTGAAACCCTTATTCCAGACATTTAATTTCCCTGATGATCTGTTAAGCAAGTACCTTCTTGGTAGTGAAACACGTGTAGGAAAAAAACATTTAATTAGAATAAATAATGTTTGTAAGAAAAAATATCTTTAATGGTGATCATTGGTGTCCTGAAAGGTATGCTTTGGTAAGCCTTCATATAATCGCATATATATATATATATATATATATATATATATATATATATATATATATATATATATATATATATATATATATATATATATATATATAGTGTTGATGATTTTATTTCATTAATTGCGACAAAACATATTCTGTTTCGTTAACACTGGCAAATAGCGTCAACTTCATCCAGCTATAATGGAATCAAAACCTTATTTTTTTTTATTCCATTATAGCTTGACGAAGTTGACGCTATTTGCAAGTGTTAACGAAACAGAATATGTTTTGTCGCAATTAATGGAATAAAATCATCAACAAAAAATACATTTTGCTCTGAATTTTCATTGAGCACTCTCATAAACCCGGTTTCAACTTCCTTCGGATTCATACCCCCTGGATATTTGTAACAAGTTAATTATATATATATATATATATATATATATATATATATATATATATATATATATATATATATATATTAACTTGTTACAAATATCCAGGGGGTATGAATCCGAAGGAAGTTGAAACTGGGTTTATGAGAGTGCTCAATGAAAATTCAGAGCAAAATATATATTTTTTGATTTTATTCCATTAGTTGCGACAAAACAAGTTTTGTTTCATTGGTGCAAATAGCGACCAACTCATCGGGCTGGCGATGGAATTCAAATGGCATAAGTTTTAACTTCACTTTAACGGGAGATTGAAAATTGAAAATACATTGGAGGGGGAGGGGGACAGAGTTTGGGGCTTTGTCTATAACGGTGACATGGGACATGAGAGGGGAGGGGGGAGAGGACCCCAACAAGTCGTGTTTCAAATTATTACGTGGGAGGTTTTTCACGTGTTTGTGCTGTGATGATCTCAATTTCGACCGGGGTAGGAGGAAGGGAGATGGGGCGACGGCCAGAGTGAGTTAAATTTAAAATGAGAATAAAATTATGATTATAACCGTCATTCCTATTTTATTTTATTTTAATTCTAATAAGTAATTATCATGTGGATAAAAATGTTTGATAATTTTAATTTAGGGTATTAATTGCTACTTCTGCATTGTATTTATTTTATTTTAATGTTTTGTTTATTATTTGTAGTGAATTTTGTTGTGATTATATTTTTTTTAAATTGTGATTATATTATACCGAGATCAATACTAGTGGAATCATTTTATAAGAGAAGTTTTCTGGTGTTACTAGTTTTAGCATTAACAAAACCGATTATGATAACAATAATAACGCCTGCCAATCATACCTACGATAGTTGCAGTGATAATAGCCTTAATAAAAGCCTTAATAAAAATAAAATTAAAATAAAAATGAAAATAAAAATAAAAATAAATATAAAAAATAAATATAAAAAATAAAAATAAAAATAAAGATAAATATAAATAAAATTAGATTAAAAATAGAAATAACAAGTTTGTAAGAATATTAATGATAATAACAATAATAATAATAATAATAATAATAATAGTATTAAAAAATAATAATAATAATAATAATAATAATAATAATAATAATAATAATAATAATAATAATAGTAATAATGATAAATATCACCATCATTACCATCTTGCTACTTGTGAAGTCATTGGGCGAAATAAGTCGACAAGTGATGGTAGGCTTTTTTGTTCTACTACCAATGACAAGGACTAAGTACCAGTTAATAATTAAGTGTTCAAGGTAGTGATCGAAGGGTTAAGTAATTGAGATTAGATTAGTCCAAGTGATATCAGTGTTAATAGCTGTCCCAGTTATGGGTTTATGTTAGAATTGGTAGTATGGCTGAGAGGCTATTGAGGCTGTGCATTATAGGTAGATCGTAGAGATTTGATGTTATTGGTAGTTTAGAGGGGTGGTTATATATTTATAGATTCATCATGACTTGTTGGGGTGGGAGTGGGTGGTAACTTTGGGTGGGTGGGTAGGGGGTTATAGTGTGTTTTGGGGTAGTGTATAGTGGGGGTTTTATGTTATCATTCATTTTTGTAAAAAAACAAACAAAAAAAACAACAAAAAAAACAACTTTTAATTTTATTTTTAAGTTATGTGGGGTTGGTGTGGGGTTAAGGTGGGGTATGTGGGTTGCTAAGGAGGTAGAGTCTACTATGTTTACAGTTGATAGATGTCTCTTGTTTTCTATTTAGGAGTTTGTGTTTGTCCTTAAAGCGGATAATTTCCAGTTTTTCATTTAAGCATAATCTACATGGAGAGTTTATTGATTTGCAGGTGCTGGATTTTTTCAAGATTTTCCACTTTATTATGGGAGTTTCTTTTTTGGTTTTTATTTTGTGGTAGTGTAGTGAAAGTCCAGTTTGGCCAGGATGGTCTGGGTTGTTGAAGGAGAGTTTATGGTTGTAGAATCTTTCCTTGAAGTTGTTGCCTGCCAGACCAATATAATAGTTAGTCTGGGATGGGTTTTCAGTTTTCTAATTTTAAATTTAACTCACTCTGGTCGTCGCCCCATCTCCCTTCCTCCCACCCTGGCCGAAATTGAGATCATCACAGCACAAACACGTGAAAAACCTCCCACGTAATAATTTGAAACACGACTTGTTGGAGTCCTCTCCCCCCTCCCCTCTCATGTCCCATGTCACCGTTATAGACAAAGCCCCAAACTCTGTCCCCCTCCCCCTCCAATGTATTTTCAATTTTCAATCTCCCGTTAAAGTGAAGTTAAAACTTATGCCATTTGAATTCCATCGCCAGCCCGATGAGTTGGTCGCTATTTGCACCAATGAAACAAAACTTGTTTTGTCGCAACTAATGGAATACAATCAAAATATATATATATATAAATACATACCAATATTTATTAAAGTAAATATACACATTATTTTCACGTACATACGCAAGCGTTCCAAACTTACGCTATCATCAGTGTAGGTGATTATGATTCCAGAGGTTACAGAATATACCTAGACTCTGCAAGCAAGCGCTCCAACCATGCGGCCACGAGAAATTACCACGTAAGGAAAGATAATTAAGTTATATTCTTGCCTGAACAGAGTGGGCACATACAGAAGACTATCGATGATGTTGAACGAAGAGCTTTATGCCTTTCCAGACAGATAGTTATAACGATCATATAAAATACATGTATTTTAATCAGCCATGGCTATTGTTGTCACGCGTAACCGACTCCTCCGATGAATTTAAACGTGTTACAGCTGCCTGATGACTTTTTTACAGCGAGAAACAGATGGTCATACCTGGTTTAAAACAAATGGAGCTTTCATGCAACTAGCAATTTTTACATTGATATTTCACTTACTTAATGTAGGTGCCGAATTATAACTTTGTGATTAAAAGAGTCGACTGACGTCTGGATCGTCGTGTGTCGATCCCAGCTTGATGTATTTGATTGTATAGCCAGACTGTACAGCTGTGGTATAGCGAAACATCTCTCTGTGGTAACATTACATCCACATACACACATGCACACACATGCACACACATATATACATATATATATATATATATATATATATATATATATATATACACATATATATATATATATATATTCCAGAAGAAATGCACGTGTACTGAAATCATATGCCCTTAATGGGGTTAAGATGAAAATTCATATACACTAAATGTACAAAAGCAAGGAAATTCCCAAATATTTACATTTTTAGTGTCATTAAGGGTATGCCTACATATCAACCGAACCATTTCATTATCACATCACTACAGTATAAACCTCTATGCATGAGTGGATGAAGTGTGTGAGGTGCGCTGCAGAAAAATTCCTACCAGTAAAATGCATAGCCCTGCTGTGCTCGCATACCCTTAATGACAATAAAAGTGTAAACATTTTGGAATTTCCTTGCTTGAATACATTTAGTGTATATGAATTTTCATCTTAACCCCATTAAGGGCATATGATTTCAGTATACTGGCATTTTTCATGGAATGTCACTACTTTTGTAAAGGCTATGCCTCAATACGATGCCTTCTCATAACTGATATAGTTGGTAGTTTGACTAATCAATGTATATGGTAAACTGAAATTAAAATGCAATCAACTAGACACTAGAACCTTTATCTTTGCCAAAAATCAGCTGAATCCATCAAATGGTCGATAATAAGAAATAGAATAAAGTGTATGAATACCGGTCATTTTTTTTGAATTTTCTGGAAAACTAAGGTATATGGTAAACTGAAATTAAAATGCTATAAACTAGACCCTAGAACCTCTATCTCTGTCAAAAATCAGCTAAATCGATCACATAGTTGATGAGATACAGGGTTGCACATACGTACGTATATACGTACGTACACACAGATAACATTATTTCATGATTGAACTTTCTAGATCTCTGTGTTTCCTTGACTAATGATGCTGAAATTCTATACACTTATAGAACCTATCAAATAGAAATGTTGTGCAAGGTTTGAACTAATTTCGTTTATTGGTTTTTGAGTTATGATTGATCAAAGAAATGAGATTTCCAGCATAGGCCATTCGTGTGTCTATTAAGGGAATGAGCGCTCTCGCGCCTCCCTTGATGTATATATATATATATATATATATATATATATATATATATATATATATATATATACTAGCTGTACTTTCTTTATGTTATCCGAATGTGTTTTAATCTGTAATGGTTTGTTTAATTTTTGATTCCTCCGAAGTTGTATAAATAATTTCATTTTTTGTAACTCATGAATGTTTGAAAAATAATAACAATTTATGAAGGTGAAGGTCATAGTAAAATTTCACCCTATCAATGAAAAATATATATTCATACAATCGAATGCCAAGATAGAAAACCCAAGTGAAACCTAGATTTATTTTTAAATAGTCTCCTTTTAATAGGATACAATCAGTTCAAGATCAAACTATAAGCAATTTAATTTACCAAAATATAAGAGTGACATTTTAATTTAAAAGTGTATTCTTATGTAAAATTTACAGAGTAAGATGATGAGAGTATTCCTGAATCTATAAACCTAATCCTTAAGGGTCCATAGGCCATATTTCATCGGGGGGGGGCTTTTCAGTTATTTTTCATTATATTTTATAGTAATTTGAAATTGCTGAGTTATATTGTAATTTAATTACGTAATACCTAAAGTTCATAAAACAATTCATCATCTTTAATAGAATTTAATTGTTAGAGGATAGCTAAGGAAGAACGATAACTCACGTTTAAAAACACAATTAAGGTTTTTGAAACAAGGTTAGAGAATATACATAACATATAAAAGTGTATTCTTATGTAAACTTCACAGAGTAAGATGATGAGAGTATTCCCGAATCTATAAACCCACCTTTTAGGGGTCCATGGGGCATATTTCATCAGGGGGGGGGGGGTCAGTTATTTTTCATTATATTTAATAGTAATTTAAAATTGCTGAGTCATATTGTAATTTAATTACGTAATACCTCAAGTTCATAAAACAATGAAATGTATTTGTTAGAGGATAGCTAAGGAAGAACGATAACTCACGTTTAAAAACACAATTTAGGTTTCTACAGAATAGGGACAATGGGTGCTTCTCCAGTATAGGGACCATGTGTGCTTCTACAATATAGGACCCAGCACCGAGGGTGCTTCTACAATATAGGACCCGGAGGCTTATGTAGAATAGGGACCATGGGTGCTTCTGCAGTATAGGGGCCAGGGGCACTTCTACAGTATAGGACCCAGCACCGGGGGTGTTTCTACAATATACCACCCGGAGGGTTCTGCAGTATGGTTCTTAGATATGACCGAGGCACCTCGGAAATTTTGTTTTCTTTCTTTAACTGAACATATTTCGATGTATGGGGAAGGGTAAAAAAAATTGGGGGGGGGGTATTTTTTTTTTTTATATAAAAAATATTCATATGTATGGGGTAGGATGTAAAAAAAATTTGTAGGGGGCGCGTCAAATTTTTTTTTCTTTTTCTTTTTTAAACTAAAAATATATGTATGGGTAAAAAAAAAATTGAGGGGGAGGGGGCTCAAAAAAATTTTCTTTTTCATTAAAAATATTTATATGTATGGGGAGGATGAACATTTTTTTTTTTCGGGCTGGGTGTAAATTTTTTTTTTCGTTGTTTGAACTAAAAATATTTCTATGTATGGGGGTAGGGGTAAAAACATTTTCGTTTTTTTTTCTTTTAAATTAAAAATATTTCTAGGTATGGGAGAGGAGGAACAAAAAAATTTTCTTGGGTGAGCAAAAAAAATTTCTTTTTTTCTTTTCTTAACTAAAAATATTTATATTTATGATAGTGACAATACATGAATGAACACTATTTTGTTTTTCTTACACGACAGGGGGGTATTAATATGAGTTCTTAGGTATGCGAACTGGGCTGGAGATAGGTACATATACAGTATGTGTACCTTTGCAGAGATAGGTAAGTATATAGTATGCGCACCAGGAAGGCGATAGGTACTAATAAAGTATGCGCACCGGGCCGGCGATAGGTATATATATAGTATGTGCACTGGGGTGGCAATAGGTACGTATATAGTAGTGTATAGCGGTGGCGATAGGTACGTATTTATATTCACACCGGGGTGGCGATAGGTATGTATTTAGCATTCGCGCCGGGTCGGCGATATGTACATATTTAGTATTTGCACTGGGGCAGAGATAGGTACATATGTAGTATGCACACCGGGTCGGCAATAGGTATGTATATAGCATGTGCACATGGGCGGCAATAAGTACCATATATAGCATGCACACCGGGCCGGTGATAGGTATGTATTTAGCATGCGCTCCAGTGCGGTGATCAGTACGTATATAGAACGCGCACCGGGGCGACGATAGGTACATATATAGAACGGGCACCGATGCGGTGAAAGGTACGTATTTAGCATTCGCACCGGGCGGCGATAGGTACTTATATAGTATCTGCACCCAGGCGGCGATAGGTACTTATATAGTATCTGCACCCAGGCGGCGATAGGTACTTATATAGTATCTGCACCGGGGTATCGATAAGTATGTATATCTTATGTGCACTGGGGCGGCGATAGGTATGTAAATAGTATGCGCACCGGGGTTGCGATAGATTCGTATATAGTATGAACACCGGGGCGGAGATAAGTACCTATATAGAAGGCGCAGACAGGTGGTACTTTTTATATAAATATGTCATACTATTGCCCTGGGAAACGTAGGATGAAATGGTGGGAAGAAACAGCTTTCGCAAAAGACAAAATGAGAAAGTAGCGGTGAAATGGGGCGACCAGGGAAGAGTAAAAAAGGAAAGATAAAGAGACGGCTATAGAGAGAAATAGAAGTTTCAATATAAAGATGTTATACACACGATTTTACTTTAATTAAATGTTTTTTATCACCCCGAGCAACGCCGGGTAGCCCCGCTAGTCTATTATAAACCATGATCGAGGCAATCTTATTATCATCATCTTATCGCTAAAGGATAGATAACATTCATATATTTTCATTTCCCTATCTATGAATGAATATTTTGTTAAATTATAACATTTCATTGATGATATTTTTCGTTATTGATATTATTTCAAAACTAACTAATCTGAGTGATATGATTCATAATATGGAATAATAGTGGTCCACTCTAACATTGCTGATTTTTAATGACGAATATACACCTTCATATTCTTACTATTAAAAAAACCCATAGTTTTTGACTATTAAACGTTACCAAATAATGATAACTAGTTCTTATTTACTTGTCTACCTACGAGGGTAAGTTAGACACAAGGCTGCTCTTCTATATAACAAAACACATTCACCCACAAAAGGGGTATATTGGACTGGAATAAAATGACACAAAATAAAATTAAATTAAAATAAAAATAAATAATATTTTTGTATTATGGAAGGAGTTGCCCACATCATTGAACACATTATTTTCGTAAAAATGATTTTAAAACGTTACAACACCAAATAATGTTATATATTTTTTAAAAAGAATACAATAATTTATTTACATTTTATCTGAGACTTCCGACGTAATACATCATTTTCAAAGAACACATTTTTCTATTCTTTCTCCTGGTATTATCCACGAGGCAATCCACTCGTTGCTAAAGCGAAATATGTGTCCGTCTTTGTTGACGAAATTTGAAAAGTACAGTCCGATGTGTTTTGCGTGATAAGCGCTGTTTTAATAGAAGGAGTTGGACACATTATGGAAAACATTATTTTCCTGAAATTATTTAAATAGATTAGTACACTAAATGTTGTTATATAAATTTGTTTAAATGAATTTAATCGTTTATTTACATTTTATTTGATATTGTCGTCGTAATACATCATTTTCAAAGTAGACTTTTTATTTTCTCTTCATTCTGCTGGCATTACCATCTCGCGGATTAAGCAAAATGTACGTCCGTAAAATTATTTAAAGTAATTAGAACACCTAATAATGTTATGTATTTGTTTAAAAAAATACAACTATTACATGTTGTTTGTATTAATTACGTGAGTGAAAAAGCGGTTATGTACTTTATTATACCTTCATCATTTTTGAGTATTCATGATCTTCTTTTTACCAAAGAGGCACGACATATCAAGCCACAAATGCCAGTCGCTGATAAGAGTTAATGAATAGACGGTGAGACAACACCATGATGATACGTAACGATGGATGTAATTGGGCATGAATTACTTATTTAAAAAGACAACTAAACAAGGATTGTAAGTTTAGTTAATTGGTTAGCAGCTTCGCGGCATTGTGCTCCACCAGCAGGTTGTTCTCGGGAAGAAACTCTGCTTATTCAAGCTCCGTTTAGTTTTAGGTACACCGAAGGAAGAACTGGAAATCATTGACAGTGGTTGTTGCTAGACGAGTTTTTATTTTGTATGAAAACATAGATTGAAGCTCAGTCGAGAAATTACTATGATAATAAGAAAGACTAGCAACATCTCATTTGTGAGAAAGAGGCTGAAATAAAGAGAATATTACATCTGCCACTAGATTTGGAAGTCGGTTTTGTACTCTGTCAAGGAAGGGCATGGTTCTCTGAGCGGCACCTTCCAAGATGTGGCAACAATACTTTATCTTAGGACGTATTTGACTCTCATACAGATATAAGATTGCGTCCGGCGAGAAGTACTTTTTGGGGCAGTATAATGATCAAACTATTTTCCCAGCGACCTTAGCAACGAATTTGATATAAGTCTTCCATTTACGGTCTGACGCAAAAGTCAGCCCCAGAAGATTACAAAAGCAGGGCTCTTCCACGGGGGGGGGGTGGAGACATTAATTTCAATTAGGGCAAAGTTAGGATCTGAGCGTTGATGCTGGAGAAGATGAGCTTCGTTTTTGACGTATTAAAAGCAACCAGCCACTTTTTTCCTATTGGGCTACCTACTCCAGGTCGGAAGAGACAGAATCAGCAATATATTGATCATTAATTCTCTTCAAAGTATTGCCATAGATAGTTGTGTTATCTGTCTGAATTTTGACAAATGGTCTTGAAATGTACAGTTAGTATTAAATATAGACCCATAATTATTAGTGCCTACTCGAATGAAGTTTATTTTTATTGTTGCGGTGTATTTATGTGATATAAATCATGTTCACTTTATATACGTAACTACCACTAGTTTATTTTAAAATATGATTTCTTAATTTTATTACGATGGATACATGTTTCCGTCTTCAATATTTCAAGTAAAATGCATTTAACGGTTTTTATAATGCTAATATCACAACAATATTCTTATGCATGCAGTTTGAAGAATCCCACCCTTTTTGTTTAGCCGTGTAACACTATATTACATTATAAATATCGATTATTCTAATCGTAATATACAATATCTATCTCATGGTATTCAGTTTTATTCTTTAGATCCGTCAAATAATGTTCAAAATATCATTCCTTTTAAGTTATCATATATGTTTTGAGAATGATGTAAAGAATGAGAGCTTAACATTATTGAAAGTCTGTGTGTGTCTCGATATACTTACTTTGATTGTTATAATTATCATTATTATTTCTAAAAGATATAGGAGTTATTCATACTGTTGCAACAAACTACTATCTACTTCAATTATCCATTTATATACGATATTAACGTGTATGCACTCATTTTCTAATGAATAGTTTGCTTTATCCAAGCAGTTAAATCTCGTGCTAGAGTAAGTTAAGTGAGTTATTATTTCGAGTTTATTTATTTTATTGGTATTTCATTATATTTCTGGTGATACCAGATCAGGCTGCCCTGTGGC
>OY744522.1:76670118-76740118 GCA_963556195.1 Sepiola atlantica
TACGTTTAATTAATTTAAATTAAATTTAGTGGACAATTATTTTTACGGTAAGGAAACATAGAATATTGATTTTAACAGATGTATATTATTACTGTAATTCAATTCAAATTCTTTTATTTAACGAACATTTAGCTAAAAATGACAATTATTTTTACGGAACAGAAAAGAGATATTTTTTGTTTTATATTATTAAACTAGACACACATTTATTATTTCAAGATAAATATTATTACTTACAATAACTTATACTGATAGATAAAGAAAGCATCCATAGAATTTATCCTGGTCGTCCTAATCAAAATTATCATGCGGCTAAATTCACGACTACTACTACTACTACTACTACTACTACTTATAATACACTTTCTTTACTATTGTTACTAAAACTCAGAATAAAAATACGCCATTATTATCGTTAGTCACACAGATTTTCATCGAATTTTTTTTTGGTTGGTCGTCGATATTCATCGGAAATGACTTATTTTCTACGATTGTCGGTTAATCTGTAAATCTTCTGATTTTCTCAAAATTGATTCATTAGTTATCCACGAACATTTGCATGAAGGTATATGACGATTCGAAATATGTGATTGTTGGGTTACGCATTGGGTACGTGTTAATTTATCTAAATCAGGGAAAATCAGTTTTTTAAAGCCAGTTCAAATGAAAACATATATAAATATACACAATTAAAAATGAATCTCTTCCTTTTCGCTATTTCTCTCTTCGTTATTTTCCCCGTTCTCTCTCTATCTATCTACGAATTGAATACACTTACTATTTTTTGTGATATTTTATATTTCATAATAAACTATTCTGATTAGTTTTACGGTTAGTTTCATTACTTACAACTAATATTTTTATAGATAGGTATATATAAATATATATGTATATATATATATATATATATATATATATATATATATGTATATATATACGTATATATGTACAAATAAATATATATATATATATACATATATATATATATAGAGAGAGAGAGAGAGAGGGAGAGAGAGATGGGGGAGAAGGTGTGGGATACGACAGACAAAGCAATACTGTAACACCGTATCAACGTAAAACGATGTGTGTCAAACAACATACAACGAGAGATGGTAGACAGATAATCGGTAAAAAATATAGATGATTTGGCGAGTTAATTGTGAATTACAGTCACTTAGAACAATTACAAATAACGTTTCATTAAACATAACAATTCTAGAACGAAGGAATATATTGTCATGTACATTATCTGATTAGCAAAACAAATGTTGATTAAGTTAGTGTCAGTATTATAGATAGATGCACACAGGAAACTGATGTGTTTCGCAGAGTGTTAAAATAACCAAAAGTTTTTATTTTAAAATATCTAAAAAAATACAAATTAAATGCCAAACAATTAAATTATTTAACGTTTTTTTTCTGATGTTTTTCGGACTACTAACCAAATGATCTGGATTCTTAAAACCTTAAACATATACTTATGGAGTTTAATCATATTTTATAATTGTTACACCGGCCGTTCTTACACAGGAGAAACTACACCGGTTGTCACTATAAATAGTGCGAGTCACCAGAGACACTGAAACCAAAGAACCACCTTGTAACTGTCTAGCCAAGAGCTGTCTTACTTTGTTAATACACTTGTTAAACCAACACTCGACTTGACTTCCTTTATTTATTATTTACTGTGGAACAACTTCACAACAGATTGGTGACGAGCAATCGAAACGATTCCACTGAAAAAAAATCACCCAAAGTGATTCGCAAGATCTTCACGGAAAAAATCCCATCTTAGTCAGATATTTCGATTCGCAAGGATTAACAGCAAATTAACTACTGAGTAGTTAAGCGAAAAAAAAAAACACAAATTCAAAACTTGCTACCAAAAATCGAAAACTAAAAAACGCGTAAGACATTTTCAATTATTGAAATAATTGAATACACTGATACCTTTATTTTTTTTCTCTTCAAGTTTCACTGACTCGTTAAATGTTATCCGCGTCAACTATTACAGATATTGTGTAAGTTTGTCGTTATTATTAGGACAACATCTGATATTTGAGCAAAATCCGGATTGACTATTTATTAAAACGGTCTACCACAGAATTGTCGAGAGCAAAGGACGGACAGTAAAAAAATATATTCGCGTAAGTCATTTGTTCTTCTAACAAAGAACTGTTAAATAAGCAAGTCACATTTTTGCAAAATGAAAAGGGGCTAAAAAGATTTCCCATAAAACTAGTCTTATTAGGCTTATAGCGACGGACTTGGTTTTGTAAAACTACGTACACATATATATAAAAAAAAAATTTAAAAAAAAAATATTTTTTTTCTTAGTTTTGTTTTTCAAACAAAAGAACTGGGATTGAATTTTTTTATTAAGGAATAATATATTTCTTGTTTTGTGTATTAGTTGAGCAAACTAATTATATTAAGTACGTTGTGGGGAAAACTGATTTATTTTTACAAGTGTAAATAGTGTGGTGCATAATTTGAATTCGTGAATGATGGACACTGAATTCAACGAATCTCTTTTTCAATTACTTAAATTCCAAACGGAACAAAATGTTGCGTTATAAAGACAGCAATTTGAACAACAAATGGAACTTCAAAGAAAACAAGTTGAAATTGAGGAGAAATTTAAAAGAGAGTTGTATGAACAGCAAAAAGCCCAAAGAAAAATGCATGCTAAACAAAAAGAGCTGGCGACAACACGAGAAGAAAGATTCCAAGAAAAACTGCTACAACAGCAGAAACACTTCGAAGAACTCTTGATAAAAACACAGGAGGAACAGAGAAAATGTCTGGAGGCAACACAGTTAACGAAAGCAAACGAGAATCATAATGCATTCTCCCAGACGGCTGTGTGGAGCGCTATCGAAATTTTCAATTATAATCCAGAAGACGATGTCACTTTTGCTCACTTCTATAGAAGATATGAGGATATTTTTGTATCGGACTGCAGTACATGGACAGACTCTAAAAAGGTTAGATTTTGGCTAAGAAAATCAGGAGCTGCCGAACATACAAAGTTCGTGAATTTTATCCTTCCAAAAAAGACCAGTGAGTTGAACTTCCAGGAGGCAGTTACTTTACTAACAGAACTGTTTTCTACAAAAACTTCTTTTTTCCACAGGAGATATAAGTGTATGAATGCCACTAGAAGAGAGGAAGACGACTACATTACGTATGCAAGTATAGTAAATAAACTTTGCGACGATTTTAAATTAGAGGAATTATCATCGGATAATTTTAAATGTTTAATGTTTTTGCAAGGTCTGGTCTTAAATAAAGACTCTGAAATCAGACGTCGTGTTTTAAATAAACTCGAAAATGAGCCATGTCTAACAATACAAAACATAGCGGAAGACTGTGAACGTTTTGTTGCGTTGAAACAGGACAGTCGTGACATAGAGGAAAACGGAGTGTCGCACATTAAAAAAATCCATCAGAAATAAAAAATTGACTTCAATGAATAACCAGGCAAAAAAACATGGAAAAGATCCACCTGGACCGTGTTGGAGGTGTGGAGATAACCATTGGTACAATGAGTGTCCCTACATATTCAAACGATGTGACAACTGCCACTAGAAATGACATAAGGCATCACGTTGTAGAAAAAAATCTGGTAGAAAGACAGCCATTAAACTGACAAAAATTGAACCTGAAGAACAAAATATCCGGAAATATGTACAGGTCAAAATGCTTTAAAAAAAGTAAGACTACAGCTTGATAGTGGGTCTGACATTTCCATCATTAATGTACAGACATGGAAGAAGCTTGGGAGACCCACTATAATCAAATCACAAAAAACGGCGAGAAGCGTCAGTGGTGAAAAAATAACCTTCGAAGGGGAATTATTGACGAATATTTCTTTCCAGAATAAGACCGTAAAAGCCAAAATGTTTGTTATGCGAAAATCTAATAACCTTTTTGGAACTGATCTGATTGAAAAGTTTAGCCTATGGGATCTGCCTTTAAGCTCTTTTTGCCAAAAGGTTGAGGATTCGTATGTGGAGGCGGACAAACTCAAGAGGGAATTAAAAGAAAAATTTCTAGACGTATTTTCATGCGGTCTTGGAAGGTGTACAAAAGCGGTAGCAAAGTTTGAAGTTAAAAAAATGAACTACCTGTGTTCAGAAAGAAAAGAAATGTTCCATACGCCGCTATAGAGCAAATAGACGGTGAATTAGAAAGACTCGAGAACATGGCTGTCATTTCAAAAATTGATCACAGTGAGTGGGCTTCACCTACAGTTTATGTTAAGAAAAAAAACAAGGAGATTCGGGTTTGTGCCGATTTTTCCACAGGCTTGAACAAGGCATTAAAAGATCACCATTACCCTCTTCCAAGCCCTGAAGAAATATTTGCGAAACTGAGTGGAGGAAAATATTTTTATAAAATCGATCTCAGCGACGCTTATCTTAAATCCCTGTCGATGAAGAGTGTTCAAAACTGCTATGCATCAATACCCATAAGGGATTATACAAATTTAACCGACTTCCTTTTGGAGTAAAGGTCGCCCCTGCGATTTTTCAACAAATTATGGACATTATGTTAAATGGGACGGATTTCGCAGTAGGGTACCTGGACGATGTGTAAATAAACAGCGTTAGCAAAGAACAACACAAGACTCATGTAAACCAAGTATTCAAAAAAAATCCAGGATTATGGGTTTAAAATCAAAGATGAGAAATGTACTGTTTTCATGGAAAAAATAAAATACTTAGGGCAAATCATCGATGAACAAACAAGAAGGCCAGACCCAGATAGGGCAATGGCGATACGGAACATGCCTGCTCCAGAAAATATTGCGTCCCTACAAAGCTTCTTAGGGTTGGCGAATTACTACAATGTGTTCGTACCAAACATGCATAAACTAAGATCACCCTTAAATGAACTGTTAAAGAAGGACCAAAAATGGGTCTGGACGCAAGAGTGCGAAGAAGCGTTGCAGAAAATTAAAGATATCTTAACGTCTGACTTGTTTCTGGCACATTATAATCCCAAGCGCGATATTGTAGTTGCAAGCGATGCCAGCAACTATGGTATAGGAACATGCATATTGCACAAAATGGATGATGGAAAATTAAAACCCATAGCCCATGCATCCCAAACACTTCTACCAGCCGAAAAAAACTACTCTCAAATTGAGAAAGAGGCTCTAAGCATTATATTTGCGGTAAAGAAATTTTATCGTTTCCTGCACAGTAGACAATTTGTGTTACAAACAGACCACAAACCCTTATTAACGATTTTTGGATCGAAAAAGAGACTACCACAACACACTGCGAATAGACTCCAAAGATGGGGTACCATTCTTCTTAACTACAATTTTCAAATAGAGTATGTACCATCTAAGAAATTTGGTCATGCAGACGGGTTATCAAGGTTGATACGTAAGCAGACAGAACCATTGAAGGATATGGTGATAGCAACCATTATAGCGGAAGCTGAAGTAAACAATACGTGATATGACACAATAAGAGAACTTCCAGTAACGCTTGATGAAATTAAGAGTATGGCAGAGGTGGACGAATTTATCATAAGCACGAACGAAAAAAACAACAAAAACGTTATAAATCCCCAGAGGGGATATTTTCAAAGGGTGGTGTTACACCGGCCGTTCTTACACAGGAGAAACTACACCGGTTGTCACTATAAATAGTGCGAGTCACCAGAGACACTGAAGACAAAACACCATCTTGTAACTGTCTAGCCAAGAGCTAGTCACTTTCTTACTTTGTTAATACACTTGTTAAACCAACCCTCGACTTGACTTCCTTTATTTATTATTTTCTGTGGAACAACTTTACAACAATAATTATAATCATTATGTATTATTATAATAATCGTCTTTATCCAATGTGATGTTTTTGATTTCAAAATGTCATTAAAATTATATAAACTATGGAAAACGGCGAGCAGAAATCTTGAAATCAGGAAACTTTCACATTGAACTTTCCAGAATACAGAGATTGATATTTCTGAAAAATCATGCGTACAATTCTATTCAATCAAATCGCATCAATGCCCTATTTTAATCACCGCTGAGGACAATTCTGAACAGAACATGTTTAATATTATAAAAATACGAAACTTTAAAAAATAGTATTGTTATAATCAAACAACTATCAAAATTAACCAAACTTTAAAAAATAAGACTCTAATTTAAGTGGTCTTGCTGAAAATACGAAGGGGATCTTTATAGTATCAACTCATTAGTAGTGGAGTCATGTTCTAGAATCAATATTAATCAAAATATTGAAGTTTACACCCCCAAATGACCCAGAATTACGCTTAAAGATCATACGAAATGTCATCTAACAACTTCAGTAATAGATTAAATTCCCCTATCGGATATACGGTAAGTCAGCACAAGACCTTTGGGCAGAATTCTACCTAGCATTAACTATAAAGTAAACCATGAATTATGGTACTTCCGAAGAAGTTCTAAGTTGGTATAAAGAATTATTGCAGGGACACAAACGGCAATTTATTATGTCTGATATTTACTTCGATCTCTTTCCCCTTGCTGGATAGAGCTCTTGATAAAAGAAAACAGACATAACTAAATTGGAAATAGACATACGTAAAGTAGCTAGAATAATATTGATCATATACAACAATAAATAATGGAACAGGAAAATAGGGAACATAACATTGACATCACTATACGGGCCACAGACTCTGCTCGGGTAATCGATCTGGAAAGTCTGTACATTTTGAAGGAGCTTTATAAAGAAATACCGTGTACGTTTGGGGGATTTATAGAGATTAGCCTTTAGAAAAAAGAAATTTAGAAAAAAAGCCAAAAAAGACTTGCATCTGTAGATTTCCAGTACTCTCCACATTGTTTCGATCACCACCGCAAATGACCTTCCGGTATCGCAACAGTCGCCTAACATTGATTTCTCTCGGGTAACGATCATTGGACTCTACTGGAATGCAATAAGCCCCACCAAGGCCCCAGCACTCTCCGCACTCTTCGAGTAAGGGTCTAGTTAGTGCTGCCCCTCCTCGGTCTTCTGATCGTTCTTGACCCTCTACGACTATTTTATGTGGTTTCAGACGAGGTCGGTGTCATCATTATTTTTTTTTGATATTTCATGCAGTTTATGTTTCTTGGTTCGTACGGTGGTGATTTTACTGTGGTTTTGTTTTCTTCTTATTGTAACTTCCACATGACTGGTTACTATTTGTAGCTTATGTGAGTTGGTTTCCGCATTCGAGGATTTTTTTATAGACGGGCTAATATACAGCACGAGTACCCAAACCTAAAACAATTGAAACATTTTATTTTTTGTAGGTTTATGGTCGGCTGGTTCTAGTCTACAAATACAACACATTGGACAAGATCGGAGTAAGGGAAAGTTTCAAATTTCGAATATGACTTATTTTAGTTTACAAGTCATTCACCATTTACACGTGAAGCACTTACTCGGCTTATTTCCTATGACAAATCAATACATCTTAGATTTTTACTTGTTTTAGGGTCAATCTTTCACATAAAAAGGGTTTCCAGTGATTCCAAATAAACCCTTATACCATATCTAGGGGTAGCCGACCCCTAAACCCTTATTACATCCAGATTGGTACCCGTACCTCTAAACCCCTTATTGCACTCACCCAGGTTCATAATCCAGCATATGGTTGATTATTTTCATATAAATACCAGTGGTGAATTATTACCTTCTTCAATTAATCGGGTCCCTTACCTCCGTATATAAATGAAATTGTTTTATAGGGTATAGGATTCCTGAGAAAACAACTGAAAACTCCAAAGAGACCACGTTTTACCCTATCAAAAACTGCCCTCACAAACAATTCTCTAGATCTATATACTAATACACATCTATTTTCGTATATTTTCAGGGTACAAACATGAGTCGAGCCGCCAGTAAGGAAACTTGTCTTTTATGCGAACAGGATAATGGGATTATACTTACGAGGTAGTAAACCAATGGTATATGGAAATCCGAACCTCAAGGAAAAGCGGATGAGTCAGTATGGAAACTCTTTATTTGTGACCAAAGGTCGTTGTGGTGTCGCAAACATTGTGACATTTAGGTAAGAAAACCTGTGACATTCTTCATAAATACTACAATTCACCTCCGACAGATAATAAGGAAGCACTAAAACGAGCAATTCTCAAAACCGCAGAGAAACTAATCCAAGCTTTATTTCACTTCAACCTGACTACTCCCAGCTGACAAGGCATGATGCAATATATACACAAGGGGTGTGAATATATAAGACGCTGCTGGATTACAATAGACTCAAGGAGATCATAGAGACAGTATATGGTGAAAATGCTGTCGTACACATGATGAGTGGAAAGGCAGAATAACAAGCATTTCGTGGAAACCTGCTGGTGGATCAGTGTCTCACACGTCATATTGTTGCCAAAATCTTGGAGGATATACCTGGTTTGCACGACTAACTAAAGGAACTTGAGCGGCTGTACATGTTGATAGAGACTGGCGACTTGAAGTCATTGTCGGAATCAGATTACATCGGTAGGATTTACGATAGTCTAACTCTGATAAGTGATTAACTGATAAGGGCCTCAAAAACAAGCAATCTATGGATAAATATTCAGCACATGCTAGAAATTGCTAGGGTACTTGTTGCAGCTGATCGAATGGAATCTTGGGAACTGCGTCTTAGTTCCGTCTTCGCTTGTCTGCCAATATTCGCAGCTAATGTCCATTCAAATTATTCTAAGTCGGCTCGTCTATATCTTCAGAAGATGTATGCCTTGAAAGATGACAACCCTGCAGTACATCAACAGTAGCCGTCTGAGTTTCACGTAATAAGACGCAGCAGCCAATACTGGTGTAGTCTTAGCTCTTGTCTTCTCATCGAGCAAACACTAATGCGCTCACTCAAAAGCCATGGCGGGCTCACACAAGGTATTGGGATGTTTGAGCACCAGAGAACAGTTTGAGCCATTACGTTCACTATGTCATCAGCTTATAACTTATTGCACAAATTTACACAACAAGCGAACAGCATAAGGAGTTGTCTGCCTTTCGGGTGATAAGAGATAAGACAGACCCCAGGAAAGTTGCAAAGCAACTAAACAACGTTAAGCCGTTTTCAGGCAATGGATCGTTATGGAATATTATCACAGGGATAACTGCTAACGAGAATATCAATATTCACGACCGGTTCAAAATCGGAAAAGACATTGTACAGAATATGGATGGACAATCGGTTTTCCCATACATTCATAGACTGAGTTTGTAAGCAAATACTTTAGCATCGAGCTAGAATGTCAACGTTTCTGCAGATCGTAAAACTGACATAGTGATTTTATTCCAGAGTTTTCTCGGTGTCCCACATATAGGTGATTTAAGGCTGGATGATCTCATGTCCTATGAATTCTGTCTCTACCCGATGTCTTAGTTTAAGTAAAGCGCATCTTCCGTAAATCAGACAAACCACAGCTGGCAGCAGCTCTCAGAAATTATGTTGAAACAAAATTGAACAGTGCTGTGACACAAACCGTTCTAGTCACAGAGAACAATGTACTAGACGGAGAATCTCTTCTTCGCAATTTGAAATGGAAGGAGGGTGTACCTACAGCTCGATTGCAAATGAGTATGCCTCATTTACTGTTAAACACTATAGGAGAGCAACTGTCGCGTTTGATGGTTTTGAACCAAGCATAAAGGACTGTACTCATCAGCGGCGAGGTCGACAGCTAAAATGCAAGAAAGGTGAACATTACCGAGTTAAGAAAATTTGCTGGGAAAAAGGAGGACTTGTTGTTAAATGTTGCAAAAACAGGGGCTTATCTCGACGATCATCGAATAGATGCGACAGAAAGGCTGTGACGTTATTCAGGCGGAAGGAGATGCTGATGTTGAGATTGCAAAGGCAGTCATCAATACGTCTGCTTTTAAATCAACCACCCTTATTGGAGAAGACACGAACCTTCTCTTGTTGTTCTGTATATATGTTTCTAAATGTAGTGCATTTTGTTTTTGCTCTGACAAAGCGAAATCTTACATCTACAATATCAAGGTTCTCGAGCAGGTGCTTAGCGAAGCAGTTTGTCATGATCTGTTGTTCCTGCATACATTTACGGTATGCGATTCGGTGTTCGGAATAGGAAAGACGTTTAGGTACCAACGAATTGTCAAGAGAGAAAAGACAAGGGCAGACTGTTCCAAAGTATTTTCTCTACCAAATCAAAGCCAGAATGTTTAGGAAACCAATGGCTGTGAGGCAATTGTAGCTTTTTTTAATGCAGATAGAGAAAAAACACCCTGACATCTATTAGATAAAATATGCTCTGCAAGAAAGTTTCGAGAGTGTAGACGTTCGTCACGTCCAAACGCCTCCTACTAACGCCATCTGCCTGTAAATTTATTTTTTTGCAGACTTAACACCAGATTATGGAGTGGATGGGATGTAGTGATGAAATGGCGTCATTTTAGTTGGGGTTGAAGGTGCAAACTTGTTCCAACGATGACGGACAAAAGCACTGCAAGATGCACTAATTCAGATAATTCATTGCAACTGTTCAGAAGGATGCAATAACCTAAGGTGTACCTGCAGGAGACATGTTTTAGAATGTACAAGTGCATGTGGATATTGCCAAAATAGAAATTGTGACAATATGAAAAATTATCCAGTGGAAGATGATGACAAAGGTCAAAAGCTTTGAAAAAGCACCGTGACGTAAGGGACTCAGGCTGGATACAACAAGGGTAATGGGTGTTGGGGTACCCATTGATATTGTATAAGGGTTTATTTGGCATCACTGGGAACCCTTTCATGTGAGAGATTGACCTGGAAACTTGAGTAAAAATCCAAGATGCATTAATTTATCATGAAAACTGACCGAGTTAGTGCTTCACATGTAAATGGAAAATGACTTGTAAACCAAAAAAGTCATATGCGAAATTTGACACTTTCCCATACTCCGATCTTGTTGAAATTATAAATGTTGTAGACTAGATCCAACCTAGCACAGAACCACCAAAACAAAATGTTGTGATTCTTTGGGGTCAATCAGTATATTGCCCTGTCGATTAAGATTGCAGCTGTTTTTATCATTGCTATCTTTTTGTATTGTCTCAGCGTTCTATTTGATTCCAATTTCCCCAGTCTTTTCTCCAGTTAATTGGGGACTATTCCTAGTACTCCTACGGTTATTGGTATACTATTAACTTACTTCATGCTTCATAACCCTTTTAGTTCTCTACCAAGTTCCGTGTATTATTATTATTATTATTATTATTATTATTATTATTATTATTGTCATTGTTGTTTGTCGTTTGAGTGGTGGTGGTAGTTGTGGTAGTGGTGTTAGTGGTGTTGATAGCGGTAGTTATTATTATCATTATTATTATTATTATTAGTAGTAGTAGTAGTAGTAGTTGTAGTTGTAGTATTTACTTTAAATCACGATAAAATTACATTTTATCTCTACGCAGACTTAATAAGGAAACAAGCAAAACCAACTCGTAGAAATAAGTTAATCCAAATGGTGCAGCCAGACAGACATATATATCATAATGAAGCCTCCCCTTTTATTTTTCATGATATGTCAACCTACTGATCTCCTCACTTCGTACGAACTGTAACATCCGGACTCGCAACTCCCCTCCTTCATTTTTAACTTACAATTTGACACATAATAATATGATATTATTGCTATCAATTGATCTTTTTTTTTCAACTCTTCAACTAAAATTTACAACCGGTCTTTTAATTATGTTTAATTTGACCATGTGACTTTCCAATTTTGAATTTGGATTCTTCCTCTTTTTCCTTCTTCCTTCTTTTTCAACATGAACACTTTAGTGAATGAACAGACTTTTCAGCCTAAGGATATCTTAGTTTTTGAAGACCAAATATCTTAACATCCACATTCCTGCGTAGCGACTTTTGTGTATGTATGTATTAATAAAATATTAATATAAATAACTTCATTTAATATTGAGCACTATTATATAAGCCCGGTTTACATTTCTAGAATGTTTATCCTTTGGATGTTTACCTAACCTTGATTACTCTCTCTCTCTCTCTCTCTCTCTCTCTCTCTCTCTCTCTCTCTCTCTGTATATATATATATATATATATATATATATATATATATATAAACAAATGTTTTGAAGGACAACGTTTATAGATGATTTTCAAAATGATTGGCGGAAAACTCTCTAGAGCTCTTTCGACTATCATCTCGTCAGAAGAAATCGATAGTATAATCAATCAAATATATCAACGAAAATGAAGAACAAGGGGGGAAATTGAAGTGTCAGCTAATATTAAAACACGATTAAAATGAATTTAACTTAATAGTCGTTTAAACACACACAGCGTGGGATAAAAAAGAAAAAAAACGACCGAAAGTATTCTATTCTTTTTACGAAAGAGTATTACATTTACGTTTAATGGAAGTCATCATTTCCTGCAAAGTCCGCCTGCACTTCAGAATATTTATAATTCATCACGTGTGCATGATATAATTTACTTGTGAAGAATATCTAGAAGCTTAAAGCGTCAATTTTCTCTCGTTAATCAAAAGTAAATTATTATCCGTTTAACTTATATTGCGTGTACACTCGAAACCACAACATTTTAAAAATAATTGTTAACTGCAGAATCTTATTACACTTTATATACGCAATGATGGATGAATAGTGGAAAAGTTGGAAATTAAACATTACGTTAAAACGAAATTATTAAATACTTGTTCTTATCCGCTTACATATACATTTTTGGTTAGCTATGTTATTTGTATAATGGATACACCTGGAGACTATGGAATATGCTATGCTGGGTTCACGTCCTATGATATAAATTGTCTCGCTTACATATTCATATCTTTAGCTCACAGTTCCTCTCACTTATGATTTTTTGCGGATGAATCAACTATCTGGGTCCAAATACAACTCGTGGGTAAGAGTTAGTGAGATTACCAGTTAGATCTAGAACACTAACATGAGAAAACCGGAAACAAATGGATTTTATTATTTAAAAGGGGGAAGCTCTATACGTATTGTTCGACATTAGACTTGTAGATTATCATGTTGTAGTAAGCAGGGAAGACCCCAGCGGTAGTGTGTTCCGCAGATAGGAAGTTCTGGGAGAGAAGTTCTGTTTATGTAAGTTCCGTTTGGTTTTTAGGACATAGAAGTAGAAATAACATTTTTTCAATGGTTGTAGCTAGACGTATGCTTGATGTGAAAGTTTTTAACTCTAATCTGAACCCTCACCTAAGCCTCTACAATTAATCGTTTGCAGTGTGTACTATTTAAGCAACATACACACCAACTTATTATGTATATATAGTTTCTAACATACACACGAACTTAATACACTACGCGTGTAATACAAATTGCATACTAATACCATGTATTTTTAAAGGGTTTGATTTCACTGAAATCTGACTGATTGTGATACTAATTATGTCAACGATATGTATATTAAAATTACACAAGAACACTCTCTGTTTCAGATTTGGTGAGATCATCGATTATGACGTAATATCATTCATAAATGTGACGTAGTTTATGTTACAGATAGATACACGATCTTTACTACAGCTAGATTCACATTAAAGAAAAAAAAAAGGAAGCAAAAGACGAAATGAAAGAAAGAGTATGAATGTAAAAAGAGTGGGAAAATATAAATAGGCAGGAGGATAAAATAGGAACACAATAGGCAAAGGGAAGGAAAAAAGTCAACAAATGTACAAAATGTATGGAAAGAAAAGCGAAAGTAAGGAACAGACAAGCAATAAAATTGTAAGAAAAAAAGCATACACAAGAGAAAGAAAGAATGTATACAGAAAAGATGAAAAGAGAAAAATAGAAACGGGCAGGCTATGAAGAAAAAAGAATGAAAATAGAGAATAAATATGAAGTATTGAATATAGAGGAGAGAGAGAGAGAAACATCGGCGAATTCAAAAGGAATGGTTAATGAGATAGAAAGAAACAAGGAATCAGAAGAAAATTAACAACATAATAAGAAAGAGAAAGAGAAAGAGAAAGAAGGATTGTTAGAGAGATAAAGTGAGTGTGTGAGAGTGAGATAGAGAGAGTTGGAGGGAGAAAGAGAAACTCGAAGTAAAAGATTAAGGTTAGTGGGCCACGTCATGGTTTTGGCATCAGATCAACACATGCAAAAGCGATCGAAGAAATACATCGCTCCACATTTAACGTTCAGACACGAAGTCTTCGTCTCTGAAGCGGAAACGCTCAATATTTTCAGTGAACCGACTGACTTATGAGTGTCTGGCCCAAAACAGGACACCGACCGGACGGCAAGGTTGGAAAGGGCGGGTCGTTGAATAGGAAACTGTGTCCAAACAGGCAACCATCAGAAAGACACGGACGTCAGAAACAAAAACAAAGTGTAGCACGAACGGATATCAAGTATAAAATAAGATGTTCATCGTCATCTTTGTAGGACTTAGTTATCAAAAGCTATTCAGAATATCGTCTTTATAATACTGGTTATGATAATATATTCTTTATAATGATTATTACGATGCCATAGTCTACTTGTATGTACATATTATGTTAAGAAAATCATTTCTGTTTTTACCTCTTAAAATATAAAAAGGTAGAATGCTTGATAGAAAAGTTCTAATAGGTTGGGCTAAAACACATGAGAGGAGAGAAGAACATTGTAAGATAGTTAGTAGTAAGTATACTCGCGGCTTTTAGCAACGGTGGTCTGGTCACACTTCTGTGATGCATTTCCCGGGCCACGATATGAGGAAATGTTAATTGTAAGGTCGTAGGAATTTATGGTGTAAAAAACCGGCCGGTTGTATAGTTTGAGGAATTAAATATCATAATTATTCACGGTTGCTTATTCATTCACCCCAAAACGACATCTAACTATGAAACTAATAAGATAATCGGACCATCACGCAGCTGGTCCAGCTACCAGATAACATTACTAGGAAGTAAGATATGGGCTGACTTGCAATAATAGTTACATAAAAATGAATCCCGTGTCATCGTTAATAAAATGCACAATTCTTTTTGCAATTCAATCATATGTGGGCCAAATAAACTTCACTCTCTGCCTGGCTTGTCCACCAAGTTTCAGTCCTGAACTTTGAAGCGTCATCCTTTTATCGTCGTCCAATCATATGCCCCAAGTTTCCATCCTTATGCTGCAAGCACATCTTGATGCGACGTGCGCCACTGTCAATAATACTGTCACTCTCCTCTCGTGGCATTGAATGAGTAGCTCTGTTTCCCTTAACGTTCAAGTTTTAGATAATCCATGAACTCTGAATTTGGGGATCTAATTGTAAATGTGTTTTGTGTCTAGATATTGATGACATCGACATTTGTTCTTGAAATGAGCTAGCACACTTACCATTGATTTTAATTTTCCTTTAACTATGAATGCCATCTTTTAATTACCTTTATTTAATATTCCCATTTTACTTCTTGAGAAAATGTTTAATATTAAAACAATAGCTTAATTATTATATATTTTACGGACATTGGTTGTATTTTTCTTTGTGGGAGGGGTAACCTTGTACAATAATATCATCATGTGTTGTGATCAGCATAGTATACAACTTTGCCTTCAAATACTTTTATACATCAGTTTTAACTCAATCTTATTAATCTAATATAACATCATCACACTCAAATAGAAGTTGCGACATATGTAAAATGTGTGCATTAAAGTTGCATAAGGTTCTGATGACACGACACATTCTCGAAATACATTTAAGTTGCATTTTGACTTGTAAATATTGTTTTTGTTAGAATTTGTCTGGATTCTTGAAGTGATGAAAGAGAGTGGATGGTATCTTTGTCAATTACAGTAGTTTAAGCACAAGTTAAAAGTAACATTACTAATGATTTTGTAAGTGAAAGGGCTGACATATCGAATGTTGTTGTCATCTGGCTTCTTTCTTCTCCGTTGATGAATAGTAGACAATGCGTCTTTGTGATGTATCCCGGTAATTTGCCGAAAATACTTCTCATCAGTCATCGTCTCGATATGATTCAGGACAGAAAATCAACCTGTATACCATTAAGCGGTCAGAATTTTCTTTCTTATAATACTTCTTTACTTCTGGAAAATGTGTCGGCGGCTTACCTTAATCCAACCACCGAGATAATCGTCGCTTATTATTATAAAAGATTCACTTTTCATCGCATGATCGTACATTTGGTCTTGGTGTTTCGCCGTATACAAAAAAATTAACGACACATCAAACAGATGACTTTTTTAGTTTCGTAAAGTCGTGTCGATCTTCAAAAACGTCCACAGTCGCTGAACGGGGTTAATAACTCTCGGGTTGATTAACAATTTAGCATTTTCTCGAATAAATTGTGAGTACATCTGTATTGATTATCCTCTTCGATTCGTGCTTAAATAATAACTATTACAGCAGTACATCACTTTCCGATATTCAAAGCTGTGATCTATATGGACACCAAGACAAATAATAGTATATCTTGACTGAACTTTAAAAGTAGTTGTTTTACTATACCAACTGAGCGCAGCTGCTGAGGCAAGCAGTAATGATGAAAGGGTCTGTCTGGGTATACCAGAATATCTATCTTGATATACTCTGGGGTAACAACCTAGTCATGAGTTCGACATGATAAAACGTTAAAAAATAAATGATAAAAAATGCAAGGACACTGGTAGATGAGCTGGTAGGAATATGGCAACTACAGGGATATGGGTGTATTAAGCACAAAGGTATTTGATTTGAAGACTCTAAGTGCAATCCTTGTACAAGACCCCACATCTACTAAATAATATTTGAAAAACAATGTGTTTAAGTAAATAGTTCATTGCTTGAATGTAAGCACATTTTATTTTGATATAAAAATTGTGTCCTATTTTTTCAATGTTTCATTGATTTGTTCGAAACATTTAGCATTAAGTGACATAGTAGAGAATGAAATACAATATGGGAACTAATATTTTTAAATACTAGATTAGAACACAAGTAATATATATATATATATATATATATATATATATATATATATATATATATATATATATACACACACATATATATATATATATATATATATATATATATATATATATATATATGTATGTGTGTAAGGTAAGTTGAAGAGAACGCTAGCAGAGTGCTCTGGTATTAGGAAAAATCTAAAATAAGAGCGTAATATTTATTAATATGTGTAATACAGAAGATAAGAACACCATCGATATACCTTACCATAATTACATAATTTCCCGCGGAAACAGAAATGAACAAAGGCTGAAGAGAGTCCTGTAAAGCGGCCTTTTATAGCTCCCTTTTGTTAAGATTGGAAACCGACAATACCCATCTATTTCTGATCTTCTGTAATACACACCCCCCCCCCCACACACACACACACACATATATATATATATATATATATATATATATATATATATATATATAGCCTGCCGATTCCAAACAGAGATGAAACGCAGAAGCCCTCGTGTAGCTTAATTGTCATGAATATGTGTATATAACTTAGGATATATATATATATATATATATATATATATATATATATATATATATATACTATTATACAACTGCACACTCTCCGTCAAAAATGAGGGAAGAAATTATTTATCTAGACATAGTACTATGTATAAATCTTACAATTACATCATCTTTTAGGAAACTCCTACTCTAGTACAATTATAATGAGTACTTATTTACACTACACGTGTTTACTAATGTCTTTAAAGTTGTGTAATAAACTGATTATGTCTGACTTTCTTACCCTTTCTGTTTTTAAATAACTTACCATACAAAATCATCGACATATTCTAAATTAATTTTAAACCCGGATATTGTATTTAACATGCCTACCGGATCATCAACCCAATTACCTCACTTATTACGAGATGTTATATAAACATGACTGATATCAGAAAGGTTTGTAAATATTATTATTGTTACTTCATAAGAATATTTCATGGAAATCTATAAACTTCATAAAAATCAAACTGCAGAGGATTTTAAACTGCGAATTCATACAAATATAGGATTGATTATTTCATTAGCATATCCAAACAACTGTTATGTTCAGTGTATATGTGCATATAATTGTCGCCATGTATTTGTGTATTTACATTTCCTATAAAGACCGGACATTCTTCTAAATTTCCGAGCAGATGTTGATCACGCAAAAATGATATTTTAACGAGAAGATGATCCAACGTCTCCCTGCAAACGTGTATTTTATTAGATAGCGTTTGACGGCGTAATCTCCAAAATACGGAAATACTATAAGTGAACGACTATACCAGCAATTTTCGATTGTGTGTACTCCATTAAAAAGGCATTATAATTTTATGTAATTCTAGTAGAATTGGGTTTTCGTATGAGTCTGTTTGCCACCGTTTTACTATAATTAAAAATTCTGATTGTACGTTCATTCAAAACTCAGATGATTTATTAAAGGAAGCTTGGCCGTAAATAATAGCAGTATTTATATTTATATAGTAGTTTAGGATAATCGGTGTTATCTAAAACAATGTCTCCTTTTAATAATATACCGAGGTGTGTGCATAAATATACATGCACGAAATACCGATTATAGTAGATAACATAAATGTTCTAATTTATATTTTTTATGAAACAATTTCCCAAATCTGTCAACGATGACACCCGTTTTTATTAAACCAATAAACTAGTGTGTCGTATTAATTTGGCGTTCCCACCTCTATAAGTCGTATTATTTAAAGTTTCCTTTAAAAATAGATCAATTAATCTCAACACTTCCATATAAAAAGGTTAATTTAGCCCAGCATTTTTATATAAACATATTAATTAAAATCTTTTTTAATAGAACATATTTTCATCTAAAAATGTGAATTTTTAAAACGACTTGTTCAATTTTTAGATTCGTGATCAGTTTGTATAAAACAGACCCCCTCTGCGACGAGTTAAACAAGTAAGATTTGTATCGTCTTGAAATGTGGATAGGTGATGCACGGTGCGTGAGGAAGTTATACATAGCGATTGAGATAGGAAGAGAGGGAGGAGAGAGAGAGAGTGGGTGAATGCGCGAGGGAGTAATTCACATTTTATGTATCAAAGTATTATTATTATTATTATTATTATTATTATTATTATTATTATTATTATTATTATTATTATTATTATGTTTGCCCACTAGGAGTTCTCACACATGCCGTCATCAGTGATTGAGCACTGATAATCACCAGTGGTGTCTCCTGGAGACTGAGTGAAAACAAGTAACCTCAAATATCCAGCGCTCTTCACCTCTCTCGGTAACTACTGCAAATGAATTTACGTTATCACAACAGACGCTTACCATCGATTTCTCGTTGGCAACGACTATTGGTCTTCTCTGGGATTTGGATGACAATAAGCCTCACCAAGGTCCCAGCGATCTCCGCAATCATCCATCGGGTGTCTAGTTAGTGCTCTCCTTCCTCGGTCTTTCCATCCTTCTTGACTCTTCACGACACTTTTGTCTGGTATCAGCCGGGGCTGGTGCAAAATATACTTTTAAAAATATTAATGTCCCCTATAAGTCGACGACAACAGGGTTAATTTGAGTGATTTTGGAAAAATAAATTTGAAAATAAGTAAATCTAAATTATTGTCATTCACCAACACCTTATATTTATCTAGTGTGTGTTCAATTTCATGTCATGCTATCAGACGATCTCAGTTTTTTTTTAAATGGGTATGGGAAGGTAATAAGGAATTAACACGTGTATTAACACCCGTTTTATAATACAGGTAATTAATCGAAATTAACACAACTCTATAATAAGTAGATCTAACTCAAATTTATTTTATTTGTTTAACATCTGAATTTTCCCGAGCGCTGATACTATTTATTGCGAAGAGAGAGTCTTGATGTGAGGTTTAGACGAAACCTAATATGCTTAACTTGCGGACGTATAACACGGGGGGTGGGGGTGGAAGGCGAGGTGGTTTCGGGGATTGGCAAATAAAAGGAAGGATGTTCAAATGTCGAATCGATTCTGAAATGTTTTGAATTGATTGTCAGATCAGCAAGGCAGGAATAAGTAGGCCAAGGACATAAAAATAGTTCATGTCTTTTTGATGAAAGCCGAACAGTGAACAACACTCAAACAATCACATAGAAAATATCAATCCAGTATCCAAAGATGAAACATTGATTTTTAACGAGGTAAACTTTATATAGTCTAAAATTAGGTCTCATAACTTTTTAAACACAGATTTTGCAGAAGAACATTGTTATGAAGGGTTTGTAGTTTTAAAGCCTCGCGTAATCTTTTATAAAGTTGCCTCAATTAACGTAGACACAAACGTGACGTTATAGTACTAAAGCAAAACAAATTGTTCGTTCTGATTGGTCAGTGAAATAATCTAGAGCGAGAGAAAAAAAGGTGAACAGAATGAGAAAGAGAAAAAGAGAAAGTGATGAATAAATGACGTTCATTCTATCTCTATATTTCTCTATTTCTCACTCTTTGTTATTTTGTATTAAATCGGACGCCTTTTTTTTTTTTTTATCTCACCTCACTTTTTAGCGTGCTGCCAATTTTTTTATCATTTATCCATCTATTCTAATCACGCTTATATCTTAACGATCTTAATTCACCACCAGACGGATGTGATATAATAATACGAGAGCGAATAAAATGATTCGTTCTGATTGCCGATAAGATAATGCGAGAAGTTGAAATAGTTAACGGAGTAAATAAAATACTTATCACTCAACGTAATATCATGAAGTAAATAATAACATGTTCAGTTCATGGGGTAAATAAAATATTTTCTGCTAGTATATATATATATATATATATATATATATATATATATATATATATATATATATATATATATATATATAATTTTATTTGTTTATTTTTTGCGATACTTGAACGCATTCAACACTTTATACGGAAAAGCATTTTAACTAAATGCTTGGTGGGAATATTTTATTTCTTTTAGCAATATCATATCGCGTTATGAGGAACGTATATATAAAATATATTATTATAGCTCATCACCGTGGCTAAACCTAGCGAGATTCAAATCTGGAACCCCAGTGACTGACGTCAGATTCTCTATCCCTGAGCCAAAGTCGTTATCGGTTTATAACATCATTTTAGTTGTTAATTTTAATTGTATACACATATACTAGCAAAAAAACTAATCGCCCTCCTATGACAAAAAAAATATGGTTCCAGCTGGCAATCGCTTCGAAAAGTAAGTAGTAGTCCCTAGAGTGAATGCAGTATTTTGGTGAGAGTGTTATGCGTAGAGTAAGTCTAGGGTATATTAGACAAAAGGTATGGCTATCGACCCCACAAATAAAGATTTGTTGTCAAAATTGTATGAACATCCCCCCCCCCCGCCAACATGTTCCTCTTAAAACGATTAGAGCTTCATGCCTAGGTTTTACAAAATTCATTCATAAATATCTTGCAATTTTCGTATTTATTCATGAAATAGATAAATATTAATATTTTGGTAATGTTGATACACATTAATTTTTATTTTAATTATTAAATACATGGATATTAAAAAGAATTCAATTGGCTTGGGCGATTATGTGAAGCTCTTTAAAAACAATCTAAAATAAATTGGTTTTGTCGTCGCGATTGAGAGAGAGAGAGAAAGAGAGAGAGATAGAGAGAGAAGTGGGCATAAGGGGGAGGGAACACTCACCTCGATGGGTCGATGTATATATTTTTCTATTAAAGTAGATAAGTTTCATTTACATGACGTTACCTTCTTTGAAAATGAATGAATTTATCCTTTTTTTATTAAATAACTTTAATTAATTACTGTTAATATCGACGAACCCATTGCACATTGAGGTAAAACAAGTTAGAGTTATAAACACTAAGCATTAATTTATAATAGACTGGTTACAAAAGAGATATGCTAATTAGGATTCCTAATTCATGTGTAAGGGTCTTTCATCAGAATTATATATATCGTATTTAATAATACTGTCTTGTGTTATTGATTTAAATAACAGTGAGCTGTTTTAATTGTAATTGAGGAAAGATGAATGAAAACCACTTTCACATTTATTCATTTATATATATATATATATATATATATATATATATATATATATATATATATAGAGAGAGAGAGAGAGAGAGAGAGAGAGAGAGATAGTACTTTACCCAGGTTACGTATATTTTTTTTCTTTGATAAAAGGGGTACAATAATATTATGGGGTTTACGTTCGCGGCGTACATTCATAATAAGAATATACGACCGTTTACTTGACTTTGTTTGATTAAGAAGTTTAACATAAAAAAAGAATATATATGTCAATAAAATATGTAGTTTATAGAGCAGGAGTACACAGACGTCATCATTCATTGCTGGGAAAAGCCGCGTTTGCATCAAAGGTGCTAAAGACTGAAAATCTATTGAATATATTTCAATTAATGTCAATGTACTTACACGTCCTTTCATCCAATTATGCTGAATACATCTCAGGGCGACACTCTTAAAATTGAATGTAATGAAATGTTAACAGCAACAGTAGAATAATATGGTGTTATTGTCTGGAGACGAGACTACACTATACTTCCTGTTCAATCTCAGACAAGACCGGGTCTTTCTGTATAAAATTAAATAGTATTTTTTAGTTAGCTAGGAAAATATTTTTGTAATTATTTAAATCATACATGCCTTTTTATTGATAAGTTGACATATTATGCTAATAAGTAGTATGTGTTTTTAAATTCAGGACTTGTTTTGACAAGATTTTAAAATTATGAAATAACTTTCTTTTACAAAAATAAAAAAAATAAATGCAGATGATGTCAATTTTTAATTCATTTCATCGAAAGAATAAAAGACAAGTTTGAATTGTTTTCCGTCATTTACATATTATTTAATATATGTTTATATATTTTCATTATGTACATGGCAGTTACCATTTTTAAATTAGATGTTTTAGAAGTGCTAGAATGAAACAGGTGTATCTCAATTTGTTTGAAACAACCTGTTTAGGTATCTATTCTGATTTTAAATTTCTTGTGACCTACAGGACAAGATTGGATGTGAGTGTGTTACAATAGTGTTTAACGGAATTTTGCACATAAGGTTCGAAAATCGTTAAATTCCGTTTGAAGTTGGGGTAGAATTAGAGTTACGTGTTTAGGATGTTGGACTTCAAACAAAAATGAGACGTAGCGGATAAGATGATAACAAATGTCCTTTGTTTATGAACTTCGAAGAAAAGCGGTCGTGTTTTTGACAGATATCTCTCTGTGGGGAATGAGTTGTAAACTGCCTAACATTTTTAAAGTAAAAGACACAAAAGCATTGTTAACCCCCAAATAATTGCGTGATGTCGTCATTATTAATAAGTTTTCATCAATGTTATTAAAAAGAAAAAGAAGGCGATAAAAACAAAAAGAAACAGAAAAAGTAAGAGAGCAACATTACTGCAGCGCCTAATGCTGCTACGCATTATCTTCACAACTATACTTCAGCTTTTTATTTATAAGTCGACATGCGGAATCTACATCCATTCTACACTTACACAGTGTTCCGTATTACATGTTCGTTTTTCATTCCGCGTATGTTCAAAGAACAACGCTGTCCCATCTATTTATACTGGTTATTGATTTATGCGTGAAAAAAATCAGTGTGATATCTAAATTTTCAGAATTCCATCATTCCGATCTGACTTTTGAATAACAACAATATATTAATTACACGTTTATTCGCTTTTGGTATGTTTGCCGAAATGTAAAGAACCACCTCTGCAAATAAACAATCATAACTACGTATTATGAACCTGGCGAAAAAACGGCTATTCATCTAGTGCCATATAAAACTATTTTACTTTTTACACACTACAGTCCTCGCCCACACGCTCTTCTAAATATGTCGACATCTCATCGTATCGCCTATTGAAGGAACGGGATTTGCAAATAAGTCCAAATTGTTAGATAATTCAGAAACGTATTGTTAAAGATTTAGGAACAATTCAACATGTTTCTTTTCGTATATTTGGGAAGTATATTTTACATTAACAAGAAATATTGTTTAAATTGTTTCCTATTTTTTCTTAAATTGAAAATAAAGAAAATACATAGTTGTGTAGATTTATATATGTACAACGTTTTGAATTACGCAAATTATCATCATGATATAGGACATTACTGCTGATGAGGTTTGCTGAATGTAAAGTCTTACATAATCCTATATTTTTCAAATATAGACATATACGTACACTGAAATAACGGGAATAATAGTTGCTTACGACATTGATAAATGAAATCGAACGGGTGAAAGAAAATTGCTTACAATTGTTCAATATAAGGTTTTTAATAATATGTTTGTTATTATTAGATTCTGTAACCATTTCTTATGTGTTGCTAGTTCTCGTTTTTACATTACTTACACATTATAATGTATGTTAAAATGTATGATTAAAACAATTATCAGAATAACTTTGAGCAATCCTATTAAAAAGATAATCATTTAATAACGAAATTAAATCCACCAAAATTAATTTCGCCTACTTTGTCAACAAATCAGCAAATTTAATCATTTTTAATAGTTGAAAAATTGATAAATTACTTCAAAATATGAACGGAATTGGACGGAATTTCGTGCTTGAAAATACTGAGGGAGACCTCATTTATGAAATGATTCAATATTTTTGAAAGCAAATTACATCCAATAATTTTATAAATCGGGGTCAAATTAAGAGTATTTAAACAAAAGTTTATAACAGTTTGGTTCAATTAATAATTTAATGACTTTGCTGAAAAAGCAACAGTATTGTTAACAACAAAAAAAATGTAAGCATCCCGGACAACGCCGATTGGTAGAGTTTGCTGTCAGCAAGAAATAATAGCGGTGTTTTTATAAGCAGTTTCAATGGACAATTATTTCAAATTGATGCGCGACTCTTCTTATTTTATGCATTACCTTATCAATTTGGCTAAATATATTTTACTTTTTCTACCCACTGAAAAAAAAAAAATTCTATTATTTATCAACATTATTAAACTAAATCGTTTGGGAAGATCGTTTTAATAGTAATGTCGGTCATAATAGACTCATTACACAAAGATAGACGGACAACATGGCTGCTATGTAAGGTGAAAATGTAAAACTTCTAAAATGCATTAACTTTTGATATAAAGAAAACGTGGACACAGCGTCGGTTTGGGGCCTGGGGAATGAAAGGGAATATGTTCAGATATAGAAGCAATTCTTCTCTAAATGTTTTGAATTCATCATCTGCTCGGTGAGCCATCAATAACAAGGACAAGGACACGGAAATAGCTGGAGGCAGTACGGAAATAGCCGAACAGTAAACGGGAAAAACCGAAATCTTCAAGGAAATAACCGGACGTCTTGCCTGGTCTGACAAGTCTTTTCCGATGTATCGCTTTATTAGTTGAGTGGTCCGTGAAATTACTAAGCTGGCAACACTACTTTCATTCGTAGTCGTGACAATAGAACGATATTTTCAGACATTGAGATACACCTGATTGCAATATTTTAACGAATTGACCGCATGAAGTTTGGCATTAGAAGTCAGCTATATAAAATATGTTACGTGGACGAAAATATCGGTGCCAAGTATAATTTATCATGCTAATATATATAAACGGTCTTAATTCACCATTGACAGATGTAATGTCATATGACTAGCGCGAAATAAATCGTGTGTTCTGAGGTTTCAGTAAAATAAGGAAGGAAGTGCAAATAGAGTATTAGACACGATAGACCAATCACAATTAATATTAATTTAAACTATTTAATTATATATATCTATATCTATATATTTATATATATATATATATATATATATATATATATATATATATATATATATATATATATATATATAAAATGCACAATTTATTTCTTAATATTAATCGCTAGTTCACCGAGTAAATCCAATCAATTTTACTCAACGTAATATTCTGTCAGTTTGATTAGGTAATAAATAAAATTCTAGTGCACGGAGTTAATAAAGCAGTCAATCATATCTATCACTCGCTGAAGATTTACTAACTAGCGACTGCATTTTTCATAGAATGGAAACGAGAAATCAATCGACACTAATAGATTGATATCTTTGTGTTTCTAAGTATGAACAGACGACTCAAGGTAGAAAGCGAACTAACTTAAACAAAGTGAGAAAGTGAGTGATACATTTATTTATTTTTCTCTGTCTATCTCTCTTTCTCATTTATTAATTTAAATAACAATAAAAGTAATGACAAATTTATTTGTTAACGTGGAATGACAAAATAACAATTAAGCGGAAAAATATAGTCCCCATTTTTATAAACGAAACGACGAGAAATATGTTAGTAAACAAAGAACGATAACTTGATTTCATAATTCCTTAGTAAAACTTAACTTACCGTACTTGCTAAGCTAGCCTCTTTTCCGACTTGCTTAGATGGGATCTATACCTTTCCGAACAAATTTTTATTTCGGCATTTCAAGTGTGCGATGAAACTTGGCATAACAAAAAAAAACATTAAAAACATTTATTCGTTTATTTTATTAAAACATGGTTTAGCTAAGAAAATATAAGTTGTTTATGAGTACTGCCAACATCAATTTAACTATAAATAATTTACGGTATGTAATAAAAAAAATAAACGATGAATAACAGAGTATTTTGGACTATTGCTTTTTCCTACTTCAGTTGCGTAAATTGAACGAAAATAACACGAGAAATAAAAGCTCAGAATTACTGTTTTGTTATTACTTATTTACTGAGGGAGGTGAGAAATTTTGCTACCAGGATTTATTATAAAAGGAAAGAACACATTAAATTAAAAAATATATAATTTAAACAGAAAATTCAATTTTATTGGTTTGTATAAAAGTGAAAAACTTGCTACTCTTATAGAAAACGCATAGTGCTTTCGTGCCTTCGCGTCGTCAACGTTCCGACAGGTCTCGGAAGCGCCCGAGGCTCTACGAAGCGAAAACTGCTAAACTATTAATTCAGACGAAAACAATGACAGTAAAACACATATATAAAAGTAAAAAACGAACAAACCATTGCTAAACAACTGTTATTAATTCGATGTTTTTTGTCCAAAGAAGCCATTGTAAATCAAATGTTTTTTAAATAAAATGTTTCTTTTGTTGCACCGAAAAGTTTCAAAAGATGATATTTTGTTATATAATTAACTACGAAACCACTATTTTTAACCAATTTCTTGTTTTCTTTTCTAATGTTTTTTTTTCTTTTTAACATTTTCTCGGTTAGAGTTTAGGGTTAGGGTTAGGGTTAGTCTAACGCTAGAACTGACGGTTGCTGACAGAACTCAATGAGTCCTTTTAGAGATTCAACGCGCTGAAACAGATTGTAGAAATTCATTTTCTTATCGCGCTACAACGTTAAAGCGATGATTACTTTTAAAAGTTATCTTCTGCTTGTTGTAATCTGATTGCCTAATGCCTGCTGCAGCCTGATTGGTTAATAGTTTCGTTACCTCTCCGGCGCTTCCGAGACCTGCGCGAACGTTGACGACGCGAAGTCACAATAACGCGGTACGTTCTCTATAACAGTAGCGTTCACTTTTTATTTCAGACTATCTATATTTAAAATCTTTTAAGAATAAATGTGGAGCTCTTACTATTTGCTCTTTTATCTCGTAAAAAAATAATTCGCTTCGACAATCACTCCCTCCGGTCGTATATTCTTGCTAGACTGAGACGATGGTATAATGGTGAACGAACATATACTACATTGATCCTTTGACTTGGAAGATGGTATCATGATGAACGAACATTATCCTACCTCCATTAAAATGGAAAGCAATTCTGATAAGTACGGTCTTATGATTACATAACCTATACTACATTTTTTAATGTGCAGTTTTACTACTTATAACTATATATCAGTACTTTTTATTACTACATAACATTGTATATATATATATATATATATATATATATATATATATATATAGTATACATTTTTATACACAAATTGTTCGTTAGATGTGTGCATACATATTATATGTTCCCGTTATAATCTTCATAAAGAGTTGACCTCTTGAGACCAAAACGGAGAATTAATTGAGATAAACAAATCTTTTATGTGTTTGTACATTTTCTAGGTTCGGGTGTGCTTATAATTCAACGGTCAAGCTTAGTATCAAATTTCGTTTTTTACTCGTTGCCATTTTTAATTCGTTCCTATTTCTTTATTTGTTATTATTGTTTGGCCTGACTAGCCATGATGATCATTTCCTATCTTTTTTTCTTACTTTTGTCTTTTCTTACGGACTTAACATATTTTTCGTATCAACTTGCGGATCTCAGTTGCGAGCTGGATTAAACACATGAAGCAATAACTTTCCTACGTATATGCTAATGTATCAATATTTCACCATATATACACGCACCCACATATAGAATAATCAAACATTAATCTCTATATCTACCCACTCTGATCTCTCTATGGAACATATAAACGCGAATATCTGCATATAACAAATACATACCAACACATAGACACACATACACACACACACACACACATATATATATATATATATATATATACACTCACACAAATATAGTTATATGTATATATATATATATACATATACATATACACATACACATATATATATATATACATTGAAGTTCAAGTTATAAACCCCCACCGTTTATACAGACATACTCTACCCGTGTGTTAATACGTATCTGCGTATATGCATAACTACAGATACATACCTTTGTACACACATACACACATGTATCCATATATCTACCTATACATTTATCTTCTAACCTAAGTGTTTAACTTATTCATTCCTTTTACTACTTACACACATTTGTATCTTTACGTCACTAAATAATATATACACTTTTCAATAACAGCCTATTGATGTTGTATTACTCATTACTACATCATACATCATATTATCCCTCCCTTCAAGGGCAGAAAATTACTTAACCATTCTTTCTATATACTTACAGTTTCTATTCACTCCTATTTGCTTTTTTAGCAAGTCATGGTTTTAGAATTTAGAGGCGATTTTACCAGTATTAAACTTTGCAAAATTGTTAAATACCTGTGTATATTTACGTTTCTTCTTTCACATTTTCGATGTACTTTAATTCATAACGTACACTGCAGAGTTGTGATGCAGCGAAACACTCTGTAGTGGATTACTAAATATACCACTATCTTGGGTTGAATATTGTGGTGACTATAAGCGCTAGATGCTATTATTGCAAAAGCAAATAAAGCACTTATAGCGTTTATAAAAACCATTAGAATTCGCTAACTTACGACTTATGACTGACAGCCAAATTGTTAGAAGAGCGAACTGTCATCTCAGCCTTCATACTAAAACATGGTCTGAAAAAATACAGCGAGTTTCACGCTACAACTCAAATATGCCTGCGAATATATAGTCAAAATCTTTTTATGAATAACTGTTTATATTAATAACATATACAGTTCTATTTATTACTTGACACTATTATATCAACACAGTAATTATTCATTAGACTAATTTATATGAACAAAGCCCCACCAGAATTTGTGGTACAAGTATTCAATAACTCTGGAGATAGTTAATGCTATTTTATTACTGACTGTCAGTATGTATTTAAGAAAGAACGATCTACTGCGGTAATCCTAACGGTAATCTATGAACGCATATACCATACACTTGACGTTTGATATACCCAAAGTATTTGATAAGGTCTGGCATAAAGATATTCTCATCAAAATTCATTCATATGTTATTTCTTGACGAATATTAAATATAAGTAGATTCTTCCTAACCAAAAAAAAAAATCCAGGTTGCCTTCGATGGCCGTTTATCCAAACAACATGATATAAATGCAAGTGTACCTCAGGGATCGATCCTTCGACCTTCATTGTTCCTGATTTTAATAAACGACCTACCTGATGACATTGTGTCTGAGATGGGTATATTTGCTGACGACACCACGCTCTACTCTCGTTATTTTGACAAAACGGATGCGCACATATCCGAGGCAATGTCCGAATCCTTAGAAAGTGACCTCCCGTCTGTAATGGAATCGCGTTATAAATGGGTGGTAACATTTAATGCTGCAAATACAAAGATCCTTTGCTTCAATAACTACAATGGAACCTCTTCAACCACCGAGTGACATGGCAAATGTTTACACTTTCATTGTCATTAAGGGTATGCGAGCACAACAGGGCTATGTATTTTACTGGTAGGAAATTTTCTTCAGCGCACCTCACACACTTCATCCATAAAGATTTATACTGTAGTGATGTGGTAATGAAATGGTTTGGTTGATATGTAGTCATACCCTTAATTAATGACAATAAAAGTGTAAACATTTGGGAATTTCCTTGCTTGTATATGAATTTTCATCTTAACCCTACATATGATTTCAGTATACTGGCATTTATCATGGGATAATATTTATAAATAAATATTAATTATTTATTAACTACATACATCGCTGTTTCATGCTAACGCAATCTTCAGTGCAGGAAGTTAATTCTCAACGGTCGAACACCGATCACAAATCGCTACTGATTCGTAGTCAAGAGCGTTAACCCCTCGGTCATAGCGAATTAGCTAACAATTTAGGAGGAATTTAACTTTGTAAAACCCGATATATATATATATATATATATATATATATATATATATATATATATATATATATATATATATGTATATGTATACATTTTTCAACAGACACGTGCTTTCACGTCTCTCCGACTTAATAGTCTGGCTGAACCAAGCGAAATTTGTAACCAGCTCCCTACTAACAGACGTCCAGCGCTCTACCTACTCAGTCAAGTGGAAGAAACAGTATTTCATTATTAATTATGTTATTTATTTATATTTTTCATTTACGATACTCATAATGAAAATATACAAATATCTTAAATGCTAACTAGAAATCACTATATATATAATGTATATATATATATATATATATATATATATATATATATATATATAGGCATGTGTTTCGTCGTCTCTACAAGTAACCAACGTTGATTAACCAAACGTGATTCGAAACCGGGACTCTATTGACTGATGCCCGACTCACTACCCACTGACCCTTGAATCCCATACCGTTAGTAACAGAAATTGTATCACATTATAAATGATGTTATTTAAATATAGTTGAAAGTCTACAGTAATTTTTACGGCAGAACATTGCTTCACTACAAATAGAAATCATTATTTCCTTCACCAGAGTCCTCATATATATATATATATATATATATATATATATATATATATATATATATATATATATATATATATATATATATATATATATAAATATATATATATATACACACACATTTCCTCGTCTTTCCAGATCATGTGTTACTCGACCGAGCGAGATTCGACACTGGCATTGTTTGTAAAACAGTCACTGCGGTCCTGGTTTCGAATATCGCTAGAAATAGTTACACTGATGAATCATAGAGACAACTAAACATGTGTCTCTGTGGTAAGAATATTTTCCTTATAAATGAGTGAATACGCTCAATTATAACTATCGCAATTAAAAATAAAAATAAATTAAAGAATATCTATAAAATTCTTGTTTCTCCGTGTTCTTGGCTCAGTCGTTGAGAATCGTGAGCAAGTTTCTGGGATTGCGGTTTCGAATCTCGCTAGGTCTAGCCACGCTGTTTATTCATGTTATTCGTAGATGTCGAAACACCTGTACGTAACTAATTATATTTCATAAATAGATACGCTCTCATATACGGGTACTACATTGAGGAAGGGAACAATTATTCTCACTTAGCATTAAAGTAAAATGATTTTACGTATAAATATATTAATACTTTTAATCATCAGTATCGAAAATAAAGTATATACGTATGCATCTATTTTCATCCAGTCACAAAATGTAAGTGGATAAAATACATGACACTATCTCCAGACGTGAGGAGAAGCAATACATCAAAAAGCAAGTCACCTCAAACTTACCATGTCGCTTGAAATAAATTGGAAAATAAATCCTCATCTACAATAAACAGTAAACAGTGTGTGTGTGTTTCCCTTAGATAATCAGAACTGATAATACTAATTTATATACGAAAATTATGTTACTGACGTAATTTTGTAATTTTATATGAATAATTTCGTAATATCTCTAGATAAATGGCGAGTGCAAACACTGGCGAAGCATAATTTCTTGTGTCATTTTTGGCGAGGGTGCACACTGCTATACAAAATGAGTAATACAACGCTTTTAAAAAGTGTGTTGCGTTGAGACAATCATAATTATCTGCAATTGAAGTTATCGCTCTTTTTATTATGTCAAAGTAGACCGAACGAGTCCTAAATTTTACTTTTGTGCCTTTTTTATCTTCAAAAGCAATGAGGCGCTGACACCTATATTAGTTTAGTTCGAGTATTTATCATGCACGTAGGATCCAAGTTGCCAGAAAAAGAAGGCGAAATAGACAGAATCCCAACAATTTACCTTGAAAGAATAAAATCCCCCCGACTGAACCTAAGGTACTCGATGCGATAACAAACACGTTTGCTAAGCGTAAACTGAACAGCATTTTCCACATGTCTAGACATAAATAGCCATGCAGTTCTGTTGGCCCTTTCAACGGAAACGGGCAAATATATCCAACGGGAAGATACGGAAATTAGCTGACAATATCAATGTACGCTAAACGGAAATAACCGGACACTGCCGATTACGATGGACGCATATACCGACGGGACTATAATTTAATTATAAAATATATGTCTTCTCCTGATGCAGATATTTGATACGCTTATTATGACATATATAAAGGTTATATTTATTTGTTATGTTTTTATGAGATTCATACGCAAATATGGAAAAAACACAATCATATTAAAATTAATAATAATGGATAATTATATCTCAAAACATGAATTTTCTTTAATGTGAATGTTGGCGGTAACGATAGTTTAACGCTTACACGGCTCATTGAGCCATCTGCCGAAAGTTTTTTTATATGCATATAGTTGCAATATGGAGACACTGTCAGTAAAGAATATGTTTTACCTACATTCACATTCCATACACGTAAATACATATTACAAAACTTATCAAGTCTCTCTTTTGTTCAAGTCAAAATAAAAGCCTTTTGTTTTGATAAGCTCTTAGAACTGACTTCGCTCCAGATCTAAAATAGAAGACGTATATCAAGCGTGTTTCTGAGACCGCTAGAAAACAGTTGGATGTTTTTACCTATCAGAGAAATACTTGACTTCAGGTGAAAATTATATATATATATATATATATATATATATATATATATATATATATATATATAGTACTTCATGTATCCACATAAAATATTATAAGGAGATATAATTTTTTATGTGTCAGTTTTCAGTATTTACTTCAACAGTGCTCGATACGTAAGTAGAGCTAGGTAGTAAGCAATGAAAATATATATGCAATCAAGCTACACAGAGGCTCCCGTGTTTCATCCCCGGGGGGAATCGTCAGGCTAAATGCATTTAGCCTGACGATACCCCCTGGGGATGAAACACGGGAGCCTCTGTGTAGCTTGATTGCCATATATATGTTCATTGCTTACTATATATATATATATATATATATATATATATATATATATATATATATATATATATATATAGTAATCCAGGTAGGGTAAAAATCCACAGGGTAGAAATCCAAAGGGAATCAAACCGGGTTTATAAAAGAGTGCTCAATAAAAATATAGAGCTGTATTGTGAATGCTTTTATTCAAACATGTACAAGGTCTGCTACACTGGCATGTCGATGTAATCGATCTACAGCTCTCAAGAGCTGAGGTCTCATCAGGCAGAAAACAATGTTCTGCCTGATGAGACCTCAGCTCTTGAGAGCTGTAGATCGATAACATCGACATGCCAGTGTAGCAGACCTTGTACATGTTTGAATAAAAGCATTCACTATATATATATATATATATATATGTATATGTCAGATAATTATAAAATACAATACTGCTGCCACATCTAGGGAATGGCGCACGGAGAACGTTTTCCTGCCTTGACAGAGTACATAATCTACATCGAAATAGTAAGGATCATGTATTATCTTCCCTACATCTTTTTTCTGACAGTAGATACGTTCCGAGTCTCTTTCTACTCTACCGTTATGTCCATGGAAGGTGCTCGACTGGGTTCCAGTCGTTGCGTGTTTCGTCTGAGATACACAAGAAAAACTCGTCTTATTATCACAAAGGAAAAAATACTTTCCTTTCTATGTCTGTGTGCCTAGCATCCAGCGGAATTTACATAGATCAAGTTTTTTTGCAAAAGTTTCCCACCTAGGACACATTTTCCTGTAGGACTACTTCTCTACTGTTTACAACTTGGTCGTCTGCAAATCAAAGGTAAATAAATTCTTCTCATCCCCCCTGAAGTACGCAAACGCAGTTCATACCATTGCTCGATTGTATAGTATTCCTCATCTTCAGGATGGCAATCATTATAATTTCAGTAACCCGTATCCTCAAGTACCCTTTGACATTGACAAGTGGTGACTTTGTTAGTAAACAAAAACTATATATTTGCCTGTAATGTTGATTGATCTTTATAATTTAGGGGATTGGTTTCCACAACTATGGGGTTCTCATCACAATGCTTCGGACGTCGTGTCATCTGGCCCGTTCCAGGAACTTTGTGTAGAACCCAGGAACCATCATGGAATTGTTAACCAAATCCTTATTAGAGTTACGGGGGTACACAGTTTGCATTCGATTTTTCCGGGCTTGTGCCATCATTTCAATTTACTTGTTAAACCGGCTTGCTACCTTTTTATAGGCGGTTAATATAATTCGATTTGAAATAAACTCTACCCATGTCATATTGAGAACTTTTATATATTATTTTTTAGATATATGTAAGGGAGAGAAAAATATTGTAATGTTAGCGTAAATATGAAATTGATTAGAATGTGGCTTTCATGTGGCAATGTTTTTATTACTTTTATCCATAGAAAAGTGTATCATCGATAAAGAAATAGTTATGTGTTTCACGTCTTCAATATTAGTTTTTCTTGTTAACACTACTGCTGTTTCCATGTAACTAAGCAGGGACAGAATATTGGATGTTGTGTATTGATTGTTCAGGAAAATATCATCAGACTAGAACAGTATTGTCTGTTTTCTTTCTGTGTCTATAATATCCGTGAAAGTGGTTAGTTTGGGACAATAGCATCTGTATTCTAGTTGATGCGTCTAACAATTATACGACAAAGCGTCGTCACAGAATCTGATGATTCTTGTCGATGTACTTAATATTTTGCAAGAACAAATACAATAAGTAGTTGTAGAGAACATAAGACATATTTATATGCTAAATATTAAAATAATCTATCCAATTGTTATTTGTTATTGTGGTACCGTGTTATCGGCAATAAAATAACATACTTCGCTTAAAGGTATATATGCTAATATGTAGCATTTGTAAATAATCACACATAACTAAAAAAACAACAGAAAAACAACGAGAATAACGCATATTTCTAATAATAGGTTATATCTATCTAATGCGCAAACAAATACAAATTAAAACCTACAATGATTTCACTTAACCCGGACAAGGTCGTCTGTGAGCAGCAAGTGTATAAATATATGAATGACAACTTCATTAAACAGAAAAGCTGTCTTCTCCGACTTATACATTTAATGAAATCGTTATAACAATTTGATTAATGTTTTAGTCGTAGGTAGACATTGACTTATACATTGGTCAAAATTCTATGTAGAAAAAGAGACGCGGATATTGTCCGGCTCAGCGACGACCATCATCAAGTGAAGGAAGAAATACACAACAACTACAGTTTTCAATATTAAAGTGTGTTTATGTATGGCGGATTAAAAGTGTTTGATGACTAAAACGTCAGTAGCACGACTGTTTAATTAAATACACACAAACATATATATATATATATATATATATATATATATATATATATATGTGTGTGTGTGTGTGTGTGGGAGGTTTGTATGTATTTATACTAACAGGCCTACACATCGTTGCCTGGGAATCTATAAGGGCCATGTGTATTCCGGCGTCAATTTCTGATCTCTTATATTCCTTATTCGAATGTAAGTACATATTTGTTCTTATCCCGCAATCACTAATTTGGTTCCGCTAACCCTAAGTTAGCAATAAAGCAGTAAATTATTTACTAAAACGTTTCCTCGGTAATACTGAAGCAGAATATTTATTTATTATTTGTTACATTTATTTATTTGTTTGTTATGCCTCCTTGGTCATCTCCCCTTTAACTATCTTCTCAATTCAACTGTTAAACAAATGAAACTCTTAGTACAATATCGATATCCAGATCAAATTATGTTAAATATTTCATTTGATAACTCCCAAAACTTCCCACTCAATTTCTACTTTTTACCACTTTCTCTGAATTCATTCAACCTCATCTTAAACTGATCCACGCTATTGCTGTCCTTAATCTCATCTGGCAACTTATTCCAAACACATATTACTCTGTGAGCAAAATAACTTAACTGGCTTACATATCTAGTTGTTGAAACATTCCTTGACAATAACCTTCCAGATCTATGGGAAATACTAAAAAGAATGCCCACCATAGTTAGAAATGCCATTCATTATCTTGTAAATCTCAATCATATCACCTCTCATTCTTCTCTCCAGCAAAGTAGTCAATCCCAATTTGTCCAATCTCTCCTTGTAACTGCACTCCTTTACTTTACTTTACTTATTAGTTGTGTCACCCTTCTTTGTACGCCGTCCAGTTTCAATATCACATTCTAATTTCCATATCTAGTCGCTGGGGCCCAGACCTGGGGGCAGTATTCTTTATGAGGTCTTATTAGAGCTTTATATATCCTTAACGCAACATTTGTCTCCCTCGAAATAATATTCCTAACCATCCACCTGATTATTATATTTGCCCTCGATACAATGGTCAAAATATGATTATTTGCCTTAAATGTATCATCAAACCCCACTCCAAAATCGCACTCTCCATCTACTTCTTCGATTCGTCTGTTGTTTAGTACATATTCAACTCCCACATTCCTGGATCCTACATGTAGTACTTTACATTTGTCTAGGTTAAATCCCAATTTCCAAACGTCCTCCCAATATGATAATTTATTTAGATCCATCTGTGTTATTTTCTTTAATAAAAGTCTCACAAGTAGTTTAACATTATCAGCAAACAGTTCTATTTCTGAATTTATATTATTAGGTAAGTCATTTATGAATATCAAAAACAACAAAGGACCCAATACTTAACCCTGCGGAACACCGGAGGGTATGTATTGTGATTCAGAATAAGTGTTACTAACCTTTACCTTCATAAACTTACTTCAAAAACTTACTCATAATATTCACCATTTTGTCAGTAATACTAACATTTTTCATTTTCACTAGTAGACGATAATGAGATACCGTATGAAATGCCTTGTTAAAATCGAAATATATGGTATCTGAATATATATGGTTTATCGGTATATTGTTGGGAGTTCATCTATTCCATATATCTGTATACATTTGAATGCAACTGTATTCAATGTATAAGAATTGATGGAATATTATTATGTGTTACCATGAAAGTGTTTATGTAAGTCCATTTTATTTATTTACTAGTGTTAAATATATTGATAGAAACAAAGAGAGAGAACAGAAATAGAAGAGAGAAAGAGCTGTTCTAGTTCGTTTGGATTCTTTCTTTAAAATCATATACTGTAATATTTTACAATTGTCGAATGTTAACGAACTCGTTTCTGTCACACACAGTTACATATTGCTTTCTCTCTTTCTTTTTACATAGCATTACTACATTTGTTCTCCAAAGGTGAAGGATACTTTTTATAAGCCATCAGAAAATGCAGAATCCATGGGAGACCGATGCAGGAATCTTCCCAGATGACCTACTCGCATTGAATGCGGAGTATTTCACTTCTTCGGAAGAATACATAAATCAATAAGTGACGAATACAACAAACTACACGAAACGCGAATGAGTACAAAATAAGCGGTGAAACGAAAAAGAAATTGAATATTCTACCCAAGATATTATATAAATACAAAAAAAAACGTTACATACACATAAAAATAAAATGAAACGAAGTAAAAATATAAAATAAAATTCATTGGCTTGTTTTCTTTATATTTCTTTCAGTATCGGAAATTTTCTTTTTTATTTTATATTCCAATTTTAGCTTTGTTTTTTTTTTAAATTATGAATTAGCATTATTTAACCAAACTGTAATTTGATTTTTATAGAATTTATAATGATTTGCTGTTTTTTAGACATTTCTTTGGTGTTGCTTCACCAGCTTTATTTTATTTCCTTCTAAATTTTCTAATATGGATTTTTGTATTTAAAAATCGATAAAAAATATTTGTTTTTTTGCTTTATTCTTAAATGTTAGTAGATTTACTTTTGTTTACTTTTGAAAATGTTTTTATTAATAATTTTTTTTATTTCTAGCTAAATATGTGTTACTTGGTAAAAGGGTGTACGGGAAAAATGTACATTGCGTTCCGATAATTTAGAAAATAAATATGTCAAAATAAGAAAACAAACCTGAAATGTTTTTTATAAGATCTTATATATATATATATTTATATATAATTATTACTGATTTGTTGTACATCCAGTTGGAGTTATTCCTATTTATGAATTACAAAAAAAACTAACTGTTTATGCGGGTTTAGGAATGATTTAATGCTGTTTGAGGTTTAGCTTTACGGTTTCACGCTGAGAAAAAGTATAAAATATGAATATGAATTAAACAGTAAGACAAACAAACAAAAACATGAAAACATGTGAGTACAACAATAAAAATAGTTTCTTGAAGACATGTTATCTTTGAGAGGATATCTCTTACTAGCCGCAGCGATAACCAACGAATTACGACGCGCTTCCGCAACGTATGTTAAATCTCATTTATTAATCGAGACGTAATCAATCGGGCGAAGGATTGCAATTGAACTAGGGTCAAAAACTATAGAAATGTTCATTGCTACTATTGTAAGAAATAAATATATTCGCTAAAGAACATATCTGAATTCAATTCCGGACCGGACCAAATGGGTGATCGAAAATGTCTCTCTCTAGTTAGCATTCTAAAATAGCGACTCATTCGATTGATTTAAGAATATTACAATCCCATTTTATCGTGTTCAATCATTACGGTTGATACATATGTGTTTGGTTTTGGAAGAATAACCGGCTCTATGCAGACCACTTTTAGTGTTGCCAATTATTGCTGCATGTTTTCGAAAGTGACCAGCACTACATACCAACACCGTTCATGGAAACCTCACATTTGCATCTGTGACACTCACATAATTTAAATCCAAGACGAATCACAACTCCCATTTAAGCGCAAACATCATCTAGAATGTTACCATTACATGAGAAGCGCACATCATTGATTCACGTATTCGGCTGTGAAGTTACTCACAAAGTCATAATGATTCAAAGAGAGTCTCACGTTTCTTTTATGCTTTCTACGCTTGACAGTCATTCTTATACTCAAATATATGTTCGTCTCGAAAAAGCTATCTGAAAAATATCTTAATTATGTGCAGTATATACCAGGAAATATGTTGTTGACTTCTTCCCTATACTTGTAATATATACTTTAAAATAGGAGGGAGGAATTAGTTCAACATCATACGTTTGTATTGGATGGGTTAATGCATATCAACGTCTGTCCATGTTGTTTATTACCGACACGTAATTCCTATTAAAATGGTTTGTTGAGTACTAAATCTCATTTTAGCATTGCCGAAATAAGTTTTTGGGTTAAGTCCTTCTCCAATGATGTTCGTGCGGGAATGGAACACTAGATTTGAAACGATTTGAAATACAATTCTATATTTCACAGTTATATTTATCATGCCAATCACACAGCCCCTTATGCATCATAATTAGGATTTTAAATTACTACTTGCATTACAAGTGTTCTTGATGCCGGATTTAATGTAATTTCGAGCAAAAATATTTGATTCTATGACAGTTTAAGACAATAAAATGAAGCCGATATGTTTCCTGACTTTCGCATCCATATCTTCTGTCATACAATATCAATATTTAATTTTGAATAGCCATTTTTTTCGTTTACAGTCAGTCCATGATGTACAATAACATTCGATTTAATTCTCTCCAAGAAATAATGTATCATACTAAGGACATTTTACTTACGATAGCCGCCTTTTAATTATTATACCATCCTGCATCTTATATACCTTGCATATTAAAAGGTCTCAATGCTTTGTCTAATTTCCGAGAAACCTATTACTGTTTACGATTATTATTAGTTTAATAGGAAGAAGTTATATCATTTCGACCTCGGCTGACACCTCAAATTTACGAAGTCTTTCATGCCAAATTTGGTGGAATTCTCCCGGATGATTTTTATGAACTTTATTGGCTTTGATGTTGTTTATTGTTTTTTTAATATTGTGAATAGTAGTAGTAATAGTAAGAATAGTAGTTGCTGCAGAATTAGTGTCAATAGTTGCACTAGCATTGCTTCCGTATGGCACGCCCTGCTACTCAAACATACTTCAGACCTAATAAAATTCGAATATTATCATTGTTAAGGATTGATTGAAATTTAAATGTTAGTCCAGACGCATAAAATTCACAAACAAGTACACGATGGACTCAATTCAAACACGAAAACTACTAGTCAGAACGTCGTGAAATTCAAAAGTAAGTTAAACCTAAAACCAAAGGTGCAATACAAAGAGTGATCTTCAACAAATCGATATAAATCATTTTTCATAGGTATTATTGTCCATCTTATTTTGAAATATCAGCTCTCATCAGCATTAAATACTTGTATGTCTCCCTTATATTTTAATTCGGTACAACTGATTCAGCTTTCTTTGTTGATTAAACACATGTAATGTGTGTGTATAACGTGTATCTGCTTTTACTCTAAAACTATTCGACAGAATTGCATCAAATTTGGGGTTCTGCAGTCTTTAAATGTCGAGTTAATACGGCTAATGATATTACTAGTACTATTGATAATACAATAAAAAGCAATACATTATCATAGAATATAAAATATTGATCAGAATTTTACCAGACTTGTCATGAATATAAATTTCAGCTACAAAGGATTAATATTATACTACTACCACTGCTGCTACTACTAGCAGTAGTAGCTTTCATATTACGTCCGTACTATTAATACTAAACATTTAAGAAGTTGACACAGTTGAACTAACTTTAGATGAAGAGACCATTGGATGTCGAAGAGCTCTAACGGTACTAGGTGTATCATACTGGATGAACATTAACGTACTACTATTAATACTAATATTAATACCAATAATTATGAACACTTAAAGACTCCGAAACGGTTGGATAAAACCATACCAGATTTAGCATGAAGAACCCTTCACGTGCCGGATGTAATACAATTAGAAATAGTAATTATGATAATTAAACTAGGCCCGACCAGTCTTTTGTCTTGTATATATTTAAAAAAATCAAAAGTAAAAAAATAGGTGCCGTCATTAAACTGTATATCATGTAATTGTTTGCTTTAATCATGTATCATTTTATTTAGAGTTCTATTTACAAAAGAGTATCCCATCACCAGAGCTATACTATGAGAAAGTAAAGAATTTAAGACAAAAGGGGACACTTTTCCTTGATGCTGTTGTTTGTTTTTTTACGAAGAGAAAAGTTTATTCCGTTTATAATTAGATGAACTAGAAGACGAACATTGATTTGATCTCGAATTTTAGCGTTTTTTGATAGAATTGAGGTTAAATAAGTCTGTGAGGGTGGGTGTGAGTTGGAACCACCGATCTGAAATTCTTGCTCATCAGCTTCAAATATTAACCAATTCGTTTTAGTTTGCATTTTCTTATTTTGTTCCATGATGAGATTTAGTAAATCTTCATTTGTTGTTTTTGTTGAGAGTTTTTTTGTTTTCAGACTCTTTTACTTGCATTTTCGCGCGCATTATTTGACTCGTTATTTTAAATTTTCTCTTTTCATTTTTTAGTTCTATTCATTTTTGTTTGAATTCTTCTTTTCAAACTGGGTTTCGAATCTGTACTCTTAACCTTCTTTTAGGATAGCATATTCTTTCTTTTATCTTTGTATCTTTGTATCGCTGTTAGGTCTTCTACATGATTCGCAATTCCATTTATTTTTTTCTTATTGTTTTTAGTCTTAACTTCACAACTTCATTCTTTTTATTGTTATATATTTTCATTAATTTTGGTTGGTTGTTTTATAGCTTTTGTATCATCCCCTCTTGTTTCACTTTTCCATCTTTATTCATAATCAGATTAATTGTTTCTTTACGTATTAAAACATATATTTCCTTCGTAATTCTTCTTTACTGTTTCTTGATTCATTCAGTTATGTTTGATTTGTTATTTAGTTTCGTTATATTCATCATTTTTTCAGTGATTTTACTTTCTTTTGTTTTTCTCTCTTTCATTCATTTACTTCTATTTTCTCTTAACGTTTTTTAACTTGTCTTTTCTTGAAAACAATTTAATTGTTTTCCTGATTTGTTGTGCTTTGATGTTCATATTATTTCTTTTTCTTCTCTTCCCTCATCACTTATTCACATGTTCATTTATTAGCTTTTCTATCTTTCTCTCAAGTTTCGAAATGTCATCGTTTCTTACACACCTTTCCCCTACTTTCATTAATTTAGTCCTCTCTTTCTCTTTCTCCTGCTATCATTATATATTTATTTTCTCTTCCTTTGCTTACTTTTTGATTTCCTTCTTTCTTTCAATTAATTATTCCGTCATTCTTTCCTCACTTAGTCTCTTCATTATGTCTTATTTTCCCTTTTTTATTGATTTATTTTCTTCTTTTATGCTTATTTCCTTCATATAAGTCTTCTTTATTTCCCGCTTTTTTCTTCCTACATTTGTCCATTATTTCTTTATTTCCATTCATCTCTGGCTTCTACATTTCTTTCGTTACTAATTTCATACTTTCTTTTTATTCAATCTTTCATAATTTCTTTCTATCTTTCTGCCTTTCATTTTTATAACATTGTATTATTTATTACTTACATTTTTTACTTTTTTATTTCCGGCACATTTACATGCATTCCGCTTTCTTCTAGCATGTATAAATAGCATCGTTTCGCCTTTGCTTAAACTCATTCCATGTCTTCTTTAACCTCTTCTCTCTCTTTAACCGGATTCATTCGTAATTTTTTATTTATTTTCTGTTCGCATCGTCTCTTGTTAGTTTTCTTTCTGTTTCATTCCAAACCAGATTAAAAATCGATTAATTAAAGACGTTATTCGTTCATCCCTTTTCCACCACGCCGATAAATTCAGACGAGTTACGAGTGGCATCCGTAAAATTGAATGTGGATGCACCGAACGGGAGATGGGAGTTAATGAGAGCAAAAAGTACGGAAAGATTTAAAGAAAACAAGTATAAAAAAATGATGAAGAAAAGAAACAGGGTCAGTACACCACGTTGGTTGATTAGAAATGGAAAAAGTGAGGTTGTTTAACGTGAGTGGTTGCATTCTTGCGGTAATAGTGGCACGATATTTCCTGTGAGAACTGTGGCGGGAGGGTTTGTGGGTCGACGGTTTGAGGTATTGTGGGGATGTGATTTAGTTTGGCACGGTTTATTCGACGGTAGGAAGGGTTAAAACTGTTAAATAAGGACACATTTAGAAAAATTGCCGAAGGAAATAACGACAAAATAAGAAAAGAAAGACAAGAATAAAAAAGAGTAAAAATAACAACGAGACGAAAAGAAGGAAAACAACAAAATGAGCAGAAACAATTTTGTTTTTCAGATTCCGACAGATTCCATAGCCACAACGATCTCAATAGCGTCGTCTGGCGGGCCCTGGACATTGTTGGTTTCCCTCGAATCAGCTGGCCTCGAGTGAGCGGACGGCAAACAGTGCGATGGCCTAGCGGTGTTTCCCATTTTCAACGGCAAATTACTAATATGGAATAGGACTTGATTTGACACTTTGCACTCTAGTCAATAACAGAATCAGCGAAAAATCCTTGACATATAGGAGTGTCAGCGATAAAGATACGGCAATCTTGTAGACAGACATCTCTTCCAACCGATCGCGGTGAAGATAGTGAACCGATAGCTCGTCTAATGAAACGCCACAACGAGGACCATCGTAAACTGCTGGGTCTACGAGCGCCTAGCTATTTCAATTAGTCGACGGAAGTCATTGAGACTGCTCTCGATTTGCTAATCCAGCAAACATTCGATGACACTTTCTGATGTTCCAAATATAGCCTATTCAAATTTGGCAGTCGAAAAAGATTATTTAGAATAGTACGACAATAATGTAAATGTTTACAAATACTTTTAAAGTTGAGTCTAATATTAATATTTTGTCAAATGTTGTATTATGTATTTTTTAATAATTTGTTAATATTGTGAGCTATTCATTTTTTCTTTCTCCTTTAGGTTATTTCTTCATTCATCTCTTCTATCATTGTGTTTTCATTTATTTGTTGGTCTATTCATTTATTTATTTATTTATTAGTCGTTTTTTTATTTCATAGGTTCAATTTTTCTTCTTAATGTTCGTTCCATTCCGTCCGTATTTGTCAAATCATTTATTATTTCCTATCTTCATTCAATGTGTTTCCTTTTCTCTACGCTTCGTATATTCCATCATTCAGCCTTCTCTCTTTTTATATATAAAGACGTCAGAAAACAAGAAATGAAAAGGAGGGGGGGGAATTAAAGGCAAGATGGAAGAAGACCAGAAAGAAGCAAAGAACTAAAGAAATAAACTAACCAGAAAGTAATTATGTTTCAGAATATTTTAGATATTTGATAATTCAGATTATTCGCGCTGCTATTCACATCTAGGTTTTTATATTCACAAGATATCGGCCTATGTAACCTTTGCACATTTTCAGGTGCATCTGTTAAATCTTGGATCCTAATCGTCGAACTTGAATATATTCATGTCGGAAACGAGAACATATACGGAATTTCGAAAAATTACTGAAGAAAAATGTAGGTGGAAATGCCATTAATTATTCTGAAAGTTTAAATTTGATCACTTTTTTCTATTCCCTTGTAAAGTAGTAAAGTCTGATGTTTTCAATCTTTCTTTGTAATTAATCTTTTATTTTTTAAATAAGTTTTTCACTCTTATTTGTATACCTTCCAATTTCAATATTACCTTCCAATTTCATGTAGAGACAACAGATGCAAAGGCCGAAATGCAACATTATACGTATCAGACTGTGTTTTCAAGTGAACCCAAGACACACAGGCAGACGTACGTACAGAGATATCACAAATAAACTATATATCTCTTACTTAAATCATTCCTTTTTTATATAGGCCCGGGAGAAACTAGAGAATACGAGTTTGAAAGATTGTCGGTTTGACGATTATAGCCGTCACAAGAGTAATTTTGTTATAGAAAAAGGATTTACATATGTTATAGGGGGATTCTTCGACGTATTGTGTGTGTTAGCTTCTTGCTGCCTGTTTACTTTTACTGATATGTCACCACTTACCAAAGCCCGGGAACCACACGATGGACAAGGGTTAAAGTGGTAAATAACCCTCACAAGATGGTTTAGTGAGTAGAATGGGCAGAATATTACTTAAGAACACTTGATTTTTCAAGAGGGCGGCTCAAGGGATATTTGTTTACATCAGATTTGAAGACGACTATGCTGTAGTCGGTTGTGACTCGGGGTATCTTTTGCCACAGATGGTATGTTCTAGGAAATAACACTTTGTTCATAGAAGTTCCGCTTGTTTTTAGGGTACAGAGAGAGAGTGAGAAAGAGAGAGAGAGAAAGAGAGAGAAAGAAAGAGAGAGAAAGCGAGAAAGGAAAATTATTTGCTGTGGTTGTAGCCAGATGAGTTCTCGTAATGAATGTTTTACAAGGATTGTAGATTCTTTCCTGCATACAATCATTATGTTTTCTTTATCTTTCATTCGTGTTGCACTTTCTTTCTTCCGTGTTCCTTCTGTCTTCTCTCGATTATTTACTATTCTTATCATTTATCATTCTGTTTGGTTACTTTCTTCTTTAACCTTCCGCTAAATTCCTACCACGTTTTTTTCTTCTTTTCTTGCAATCATTTGCCTCTTTTAGAGATTCATCTCTACTTCTAATAATTCTTTCTTTTACTTCTTGCAGGGCTTTTGGACTCACCATCAGCATAATGAAGACTGTGGTTGTGCATCAGTGTCTCCCTACCCCCAGACAGATCAGAGGTGTAAAGCAAAAACAACTTGTTCACAAGTTCCCAAATATCCCAATAACAGTAGATGGCAAAACTCTGAGGTATGTGAAATCTTTCACATATTTGGTAAGTACTGTGAACTCGCGTGCATCGCTTGATGATGAAATTATCAACCACGTAGCCAAAGCATCTAATTCTTTTGGTAAGCTTCGCTGTCGCCTTTGGTGCCAGAGATGTGTGAGGCTGGTCACCAAGATCCAGGTCTATAATGCTGTCCTTCTTTTCGTCCTTTTGTATGGGCCTGAGACGTGGACTCTGTATCGATCACAATTAATCGACTCGATGTCTCCCACAAACATTTCCTTTCGCTTTATATGGGGATACACACTTGAGGATTAAGTGCAAAATTCTGATCTCTTCGCGAGCTGTGAGATTGGAGGAATTGAAACGTTCCTCATCCAGTCCCAGCTTAGATGGGCAAGTCCTGTAGTGAGGATGAGTGATCAGCGACTACCAAGCATCCTTATGTATCGTGAACTGAGGGGTGAGATAAGGAGTACTGGCAAGCCTTGGCTTCGATACAGTCCAATCTTTCAGTTATTAAAATCCCTGTTGGAAGCTTTGAGAATTTGGCACAGGACAGGTGCGAGTGGAGTGGGACGTTTTGAGGTGGATCGCATTGAGAGGTTGAGAAGGGCAAGACTGGGGACAAAGGTTCGCTCGACCCAATCACAGTTTTTGTTGCTCCATTTGTTGTCTCGTCTGCAGATCACTCGCTGGACTGAAATCGCGCAATCGCTATCAGCACTAAAAACAACAATAAAAAACGAACGCACTTATTTTGCTTTTGGACACTCATACGTCGAAATCGACGGGAGAGTCCATCATATAAATATAAATGTTGTGTTCTGCCCGCTCATCTGTCCATCAGTCATACTTTTTAAAACGTAACTGATACATTGCGACAGTTGTCTCATTTCGAAATAGCAGAAATGCTTACTACTTTTAGAAATGGAGAATATTGCATTAATAGTAAAAAATAAATTCCAAACAAATAGAGGGGATTCTACGACCGGAAATCGAAACTATAACCATGAGATCTTCTTTCGTGTGTGCTACCCACTGACCTATTTCGACTGACTTTTAAAAAGAGCTCAATACATTACCATAACACCATCATTATAGCTTTGCTGTGACGTCATAGATTTATGCTTTACGTCATATTTCAAAATATGAATTACAACATAAACGATGATAGCAAAATCAATGGGTAAACATTATCAATAGCGTTGGGAATTATTTTAATAATACAAACAATTTATTTTGCTTAAACTACGAATTATAGGTAGTTTATATACTCCTTCTATCTATAAAAAATATTGTTAAATAAAAAATATTGTTTGCAGACAATTTGTTTACAAAATATATACACCTACAATACAAATACATTTATAGACCAATCGTATACAAAACATATCCACGGTTTAAGCATAAAATGGCCCGACGACGGTTGGCATGACGTAAAAATAATAGCCAACCAATCTACAACTCTATTTCGTATTTTTCCTTTTTTTTTCCTTTTTACTATTTACTGTAAGTCCAATCTTCTTTAAATTGTTTATATTTTCTGCGTTTTTCTGTTCCTCAACTTTTAGCATTTCCTTCTACTTATCTTTCCCTTTTTTATTGCTTTTCCTTTTTCGTATAATTCATTGCTGTTTTTTTCTTTACATTTGACGTCAATTTATGAGAAAAAGTGCACCTAACAATTCTGATCAAAAAGCTTAGAATACGCTGAACGTTACTTTTGGTACATTTTATAACGATATAGAATTGCCGTTAATTACTTGTAATTGCCATCTTTCTATGTGCTTCGTACTTCTGGCCTTGTGCTAAATTTCGACAAACATATTCTTGGAAATAAAATATGAGGTTATACTGAATTCCCATCGTTAAAGAGAAAAATATCCACCGTGTGATAGCGGACTGATATTAGCACAGGTTGTTAAGTAGGCTTCTGTTTAGTGTTTGGTTATTTCCGCAGTCTAGGGCTATTTCCGTGTCCTGATTTATTCATCTCTTGTTGGTTTAACGATCGATTTAAAACATTTAAGAAGAATTGATTCTATATCTGGACATATTGGCATATTCCCTTTCATTCGCCAAACCCAAACCGAATCTGTGTTTTCGTTTTCTAAATATCAAAGGTTAATGCAGTTTATAGGTTTTTGATTTTCACATTACATGACCGCAATCTTTGGTGTCTATCTGTGTGTAATTAGTCTTTAATGATCGATATTATAATTAAGACGGGCCTCTACAAAAGCTTTAGATTAATAAATGTTGCAAATAATAGTGACTAAAACAGTAAAATGCATTCATAAAATATACCCATGTAATGCGCATGAAGTACCTTATCGCTCGGTTTGATAAGCAGTTTTAATACATATAAAACTAAAATCGGGTGCTGTATGCAAACGAATAAATAAAGTGGCCTTCTAAGCCAAGTGTCGGCCACAAGTCTGAGTCTGTAGATATGTGGTGGACCGAGATGCGGTCCGAACGAACGCCAAAAGAAAACTGGCTTCAATTGCTACCCTCTTTTGTTCCTGCTTCGTTAGGATACACTCTCCTTTTAACTCACCAAAAACAAGTTGAACGTGTGAACTACAGATTCCCAACCAATGAAAAGCGGTTACAAATCAAAAGCTAACAAGTCGCTGTCAATGTAATAAGCCGACGCTAACTAAAAAAAAGTATGAGAACGAAGAAATAAACAACTTAAAGACGGGTTTAAGTGGCGCACGTCTAAAGAACCTTCAAGAATATTTGCTCTTCCTAACCCTTGTCCTTTGGCCGAGGAGACGAAATGAAGAAAAACACTTCAAAACGCACGTACACGCTTTATTCACCTCGCACACATCTACTCACGCACTGACAAGAATTCAGACGAACCAAAATAAATTACTATGTACTAACTAATATAGACATACACATTTTTAGCCCCCGTGTCTGCTTATTTACTGAACATTTTTAACTAAAGAACAAGAGTTGTATAACAATTACTTAATGTAAATTTCTCCACTAAAACTTGCTTTTGTATACTGTAAAATTGTTGCTTTATAAATGTTTTGTTTATTTACTTTTCTTCATTTTTCATTTACAAACAACACTATTTTTGTTAAATAAACACTTGCCTGCTTGTGAACATAATCTTTCCTCAAATCTTCATTTGATTTCCATTGATATTTAATATGCATGCACTCCCTTATGTATTCCTACATTCTTCTTTCGACATAGATATTTATATCTCGACTGCTTTTGTAGAATGTGATTCACACACAATCAGATTCAGTCATAAGTTATTGACTTGATTCAGTTATTAATTTGTCGGTGATAGATGTATGGCATCCACTCTACTTTGTTTGAATGGAATAAAAATACATATAAACTCATTTCGCGTGTTCCTTATTAATTCAGAAAATTAAACAAGAGGAAGACCATAAAAATTAAGCATTTTACCATACATCTAAAAGTAAAAATAAGAAAATAAGTCGTTACATCATAATTTTCAATTTATTAGGTTATACACAAAATAATATTTGAGCTGATATTCGGTTGAAGCTGGAAAATGTCATCAAATATTTAGCTGAAATACCTGTACAAGTTAGAAATTATATTCAATAAATATATAGCTCTACTTGTTATTCAGCACTATAATATAAACACAATACTAATTCCTTTGAAAAGATCTCATCGTAATTATATATATATATATATATATATATATATATATATATATATATATATATATAAATATGTGTGTGTAAAATCAATTTGTCTTATTGAAGTGATGTTCGTTACCTTCCGTTCCAAACGGGACATGCATCGATCGGTTAAGTTAGTGATTTCTTGCACAGTTTGTTCTTTGTTGAAAGAATACAGCCTTCTACTTTCGCTCGATTTCTTCGTTTTTAATATTTAGTCCCTAACAGTATTTTAAAATAGTAATACATAAAGGATATCGGAAGGGTTTTCGCTTTCATATTCAGATCTACAATCACTACCACGCACGTACACCAGGAGGACATTTTGTAAGACATAGTTTCGTACCACCGTTTTTTGTAATTCTTATATAGCATTTCCATAGTGCTGTTGATATTTTAACAGTCTATATTCTAGTATGAAAAACGAAACGTTTCCTCTCCGTACATTTTATTCTTTGTAATACGTGTTTTTCATGGGAGAATTTACATTTTTTTTATACATTTACCTAATCACTGAGTTTGTTAATGTCGTTTAGCAGATCACCCGAATTACAGAATAAGCAATACCTAACACACTTTTTGGCTTCGTTAACCAAACACAATCATGCAGTAACCTAAACAACTTCTCCTACTTACAAAAATAAACAATAATTACCCTGAAAATATCATCGAAATTTAATTAAGTATTTATTTTTATTTCGGATTTTAAATTGTCATTTTATTCTACACTTGCATTTACGATATTTAAATAATATATATATTAATAGTTTTCTTTAAAAATAATTACAATTATTTCAGTGAGAGAAGATTACATATGTAACTTAAATTTTGAGAGCTGTCTTTTCCTCGCAACTTTTTAAATTAAATAATTTTTAAACAAATAACATCTCTACACTCATTTAATCGAGTTTTATTAACGTAAACATAATTAAAATTGAGTTTTCTTTTCAAATAAGAATACCATTTTGAATGACAAACAATTTGTGCGGTTACTATTGTTCCTTATGTATTTTGTCACGGCTTTTAATTCTAGTGGAGAATATTACAAGTATGTTATTTCAAACCGTAACTTGTGAAGTGATAATCGTAGAACGGTAATCAGTTTCGAATTAAGCTAAAACTGAATTAGTAACAAGGCCTACAACTTGTGACGAGTGACTATTTTTTATTTAATAGAAATGGTTAACCACTTACCAAGGTTAAAAGTCAACTGAGGATTAGGAGTAGTGAGATATGTAGTGGGATGATGCAACAGTACTATAAAAGATTGAGAACTATGATTATTTGAAATGGCATACATTTGTTGACATTGAAATTAAAAGGACCCTGTTTTAGTATGTAGGGAAACATTCATGCAGTAAGGTGTTTTACGAGCGGGAAGTTCTTGAAAAGAAACTGTATTGAAATAATATTATACACATGCCGCTGTATGTGAATGATAGGCAAAGATGAAGGCTTTTAAGAAATGTTATTCACTGCAAACAAAGCATATTGCCACTGAAGCGTAAGGGGCGGCTGTGATTGTAGTATTTGGGGGGGGGGGGCAGCAAGATATCTGTTCATATTACATTTTAATTTCTGCATTTTTATGCGGTCGAGGAAATAGGGAGAAGGGAGAGCATTCCAGAGGCGAGCGGTCCGAGGAAATCAGCTATCAAAGTAGAACATGTTCCGGAATCTGAGGGCATCTAATGGAAAAAAGGGTGGGATTTTTCGTCTTATTAGGTTAGTTTGTGCTATTTACGTTAGTTGTTACAAGTACAGAAGTCCACCAGAGAGCATTCCGTAGAAGTACTTGTAAAACTATCACAGGAATACAACTCTGCAACAATGCAATAGAGGATGACGCTTGGCAAATAGTGCGGGCCCTATTAGGTTAGTTGAGAGTAACAGAGTGATATTCCCAGAAATATAACAGTTATATATATATATATATATATATATATATATATATATATATATATATATATATATGAATATACATCTATCTATCTATCTATCTATCTATCTATCTATCTATCTATCTCTATTCATATCTATCTCCAGAGTTATATTTATTTGTCTTAAGTACGAAATCGATTAATCGTTTTCATCTTGTCAGAATCGATTCGTCCTGATCGCTATCACCGGTGGTTATTTTTGAACCGGATTAGCACCCCTTCCAGTTCCTTTTGGCTGATTGACCGCTCAGCACAGAAATTCGCTTCTTTCGCACGCGTTCAGAAACACAGCACGACGCAGCATTCCATCCGAAGGAAACCTACTATGTAGGCGGTACCCCTCTATTTCCCTAACCGGGAAATAGCCGCATCAAATTGTGAATTGGTTCTTGCCTTCGAAACTATTAATAAGTACTATATGAGATAAAAAATGTCATACTTGTAATTGCTAAGCATCCTCTCCATGATTGTAATTGTATCTCTATAATATTAATTATTTTCTCAGAATCTATCTCATCATCTTAGAGAGCAAAACCCCATAATGCAATATATATATATATATATATATATATATATATATATATATATATATATATATATATATATATATATATATATATATATATATATAATCAAGGTTAAATCAATGGTAAAAATTTAGATACTTTAAACTGGGTTCATAAAATAGTGCTCAATAGTAAATATACCTATTCATATTCAATTGTTATATATATATATATATATATATATATATATATATATATATATATATATATATATATATATATATATAAGTATCAACATATAAAGCATAATGAAATAATATTTAAATCCAGGTTTCAGAAGTAAAATGTTAGAACGAAATAAGATTTTTCACAACCGTTATCAAATGAGTCGGTAAACTAACAACAACCTATCTAAAACAGGCGAAATAAGAATGAAAATGTTGCATACAGTAAGCCACAAGCGTTATCTTTTTATACGAATCTCATTATAATTATATCAATCCATTTTATATGATGTGTTATATATCTATATATTGATATAGAGTAAGTTGAGGCACATACATTTACATCATTTATTTCAGTTCCAAGAATTCAAGATAAACAATCATTAGGCGTACGATCGTTTCTGAGAAAACTAGTAATATTTTATTTGCTAAATTGTATATTTTTATTCATTCATTAATTCCAATATGTGTCTACTTCAGCGCTCTTTTCAAAAGACCACACATAGAATGTAAGCAAAAAGCATCAACCTTTTCTGGAATAGTTTTATTCCAATTTGTTTGTTATTTGTTGCCATTTTAGGTGTTGAATTAATTTAGTTTTTGTTTTATTTAACTATTTTATTTTAGATGTATCATGTATTGTCATACTAATGCAAACGACATCACATTTTAGGAGAGTACATTTATTTTTATTTTCGATATTATTAAACCAAGTGATTACTTCGGCAGTATTCACCCACTCGTTTAGTTCTATGTATTTTATTATATTGGTTTACTCATTTTTCCCATTCCTGGTTTTATGAGAGTAATTCATCGAGCGCTTGCTTTATTGTTAAAATTACATTTGTTGCCGTTAAATAAGATATTACTCCCCTTAAATTTTAACATGCACACTTTGTTGATTATTTTAGTCTATCAGCGATTGGTAACTTTTAGCAGTTATATCAATGTAGTTGCATTACTTTTCTATCTAGTTTGTATTTTTTTTCGTGAGTTTTTCGTAATGTTTTCTGTGATTAGTGTGTTATACTCTTCGTCATTTATTTTATCAAATATTCTTTGTTTTATCTGCTTTTACGATGCATGTTTAATAGTTGTTTATGTTTCTAACGATATTGTGTAATTGTGTATTTACATTATAATTTTTTGTGGAACTCTAACTGTTAAATTACATTTTAGACGTTCTATTGCTTCTGCGTATTTTAGGCTTTTGAATCCGTAGGATTCTTTTGTCTGTTAGGGTTCATGCTTATTAAAGAAGAAGGGTGCTCGCCATCACATTCGGCATATTCGTTCGTCTGTTTTTTACAAAATAATTTAATAATGTATCTATGCTTTCTAGGTGTTAGAATGATTTTTAGTGTTGTTTCCAGGCTAAGATTTTCCATGTTTATTCTTTAGGTGGTGAAATAAATTCTTATGAGAGTGCGCGACTACTTGAGGAGCTAAGTATTATTATTGTATGTATCCACATATAACATTGTAACGAAATATAATATATTATGTATCGATGTTAAGTATTTAATTCAACATTGCCTAATACGCGAGTAGAGCAAGTTACTAAGTTATTAAAATGTATTTATGACAGTTAAGCTACACATGCTGTATCTTTGCAAGGGATAGTCAGGCTAAAGTGTATAACATTCTTGTTACTGAGTGTTTGTATATCTATGTGGTGTTTAATTTAGCTAGCTAACTAGTCAGATGCATTGTTATTTCGTCCCACAGGTTAATGTTTTAATTAGCCAATGGCAGGGTTTCTCTCAAACAAAAGTTCAACTAAACTTTACTTTAACTTTTCTTTTATTTTGTATAGTTGTGAATGTATCGAATTAATAGGTGATCTTATTTTAACACGTGTATACTTTTGTCATTATTTGCTATTTATTTGTTGATTTTGTTTAGTTTTTCATTTATTTAATTATTTTATTTAATTTTTATGATGTATTGTTATCAGGAATTAAATTTTTGTCTTTTTTTCTTCTACAGTTTGAAAGGTTTGGACTTTCCATCACTATTATGTCACTGTTTTTTTTAAATTTAAAGTTTCACATTTTAATTTTCTCATTCAGACATACTCTATACGGATCGTCCCGCGTATATATTTTAGATATTTGAAGTTTTTCTATGCTGATTTATTGTTTTAGAAGCTTTTACAATTTTTAATCGGAATTAGTCCCACTTTAACTTAGATTCTTCAAATTTAAATGATCTTTAGTGCAGAGAGGATAGGATAATTTATGATTTAATGTTAGGTTTATTAGTTTTAAATTATATTGTAGATAGTGCTTCAGATCTACATAGATTAAACAACGATAGCAAGTTCTATAGGTTTAACGCTTTTTACGAAATACCCATTTGATAGAATATTGCATATTTCTAAAGTACCAAAAGTGTTAAAAAAAGTTAAATTAGTATATCGCTCATTAAGAAAATACTATTTATGCGACCAAATCACATTTAATGCTGTACGCTGTGGACGCAATATAAATACACTTATTTTTGTTTATTATTGTTATAAGTATTATTGTTGGATTCAACAAGACATAAAAAACACATCATTTTTAAGTAAGTATGTAGTGGGTATATATATTTACTCTGTAATTGCAATTATTTCTTGTTTCTAATGTGTTAACATTTTTATTAATTTTATTTTTTATTTTTGTGTTCTTAGAAGTTATTATATTTTCGATTAAATTTTACATCGTATGGTATGATTATTGTATTTTTATTCATAACTTTATTATATTTATGAGAATATTTAAAAATATTCCTCAATTAATAATATTTTATTTAGATATATTTATTTCAGCACCAAATGAAATGATGGGTTAGCCATGTTAAGTATTTCCTCTTATTTTTCACTTTTATTTCACATATTTTAATTTTCTATTTCCTTTTATTTAATATTGAATCATTTGTCTACTTTGTGTTTCGTAATTTAAAAATAGTGTAGTACGGTTCTTTGAAACGTTATGTTTATTAATTAACTCTGTCAATGTAACTTAATTATTATTATTAATACTATGTTTCATTAATTTGTTTTCCATCACCATATTATGGGATAACAACCTTTTTCAAAGAGTCATCATTATTTTCCTTGAAGGACATTTTATTCTTATATCCAAAAGTTAGCAAACCAATATTTTAGTAAGTAGTATTACTTTAAAATATGCGGTTATTTGTAAATATTCTCGATATTCTACGAAAGACGATTGGGATTATTGAAGTAGAAGTGTTTTGATTAATTATGCACATAAAAGTAAACCTACTGCCCAATAGATTTCTATATTTCTTCATATATATGTTATATATTATATATGTTATTATATATATATATGTGTTTTACATTATATATATATATATATATATGTATGTATATATATATATATACATATATATATATGTATATATATATATACATATATATATATATATACGTATATATATATATATATATATATATGTGTGTTATTATTTTTAGTGGACAGTAGAAACTATAACAAGAAAAAAACTGCGTAATATTGTAGCGATGAAAACTCGTACATATTTCGGCAAGGTGTTTGTGGTATTGTTGTAAAACGCCAGGCTGCGAAAAGTAATATCGTAGTTTCGATCCCTACCCAAGTAAGCCGTGCTGATGACGGCTGACAGCCAGACACACGTGCCCATGGATTCCTTTTATAGGTACGTAAACATTAATTAATATATATATATATATATATATATATATATATATATATATATATATATATATATATAAAGTACTCCTTACATAGGTTATACCATTCGTTATCAACAGAATAACGAATTAAAATGCATACACTGTCATTGATTATAGAATGAAAATAATCAACGTCAGTTAATCAAGTAAATGGTTCAATACAAAATTCTGTACATGTTACCAAATTCTACATGAAGTTCCACTAGAAGGTTGTTAATATCGGAAAGATGAACATGAAGAAGGCCAAAGCGTACACCGGCTGGAACGTTGTTTATATAACAACCAAACTGAGTATAATAGTCCAAATAATCAGCAAGATGTTCGCGTCTATTCCACCCCACTAATCACCCCGAATAATATTTCCCACACCACTGAACACTATCCACGATGTAATCCTCTCTCAAACCGTATTGGTTATAAAACAAAATTATGCCCATGTGTGAGATCTACATTTGAGAACGTTCGAGTGCGTTGCCCCTCTTTCATAACCTGTACTCTCTGGTCTTCTCTGATCCGAAGTGGTAGTTCATTTCACGGATACATCTACTGTTTAAATAAACACCATCGTTTAATGACTCTTTGTTTAGAAAACAAATTAATTCACAAACCAATCGTAGAAGAACACACGCAAACTTTCGGTATAACATGATTCAACGTGGCGTAAAACTCGAACAATAGATTAACAACCGACGAGAGGTGCGTATTAAAATGATGTTTCAAACTTAAACGGTACAAACCGGCGAGCATGACATTTCACACTTCCGTGGAACAAAGCGAGATCGACGGGCGGCGCCTTTTATAGAGATGCCTGAACGCATCTATCGAATATTGGAATGCAGAATTCATGGAATAATTAGAACACATACATTTATTTACCGACTTATAAAGTTGGAAAAGGATTAACGCATGATTTTCACACGGCCTATTCTTAGATATTCGAAGTGTGTAAGTGAGTTGAGGGCATATTTTTGTCCGGGTTAGGAGAGTGAAGTGTTTTATATAGTAGGTCAATATAGGTAAAGCATGACTGGCAAGCTACACCGTAACAAAGAATGTCGATTATACCTGAGCAGAAATAACGTCATATATTCGTAAGCGAAGGTATTCTGCGATGAGATTGATCCTGAGTCTCCCCGATGTGATTGAGTAATGTCGTACTAAGTGGAGCTAAAAGAATTGGAAATGCAAAAAGCTTTCAAGCTTATATATTGTTTTCCTTTTTCTTTGTTTATTTTTATTGTCTTTGGTTTATTCCTCTCACAAATCTGGGCGGAAAACGCCAATAACTACGTGATTAGCGACTGTGACTCAATAACCCTTTCGTTCTATTGACATGATTGTGTGGACTTAATTACTTGTCTCTTATGAGGAAAGTATGCCTCAGATATTATGACGGCCAACGTCAATAGTAGACAACAACTTTGTAGACGCACGCCTCGGAGATGCTTTCTGTTAAGGAGGAGAATAAAAATGGACTGACACCCGTAATGTGGGAGGCCGCATACACCGTATGGTTTTAAATAATTGCCAGAGTCAATTCCATCATTGTTGTAAAATAATTTAGGTTTAGACAAGTTTCGACTCGGCTATGGGGAAAATAGTTACTTATGTTCAATGAATTGTTACAATGGAAATTGGTTTTCCGTAATTAATGTGTGCTTGTGCATTACAGAAACACAGAAGAGGTTAGATGCTGAAACACATATACCAATCTACAATACGCATTTTTGGGAGCCTTGCGAGCGTCTGAGATTATCATTCCCTCCACTGATTCGAGCGAAAGCTATAAATGCTGGCGTATGTATGTAACAATTATTTAATATTATTTACGTAAAATTAATATATATATATATATATATATATATATATATATATACATATATATATATATATATATATATATGAAGGTGAGAATTCCGAGGCATGAGCAATGCATTATTGAAAACCGGAAGGTGGAATAAGAATAAACAAAAATAAATGACAAGAGCCGGTAAATCTCAGATCAATTCATTTACTTTTTTAAATTTAAATATAAAGACAGGAAATTGTTAAGTTGGTGGGCTTACTGTTTAATATTTAAAGGTCGGGAATGGTAGAGACTTTAATCATTACGAGAGTAACCCCCTCTCTTTTTCAAAAAGAAAACAAAGTTGGACTGGCTGTGTCAGTTCACGAAAGCAATGTAGACGCTGCTATTAAAAAATAGAAACATGAGATTCGCAGAAAGAAAGTCAAGTCCCGCAGGAGATGCAATAGTTAAGATATCTAATAGATTACTTAGATTAATTAATTTAGTTAATCTCAAATAATAATATTTGGATTTAATTTATTTTGTTGTTGTTGTTCATTTTTATTATTATTATTTTAATTTATTATTTACTTTTTCTTTATTATTATTTTTTTTTCTCATATTAAATGTTTAATATTTATGTTAAGTGTTGCAATTGTAAATATGAGTTCAAACAGTCAGGTAAATATTAAATGAGATAAATAAGGATCAGCATAAAATGGTCAAAGGGGTATCAAAATAAATTAATGCATGGTCAGATAGATAGATAGAATTAGTCTATCTTAAGCCTTCATCTGTTCCATTATACTTAACCTAGAGTGTGGGTATTGGAGGTTGTTATAAGAGAAAGGAAGGGAAAAGGGTGTATATATAAGTAACATTAACATTTATTATTGCATAGCGAACGAATTATTGTATATTGAACGAAACTAATTAAGTGTAAGTACAATATGTTGGAAAGAAGTCTAAATGGCGTGAGTGGCTTAATTGATGAATAGGAAGTTGCAGGAGTTGTTTGGAAGAGTATTGACAAGAAAGGTATATGAGGAAATAAACGTAAAGGAAGATGGGTGTCGGTTAAGGGAAGGGATACAGGGAAATGGAGCCTGAATGAAAAAGTATAAGAGAACAAGGAAAGTGAGAGTGTGGAGATCTAGATAGGTTAGGTGGATAGATGGTTGAGAGCATGTGAATCGGGTAGAGACAAAGGGGCAAGGAGTGTAAAGCATGGCCCAAGGTGAGTAGAGTTGACAGGATGTAGGGAGAGGAGTAGGGTTAAAGAATGAAGGAGGTACTATGTTTTGAGATAAGTATTGCTTCCGATATCCTTCGGTACCGATGTTTCTAACTGACGCAAGGATACGGACATCGATAATGCGTTGTATGTTGCCACATGATAATATGTGTTTATAGAAAGGAGTAATGCGGGTGTATAAGTGTTTCTTGATACGTTGGTGCAAAGGTCTTACAGTTCTACCGATGTAGAATTTCTGGCACTTAACACATTGTAGTCTGTAAACTGTGTCAGTTCGAAAGCAGAACCCAGAGTTGGGAATGGTGCAATTAGCTAGGAAGCAGGGTTCAGAGGTGTGGTTACTGTGTTTTTTAGTTAGGTATTGTCGAAGGGTAGTGCCTGTGTGGGTGAGTTGAATATCAGGGTTCTAACTATATATTGCTTTGCGGATCGAGGATGTAATGATATCGCTAAAGAAAGAGAGTTTGAGGAAGCAGGTGTTGGTAAGGGGGTGTGTCTGCGTTTTTTGGTGTTACTAGAGCTAGCTATGGTAGAGTGGGGGAATCCGTTGGTGACGAGTGTCTGGTGGAAGGCCGTATTCTGTGTAAGTTTATCAGCAGTAGAGGTTTTCAATATTGCATTGCTCCTGCATCAGAATTATCACCTTTATATTTACTTGTTTACTAGCAATGCTTCAAGCAAACTACCATTTCCTTATATATATATATATATATATATATATATATATATATATATATAGTCTCGGAAGTTTCTCAACTATTAAAAAATCAAAACAAAAAAAACACTTAAGTCCCAAGTTGTTTAGTGGAAAATCACTCAGGTAAGTCAATTTAGTTTTTACAGTTATTATATTAGTTTGCTTCTAACATTATTTAAGGGATCATCAGTAGTTTACCATGAAAAACTGTTTCGGAAATTTAATATATATATATATATATATATATATATATATATATATATATATATATATATATATATATATATATATATATATATATATATATATGTATATATATATTAAGCGAGCGTTGCTCACTGTCAGCAGCAATAAAATGTCACCCTGCCTCTCCGGGAAAATGTATCTCAATTTAAATTACTGTCTCTGTAAATTGCCGACGACCGTGTGGTCCTGCGCGTTTATCTCGTTATTCTAGCCTTAATCTACGAAACGCGTTCGCTCCCATGCGACTGATGAGAGAAAAACTCGAAACGATATCGTCTGTAGATGGAAAAACATGTTAGTAGTAACACATATATATAGTATATATATATCTTTGGGGTATTTATTAAATAAACATAAACGAGGGTATATGCCATATAACAGAAAAACTATAACATTTAACAGACGTACGGTTAAAATAGATATGGAATTTGGATAATTAAATGAACCACAAATGCTTGATATGAGGCAAAATAAAGAAATTAAGACAATTATAGTATTGTATCTTATATTGAGCATTACATAAGCACCGACTAGTTGATGAGCTGTACAATAGAGCTATCATACAAAATATAATACAAATACTCAAATTATTAGATCAAATATCGTATGAAAATACGAATAAGTTTGATTTGCAATAATTAAAAAATAAAAATCGATGTATTAATTAGTAAGAATGCTTTAATTAAAACGAATTTCAAAACATTTTTAAATGACTGTAAAAAAATGAACGAACATGCGTTTGCGTTTTAGATTATCTTTTTTTATTCATGAATTCAACAATTAAAATATAAATGCGAAAGTATTCATGTGATTTAAATTACAATTCGTACTGTGCCGGATAACATTCATTGGAAAACCGATTTTCAGAAAAATATATAAACTGTAATAAAATTAGTTTTTAAATAATTAATTTTGAATATCTTCTCGAATTTTTTTTTAATATCACCGTCTTGAATGTGAAGTGCATTATTTGAATGGTTATTTTAAGATTTTCCTTTTCTTCAGTTTAGAAGAACATAACAATGTATTTATTTTTTTCTTAAAACGTTTATTCAACTCAGAAATGTCCGTCGGTTTGAATGCTTTATAACGACTGTCATAACGAAGTGTCATGTTATCTCTAACAAGTCAGTAATTTTAATTTTGAAATGGTTTAAAAAATTAACTATTTCGATCCTTCGAAATTCGGAAAGAATTTTGAAGCATTACAACTGTAAAATAAAAAATGTTTTTTCTGACTTCGAAATCGTTAGGAAATCCTCATGTATTTAAGAATAATTGTTCTGGAAGCAGTTTATATCTAATACTTTTTATATAAACATTACCTTAGCAACATTTATTAAATGTTTACAATAATCTTGTTGAATCAGAAATATACTGATCAAATGATACAGTAATAATTTAATTTAACTTAACAATTTCTATTATATTTCTATTAGTTTAGTAAAAACACGCGGCATAGTTTAAAAGAGCAAAGCAAAAATGAAAGTAAAAAATGCCTGGGCAACACCGAAAATGTACAACTACTCTCGATTAAAGTCATGGGCAAAAAAAAAAAAACAGAAAATATTTTCCTAATTACATCTAATGAATTTGGCTAAATTTGCTCTCCGCACAAAAAAACATCAACATTTTTATTTCTATTTTCCTTTTTTTGTTCGTGCCAAAGTGGAATTTGTTAATTTCAAGCAATCGAAAAATGTTTTGAATTTTGATTACGTCACGCAAATTGGCATTTTTGTAGAAACATTTTTAAACAACATAACTGCAATTTGAAATATCACAGCATGAATAATTTATTTCTGAAAAAGTATGCATAAACCATATTTTAAAAATAACAATTTTGTTTGGAAAACGTTTTTCGTTTGAACGCTTTTAAAAAAGAATATTAAAATTTGCGACGCCGTTTTCTAATGTAGTCTTTTTAATACTATTTTTGCCCCAAATCTCACATCTGATGTTAGCGTTCTGTGTTCTAGTTGTTGGGCAGTTGTTACACCCCTTTTACTTGTACATTTAGATATAACGTCATATGCCCTCTATATATATATACTAATATGTGTTATAGTAACGTAGACTAGACTCTTCGGCCTTCGCACTGAAATTAAAGTTAATTATATGTTCAGGGGAGAGGAACTACTGATTTTGTCTATTCCGGAGTTCAACGCATTTAAAGCTGCATATTTCCCATATAAAAAATCGACAACATGTCTAACATTGCCCCTGTGTGGTGGTCAAAACTTGACAGGGAAAATAGTTTAAGAATAGGAAAATTCCGGAATAACACCAGTTGTAATATTTATGGAGATAGTACCTGGGTTGTGGAGTCAGAAGATACAAGCCAAACTTCAACTCCGACTCTAAGAATTCACAAAATCCCGACTCCGATTCCTAGAATTTCGAGATATCCGATCTGCCTCTTAATTTTTATAGTCTTCCGATATTTAAACTATCTGCTAATTCTTCGGAAATTGAAAAATCTTACTCCGACTCATAGCATTTTAAAAAGTTCGACTCTTTCTATAATCTCTGACAGCCTCCAACTCAGACTCCTTAACCATGACTTCTACTACATGTGTCATATTCGTTGAAACACTGTTTAAAAGGAGTAAAATGACTTGGATAGCGACATAGTTACACACCTGTGATTCTGAAAGTTTAATAAAAACGAATAACATGATTTAAATTGTTAATCATTCGTTAGTGGTCTGATGGCAAAACATTACGTGCTGTAACATAGACTGCCCGAAAATACACACGGTGTTTCACTGTTTAATTTAAAAGAATTTGATCAAATTTCGAAAATCAACTAAAATGAAATATGTTAATTGGCTTATAAAAGGGTTAATTATATTTTACACGAAATACGCTGTGAACTGAACTGACCTTTACTGAGAAAATACCTTGTGATTTTTCCGCATCATGGGAGGCGTAAGAACCCCTTTTTAAGAAACCAAATAGCTCATATTTCGATAACATTGTAAACTTCGACTTTAGAAATAGCTAATAAAATGTTAATATTAACGGAGAAATTATTTATGAGAATCGTATAAAAATAGTTACGATTAAATAAATTACACATTCCACTTCTTTTTCAGCTTTATTGAATATTAGCCTAATAAAACAATTGTAATGCAACAGTCTTTTGTTTTTGTATGAATCAAGATGGTACGGCGTTATCGGCTATATTTCATTGTTAACATTGGTTTCCTCAGGTCTTTTTAGAATCAGGTATTCGCAGAATAGCCCACGTGAATGTCGTCATGATTAATAGTAAAGGATATACAGTATTCGAATTTGCCAATATCGTCCGTCCACGTCTATGTCTACTTTATCAGAACCACGTCCTAGAAAATATAGATTTATATAAGTGACGCTAAAACAGTCTTCTTTATTTGATCAAAGTATGAATTCTTCGACTGTGAATATTCTTAACAGGCTTCTCTAACTTCATCGAATAACTCACATCGGCGACACGTGATATAGTGCTGCATAGTCCCTAGTCAGATGGAGCAACGTCTGGAGTATTTGGTGGATGACAGAGTACATCAACGCCGTCTAATTATTCCATTTTTTTTGCTGGACTTCATGGTGGTATGTGGCTTTGCATGGTATTGTTAAAACAGAGCGCGTTTTGACAAACATAACCAGCTTATCGATGTAATTGACGGAAATAACGTTTAGCCTTTATGGCGCGCCATCGAGCACAAGTTTAAAATGAAAGATTCCTTCCAAGTTCCAGCAAACGGAAATGATGACTTTTTTAACAGATTATTTGAGGAATACACACACACTTTCTCTGAACTCAGTACAAATAGGGTAAACAAATGTTTGATTGACATGCGTACTATACAATGATTCATGGGAAGGGTTTAATAAAAATATAGTCTGTTAAATACTTTACACAATTGCAATTTCTAAATATTCATTTCATAGTTTTTGTCTCACATCTAACTTTGAATACAATTTTAATGTTTATAAGATTAAGCATCAACTTTGGAAACGTTCATTGCTGTATTTTTCAAATAAGGAAGCAGACAGGCTGAATACGTAAATGAGGCTATTTCCTCGATGGCGCCGTAATTGGGAAATTAAAAAAAAAACGGTTAGCCAGTTTTCCTGAAAATTAAAAATTATTAAGCGAGCATTAATTCCATCCGTCGCTTTCCTGTTTCAGTTTTAATTATTTTCTATGCATATTGTTTATATTTTAAGTTTGAGCCTTAGGGGAAAAGGGCGGCTAACTCAGTTGTAAGTTTTTACAATTACGGAATAATTATTCAAAGATTAATGAATAAGTAATGAGGGGGACTTTCTTAAAAAACATAACGCATGCGTAAAGAAAATACGAAGACGAATATTGACAAAAATAAAGAGACTACTAAGATTATACAAGCAGTGTTCAAAAAGTATCCAGACTAAATATTTTTTATTTACTGATAGGAAATATAATAGACATCGTACTCAAGAAATTGCAACCTAGAATTATTGATATCATTACAAAGGTATTCAATTGTATACTAAAAGATGCATTCTTCCCAACACCTTGGAAGGCTTCATTGACCTGTTTAGTATTTAAAAATACCAGAGACCGGTCGTCTGCATCTCAGTACAGACGGATCAGTCTCCTGTCCGTAATATGTAAGTTGCTTGAATTTGTAATATATCAAAAACTTGTCAGCCATTTTATCAAAACACAAACTGCTTAATGACAAACAACAGTGCTCCCATCCTTTAAGATCAACAGCTGGCGTGCGGACTGTGATATGACACAGGATCAGTGAATATATCGACGATGGTTTCGTCTCTAAGGCAATCGGTTTAAATATATCAATAACCTTCAATAGTGTTTGGCACAAAGGTTTGCTTCAGACGCTTGTTAACTATGGAATATCTGGAAAATGTATTCTCAATCACTGTATATGAACTATTAGTAATACGATAGAGTACTTCTTTCATATATAGAAACTTGCCACCCGATTCACTCTTTGATACTCGCAATCTAGATGATGGGCGAGGTGATAACTTCTATTCCTAAAACGCCATTCGTACTGAAGAGATGTTAGTAGCCTCTCTCTACTGTATTTTCATATTCATGGTAGGTGGTCGACTGAGTTCCAATCCTTGCTTCCTCCCAGAAAAAAACATTCACAGTAAGAACTTGACTACTTTCAACCACAGAAACAAACTTTTTCTCTCTTTCTACCAAAAAAAAACCGAACTTCCATGAACAAAAATGTTTCTTACGAAATCCGATCTGTTGAACAAAATACCATGAGTCTGCTTTTCAACCGACGACAACATGGTTGTATTCAAGTCTAGTATAAACAAACATTGTTGGGCTGTCCTCCTTAAAACAAAAATTCTCTCATGTAGTATTCTCCCCATCCCAATAATTAGATTCCAATCCTTCGTACAACTGAAAATCTCCGTAATGCTTATACTCGAGTGACTTATTAATAAAAAAAAATAAGCAAAAGCAAAGGTTACTCAAAAAGCTGCGAAATGATAGTTTTATTAACGATTCCATGGTTGCGATTACTTTTTAAGGACGAGTCAGTCTATTATAGTCGTATTAGGGACCGACAGAACTCGAACACCTTCATACACGTATGTAAATACATAAGATACATGGCCAATGGCATTTATATGTTCTCTAAAATAAATTGAGTCGCGACTCAGTTTTCAACGAATGAAACACAACATATATGTTCTTGAAAAACTTGGAGCATTCACCCTCATCGTTTACGGCATAAATACACCACTAGTTAACGGAAGAGAAGACACATATATTAAACTCAAAAACAACCTAGTATGCAGTTTAAATATTCATGTTCTTTCTTTATCAAATAATACACCGCCCTTAAGAAAATCCCAAACCCACAAAAGTATATGGTGCTAAGAAAGTGAAACATATTATTAAGTTGTACTATATAAAAATTTATAATGGTTGACTCCTGCCAACAAATTACATTCTTTATGACGAAGGAAGGTGTTTTAAAAGATCCTTTACGGTTTCGGGGTCTGGCACCGTTAGTTAAGGTTGATATTGTATACAAAATATAACACTGTGTTGTTATTACATCTCTAACTCAACAAGAGAACTAGATAAAAATATAAATAAGAGAAAATATTATTTACAAAAATAAGTGAAGTATTGTGAGTGCTCAGATAAAATACACCCTAATATTTAACGGTAAAAATGTTATAAAAACCAAAGGAAAAGTTTATAACCGATATTGTGTTCCTCGCACTCCGATCCTATTGGCTCTCTGATAAATACACCTTACTCGGTGTCCGATGTTCTTAATATAATGAGTTAAATTAAATGTTCCTCTGACTATCCAACTTCGGAAGTGAAGATTACAATTTGGTTAACCTTTGGGTGTTATGGCCAGTAATAGGAATAACAAAGTAGATAAGATATTGGTTTGCGATACTTTGGAGGTGTGACGCTACGGGCGATAGATGGACGTTAACTAGAAAAAAATGTAATCTGATTCTAAGAATTACTCTATAATTCTATGAATGATAAGAAACTAACATATACTCGAACTATGAGTTTACCAGAATTTGAACAGTATGGGTAATGACGAGGACAATATTAGGAATTGATATTGTCTATATTGAAGGTGTGGCTAATCGAGGGGAGATACACATGACTATTGATTATATCTACGCCCTGAGCATTCGAAACAAACAAAAATACATAAAACAACGAAGTCTATACCGACATATTTAGAGCGATGGCAGGTGTAATGATATTTAACTAATTAAGTTTGGATTCCCTCAAGTAAAACAGAAGCAACTCGTTGACATGAAAGAGAGTATCCTGCAAACACCCGACGTTAAGACTACAGGATGCTGAGACGGCATAGTTAGTTTAAAACAGAAAGATTGCATATCTATATATGATTATATATATAAATATATGTATATATATATGTATGTATATATATATATATATATAAGTGTGTGTGTGTTAACATATATTTCTCCCTCTCTCTCTCTCTCTCTCTCTCTCTATATATATATATATATACATATATATATACATATATATATACGTATGATGATACCCTTATAGAAATCTGCACGGAATTTTCGTGTTTTATTTAGTAAAAGGCTATCATCAAGCCATGCTTCTAGGCTTTCGCAGGCCTTAAGCACTTTTGCAATAAGCACAGCAGCATATAATTACAATATATTATATGATAATGCATATATAAATATATATATATATATATATATATATATATATATATATATATATATATATATATATATATGTATATATATATATGTATGTATTTAAAAAATACATACACGTATGTTTGGCCATCATTAAATTTTGCTAATTTGAAATCGTGCTAAAGAAAATTAGGCGCCAAACTTGCTTCAAATTTGTTAATCATGATAGTCATTCACTTCTAATTTTTGTTATCATCCACAGCGGTATTTTTCGTAGATGACGCCATCCTTTGAAACTGATCGTCTGCTACTCTCTTATGTTTTTTTTTAACTTCTCCCCACACATAGAAGTTCTTGCTTGCTACCTCCTTCCGGCCCCCGTTCCCCGGGACCATACAAAGTTTATCTGGGTTGTCACAGTAGCTATCGCTTGGAGGCAAACTACGCAGATAAGCATTTAATTTAGAATGGTACGCACAAAAATATTGTAGTGGCGTAGACCGTTAACGCGATCTGGTGACACTAATTTGACCAACTTACTTTGCAGAGTTACTTTTCTTTCTTTCTCTTTTTCTTTTTTCCTTCTTTTCTCTCTTTCTTTTTTTGATTTCTTTATACTTTCCTCTCGTTTCCGTTACACTGACTCGTGTTCAAATATCAGTTTAAATTCTCGTCATCTATCGTGACAGCCGTGTGATTGCATAAGGTATTCATGTGAACCTACCGATATTCTTCTAATTAAATCTCCGCGTTTAATGATCAAAATACTATTGCAGACCAAAGCGGGACAGACCAACGGAAATGCTATTGGAACTTAAGCGTGACATTTAAATAAAATGTTATTCAAAAATTAAGCGGGGCGGACCAATAAAAATAGTATTGCAAATATGTGCGTCACAAATCATCTAAACAATTATTTCAAGCAGAAACGTGACAATCCGATAAAATACTATATCAACATTGAGCGTTACAGAACAACGAAAACGCCATTTAAAACGTAAGCATAGCAGGGCAATACAATGCTATTTAAAACTTAAGCCTGAGAGACAAATAAAAAATATCATTTAAAATTGAGCTTCACAGGGCAATCAATGCACTATTTCAAGCTTAAACGTAGCAAATCGACAAACACGCTATTTCAATGTCGAGGGGCGCAAGCAAATGAAAATGTAATTTCAAACAGAATAAAGCAAACATGAATATGACAGGTAGATCGGCAAACACACGTTTAAGAGTGACAGACTGATGAGCATACTAACGGACAGACATACAGACTTACTGAGAGAGCAGCTTAATCAGTGGGTGCATCAAAAATATTTATTATAACATGAGGTGGCCAACCGACGAAATTTAGGAACGTCGAGATAATAATAAAATACTTGATCGCATCTAAACTTTTCTTTTAATCTTAAGAGTTACGTTGTCTATTTCTTTGTTAGGTGAATCGAACTTTTACATCAGAATTGTGTGGTTTCATGATGTACACTGCGTTGGTTGCAGCTGCTCGTTAATCTACAAGATTACAGATGTTTATCCTCGACACTGTGGAACCACACGGCTCAGCGGTTGCATGCGAAGTGGGGGTAATTTTAGTATAGAAAACAAAATCATATAGCGCAGAAGCAACGTTGCGACTTTCACTTCATTGACTTGCGGTTCCGCCCATGTCACGTCTGTGTTTGTCACACGCATAGGCAGAAACGACCAAACAACGACGGATCCTTATGCCGACCCCTCCTGCATATCCACCAGAGCTCTGTTCACCGTGTAGAGTCGACACTAACACGTTTCCACTATCCCCTATAACGGCGAAAAAAGTTATGACGGTGAAATAAGGTCAGTCACAGAACCATATATAAGCATATCCTCTTTTAAAGATAAACAGACTAAAAAAATGTGTCTATTCAATGTGCATGTTTACAAATTAAAATCTTATTTAAAACATAATCGCGAGTTTGCGATATAGAAACATGGATATGTCCTTCAATCTGCGTTTTAGCAATAAAAATTCTATTTCGAATGAACGTAAGTGAAAAGGCCAAAGAAAATGCTATTTCAGACGTCAGACGTCAGACCTCAAAAAGTTGTATATTTAATGTAAGTGTGACATAAAGACTGGCGAATAATCGAGATCTTTGTATAGATACTTTGGTACATTTAAAACAATACGTGTACACTTGGTCACGTATTCACGCATGTGATGTTGACTGGCGGTAAACAATCTCAATTGGCAAACAGTATTCGGCAGGACACCCCAAAAGATGAATCAATTATCAATCTATGGACACATTATTATAAAATAAGATGAGTATATTCAGCTTAGTGCATTTTAGCTGTAAAACAACAAGGATGCGGGGCAAATACCGTAGGACGATTTGTCCACCCCGATTTCAGGACATCAATAATATATTTAGTCGTTGCGGTTCTTCTATCTAGACTCCCTGATTTGTCGTCTCAAATCAGTAACCCG
>OY744522.1:76742618-76867618 GCA_963556195.1 Sepiola atlantica
AAATCGATAGTTTTTAATCAATAATATCGTTGAAAGAAAGAGCAAACGGGGAATTGAATGTGCCAAAATAAACGATGGAGCGATTAAAAAAAGTGAATTTAATGATTTCGTTAAAAAAAATTATATTTTATTAAAATGCTTACTTAAATTTAAGAATGCTACCTAATTACACAATATATTCATATATATATATGTAAGCAAGCATTTTAATATATATATATATATATATATATATATATATATTCTAGTGATGAAAGATGAGAATTATAATTGTAATTATACAATATTAATTAGAACAGCAAAAGTTCAAAACACGTAGCTTCATATCGTTAATCAATGTATTTTCAATGATAATCTCATTTCATCAGAGGATAGGGAAAAACCGACAATTTAATTGTAAATATTATCGGCATAATTTAAATTTGACAATTTTTTTACATGATTAATAAACCAAAAGATACATAGTCTTTTGTTGAGATGATAGCGTAGAGTTAGGGTGGACGCCGTCAAAAAGTACGTCAAAAATAAAAAAGCTGTTATATTGGAAATGAATGTTTGAAAACGAATGATACTCAAATTGTTAAGGAATCCAAATTCTATTGTTAAGTAGCTGGTGTTTAGTTTACATTTGGTAAAGTTCAGTTTATTTTGGTTGTGCAGCAGTATGGTATTGCAATTATTCGTTTCATAGGGTTAAGTATGAAGGTTGTCAGTTAGAGATCTGTGTATATAAAAAGTGTGCATTACGGAAATCTCCAGCTTCCTGGTTGATCAGTGTTCGATAGGTTACAAACAAAGATTCAAAGCCGATATTTTTTAAGTCGGTGTGGATTGACCGTATTGCTTGTAGGCGATGGCGAAAAAAATTATATGTTTGCTGGGTTAGGAATATCAGACATATACATATATACATATACGTATATAAAATATACGCATATACACTACTGTGTAAACATATATTCTCACATTTTCTTTTTAAGTAGCTAAAAGAATGAGGGTTAGGGTATGGGTAATGGAAGCTTAGACGGTCAGTGTTAAGCTGTACGCTATTTATGGTTGGAGGAAGGAAATCGTTTATACTTTGTCGAGGTGAATAGGTTTATATAAATGGTGGGGGTAGATTAAAAAGATATGACAACATTTGAAGAAAATGAGTGCTTGTCTTGGCGTTTTAGAGGTCAAGGGCTAGAATTATTATTTAAAAGATATCTTAGAAAAATCTATTAAAAAAACATTATGGGAAATAATTATTTGTAAAAAAAAATGTCTTCTAGAAATGTATTCTTTAAAAATAAGTTTATTTACAGAAATTTTCATTTACAAAGATAGATAGTATTTGGGGTCTGTAAATTCTTGTTAATATATTAGGCAGGTTTACCAAATGTATCCTCTGCGGAACAACAAAGTCAGACCATGGTCGCACATCCATGTTGATACATACATATGGTGGTGTCATGTAAGACACTCTCTGACATAGCAGGTACGCATACATCCACATCCACACTTATACACACATACACACATACACCACATATATGCATCCATGTACATGTGTATACATACATACATACACACACATACATGCGTATACATGTACATATATACATGCATATACATATATATAGACATACATATACATACATACACGTACATATTCATATATACAACTACACACAAATATATATACATAGCCTTACTCACATGCACATACAGAGATACCGGGGAAAGTATATACGCATGCATATATATATATATATATATATATATATATATATATATATATATATATATATATATATATATATATATATACAAATATGCTCTCCCATCGGGCGTATATCCAAATAAACATTTAGGGATGATAGACATGCATAGGCAGATAGACTATTAGAGTTAGTATCAATATAAATCAGTGGGGCGTTACGGGATTATGTTATAGTTTAAGGTAGTGTAAGAGTAATTTGGAATAGAGAATTGTACAAATCTCATTTTTTATGATTACATGAGGGCAGATTTATATATATACAAACATGCACACACACACACATATATATATATATATATATAAATATATATATATATATATATATATATATATATATATACATACACACACATATATATCCTATATCTCTGACGGATATACACATATGCACACACCCATACGAACACATATATACACATATATACATACACATGTATACATATATACATATACACACAACTATAAGAGATACAAGACACCCGCATATATAATAGGTCGAAATTATGGGCTCTGTAGTGGGAGTGTCTATTAGGGTTATACATTCGGTGTATTTAAATTTTCTTTTATGGCGGCAGTATGAAATTATTACATTTCTTGAGTTAACGATATTTTTCACTATTGCAGTGGTGAGTATAATTAGTGCTTCAGAAGTGCAAAGATGGCAACGTCTTGCGCCTGGGGTATAAGCTCTTGATTATTTTAGGTTCGACCATTTTAGAGAGAATGAGATATTATTTGATTTAAAAGATTTAACTATGTTTGTTCGGGAGATTTTTTTATTAGTAGTGTTGTTGAATGAATACATATGGGAGGAGATGCGGCTCTTTATTAATATGGATGCAGAATCTATGTAGGGGTATATAGCAAGTTTAGTTGTTCTATTAGTAATCAAGTTATCTCTCTCGTTTGGGTGTTGTAGTGTTATGGGGATTGTTTAGGTGCGTGTTTCTTGTGTTAGATGATGGCAATTGTTGGAATGATGTAGATTAATTGGTATTGTTCATATTAGAGGTTTTTTATGATAATTTGGTTACAGTACATGCATAGACTACATCTTTATGTATGCAGTTAATATTGAGTAGGCATAGTGGTGGGTTAAGGCAATTACAATTGTTAGTAGGGGTGGAAGGGGTACTGATTGATTGGGCTTGTTTAATTTTCTCATTTTTAGTGGTTGTGATAGCCTGGGCTAAGTTCAACATTGTGGAGTAAAAGATGTTAATTGTGTTTTATTTAGGATAGTACTATATCTGTGTGGGGATTTAAATGTAGTTTTCTATTATTTTGAAAAATTCCTTGGGGGCATTAGTTTGAACATTATTGTTGTATGGAAGATTAAAGCAAATGCCTTTTTTCCTCGCTAAATGTTTACATTGATTTTTAATTTGAGGTTTAACAGGTGTGCCCACTTCTCTAGAAGTACTGTGTTCGGTATCTTGGGTGTTATTTGCATTATATATATTATTCTTATTAGTGCCATTGGTATTAGTTCAATTTCAGGAATTTCTATGTTTTGTGTCCTAGTGTGTGTAATGATTTTGAGGGTTCGCTTTTGATGTGTGTGGTGTTCCTGTTTGTATGTAATCTCATCAGTGTAGCCTGAGTTCAATAGGGCATTATTATAAAGTTAGAGTTTTGGTAAAATGTTAACTTGTTCGCTGATAGCTTATAGATTATATTTGAGACGGATGGAATTATTGACTTTATGATGGATTAAGGGTGGTTGGGATATTTATGCACATATAATAAAGTCAGGTTGGGTTTGTTGTAGGGGGAGTAGGATCCAGAGTTAAGGTTTAGTGCAACGTCAAGGAAATTGGATGTTTTTATCCCTGGGTCTATGGTTATTAAGAAACAGACATTATTGTGTAATTGTTCAATAGTTTTATTGTAAATTCTGGGTCATTCTTTGGAAACAAAAATGGCATCATCTCTGTACAAGCCTACTGGATATTTTTGAATTCATGTCTTAGTTCATTCAGGAGAAAAAGGCCGACTAGATCTGTAAATTGGGCAGAGTCAGATAACCCATAACAACGTCGTAATTGTTAGGGGTGTCTTTCCTGGTCCAATATTATTTCTCAACGCTAGGTATGGATCTTCTAGCTAGTAATATTAAGTTGATTTCTTCATTAAGAGATCAGAGTTATTTTTTGCTAAAATTAGTGCTTCATTAAGGAGGATTAGAGATATAGATTGGTAGTAGTTATTCATATCGAAAGTTATGAAATTTAGTCTAGATTTATCGTTAAGGTTAATAAACCAATTAATCACAGTGTCAAAAGATTGCCATTGCGAGAATAACATTTTTCCTTAATTCCTGGTATAATTATGTCTACTTTTTTTACTAATAATTCCTATGTCCGATTTAGAAAAGCAAATTTACCTAATTGAGGAATTGTCATGAAATTAATTTTCAAAGCTGTTAGCATGGGATTTAGACTCTTTGTTTATATTGTTCAGAGTTTGTGGTGGTGTGATAATTTAAGATTTGTTAATTTTTCATAATTTAAATTACTGTAAGAGTTGTAATCTCGTTTATAATACTTATTTTTGTTTTATCCGCTGGAACTATTATATTAGGGTTTGTTTTTACTTTCTTAGCAAAGTTGTTGATTTTCATAATAATCGGGTTTGAGAAAATTGTACGTATTATAAATATCATTTCCCTCGCGAGATTGAATAAGGTATCTTCGAAATAATATATATATATATATATATATATATATATATATATATATATATATATATATATATATATATATATTTAAAAACATAAAGATACTTATTTAATATTAAATGCTATCGGGATAGGGATATGCTCGATATTGAGTTTTGAGCATTGGTATGAGAAATATTAAAATCTTTCAAATAATAAAGAAATTGTTGTTAAATCATTCTGAAGATAAGAGTAAAATCTTTTAAAATTCATGGATTAAAGGGAGTTCTCATATTTTATTTCATTTCATTTTTGTTTAAACACCTGCGATTAATATAAACTTGTAATGTATGTAAGTTTACTTTTGTTTAATTATTTATATTGTTCAATGTATATATATATATACATGTATATATATATATATAAATATATATATATATATATATATGCATGTGGGTTCTGAAACACTTTAGACTCACGCGAAGTTACGTAACACACCATGTTCTATGTGTGTCAAGTGACAACTTTTATTAGTGTGCTACGTATGATTCTAGCATAAATTAATGCGCTTTTTACATAATTGTTTACCTTTAATGGAACATATTTTAAAAGCTGTGTATAGCATTTATTCTACAATATATTACTATATTTGCCATTTTGTGACTGCGGTCCTGTTCATTTTTGATAATGACAAAATATACCAAAAATAAAGACATTGAGTAAATAGAAAAATAACATTACTTTCAGAGTAAGAGGGCAATTTTTTCTTTTGACTATATATATATATATATATATATATATATATATATATATATATATATGTATATATATATATATATGTATATATATATATATATATATTCGTATGTGTGTGTATGTATATATATATAATTATTTATAAATAGTATTTTTAAATTAACCTATATTACCTGTGTGTTATGCTAATCAGTATTAGAGGAGAATCTCTGCCGGTAACACGATTCGAACCCCAATAAGAAAGTCATATTTGACTATTTGAGAGCGTACTGATGTGTCAACCACGCATTGCCGTAGAAATGAAATAGTAAATTAACCTCTAAATATCAAATTCAGAGGTCATATCAGCAGACCATTAAGAGAACTGAATAGGCAGGGCCTACAGTATTGCATTACGCTATAAATTACAGCCTGCAGTCAAACTTATTAATATGCTCAATCTAGCGAGAGCTTTCAATAATTATTTATAAATAATTATTTACAAATAACCCATACATATATATGTATTGGTATATATATATATATATATATATATATATATATAAGAAACGAGATGAGACAGAAAATGAGAAGCAGGGAGACATAGCTGGATATTTTGAGATCGTTTTATATTTCAGAATTATTTATATTCCAGTTAATAGTTTATTGATCAGCGTAAATGTTTTTCGTTTTTACTCTCAGTAAAACAAAATATACGCGAAAATGTCCTTGAGTTTTTTTACTTGAATTGTGCTTGAGTGGAATAAAGTTTTAATTGTTCTAATAAGCCGTCATTCTCAATTCATTTATCAAATGACCTATCTCTTACTAATTTTCTGTCATAACTTTCCATCTCCCTCACCTCATTTATACAATATTTATAACTAAAAAATTGTCCAACATTTACAAAATAAATATCACAAGAAACAACAATCATATTTAACTCGGAATTGATGAGTAGAAGACAGTGTAAGAGGCTAGTTACACTATGAACATACATAAGATAATTTTCCATTTTTTTATGTATCTTTCTTTTCAACCATACTTTTTCCTGATTTAATTATTGTAATACCAGCTCAATACTGTAATCGATATTTATTTCTAGTATATATTATATATCGATACCATCAACATTAACCTCTCAAGAACAATTCTTCAAATATTATTTGAAAAGCAAACCACATTTTGACAGCACACTTTTATATATAAAGTGTTCAATATTTCAAGAGCTTTTTAACAGTAATAAATATCAATGAAATAAAATTAAAACATGTCCAGATCAGCCAGATTTATTATCGATCATTGTAAATTACATAAACCAAGAGAAATCTGCGATAATCATGTAATTGTATTTGTTTGAACATTCCACAAAATATGTTAATTATTGTTAGAATGTTGTATGTTTTATTGAGCACTTTTGACATAAATATTAAAAAATCTACTCATAGTATGCTGTAATATATAATGTTGAAATATATGATACAACTAGAAGAAATACTCGTCACAAAATGGGTCAAATTAATCCCCCCGCTTGTGTATCTCTTCACATAGATTGTTTGCCTCTATTTAGTATTCTAAACTCTTTTAGAATACTAAAAAAGTAAAAGTTTGGGAATATTTATAAATTGATGTCCAATAACAATTTTTGAAATTTCACAAGAATCCGAGGCATCTCAATTTTTCTGATGGACTTTCTTTGCCTTTTTATTTACTATTGCATCAAACTGAATATAGCCGACATTATCCAACTTCAGGCGTAGCAGCTAGTGTTCTAAAATTAATTTTAATTGGTTTAGGAGTGAATCATGTGCATATACCTATATAAATGTATACACATACCTAACTTTATTCAAATAGAGATAATACATATAAGTATGTGTTGGAAAGAGCTGATTAAATGAGATGTTATAAGCACAAAAATGATACGTACATGCAGTTAGCCGGAGAGATAAAACCAGTAGATTATCATAAAATATTGGATTATAAGTGGCAGTTTTCAAGAGTCACACACGGAAAAGAATAAAGCGAAATACATGCAAATTGAACAAATCAAAAAAAAATGTCGTTTTATTAAGCGGACATGGCACTTTCTGTGCCGGGCATCAAGAAGGGAAATCAATTCAGATACCCATTTCAGTTCAACTCTTAAAATTCGTTAATGAAAAAACGCGAAGTTGTTTCGGGTTTAAAGAGTACATTCCGTGATTGTGAATGACACTGTATTTCCCTTCGGTGAAATTCCTTTACCTTTGCTTTTAATTATTCAGGAAAAACATTATCTTATTCTTAACAGTTTATTGATTTTCAAATATCTTGACGATAATCGGATTGCAATATTTCTATTTTGTATTCAGGTCCTATATATAAATGATAGGTATTACTCACATACGCATACAACCAATTATATATACTAGCAAATATATGCTCCCTTCGGTCGCATATTTTTGCTAGGCTGCCGCATCAGAAATGAAGGCTCACGCGTAAGCCAATGAAGCCCCAGTGATATTTCTGTGGTGGTTAGACATTGATTTTCTGTGTTTATGACCAAGAATATTTTTAGTTGAAAATAAAGAAAAAAAAAAATTCGACCCTACCCCGATTTTTGTTGTACCCTCGACTATAAATAGAAAGACTTGTAGTTTAAAAAGAAAGTAAATTTTTTTTGTACCCCCCCTCAATTTTTTTATATTACCAGTCATTAGACTATTTTTTAGTTTAGAAAAAAAAAAAAAAATTTTTGACCGCCTTCCCCCAATTTTTTTGTCTTCCCCCCTCCTATACATGTAAATATTTTTAATTAAAAAGGAGAAAAAAACAAACCTAACCCTAACTGTAACGACGGGGTCAAAGTTAGCGTGGGTCCTAAAATGGAAAGGCACCAAAAAATCAAATACAGTGAACGCGTGCGCGTGTGTGCGTGTGTGTGTGCGTGTGTGTGTACCTTTTTTTAATTAAACAATTTGATTCTACAATCAGTTGTATAGTTTTCCAGTACAATGTGTTAGTTTATTTTGTTGACATTAAAGAAAAAAATCACATCTTTTTTTTAATGAATAAAACATGGAATCATAAATTCTGTTGAGGTCGTGAAAAAATGATAATATTGGATATGAAAGTATTAAGAAATCAAATACAGTAAACAGGGAAAAAAATTTCACTCTCAGAAAGAAAAAGTTTACCTAGACTGTGTGTGGGTGTGTTCTTTCGCACGCGCGTTTTTATATAGTAATTTTTAAATCAATTATTATTTTAATTAAACAATTTGAATTAATAAATTTGTGTTTTAAAACATAATGGCTAAGAATAAACAAACTTAGGACGGTTTTAAAAATGGAAAACTGAGCACGGTGTTTGCCAGCATTGTTGTTTACATGTTTAACGTGCCAGATTAACGTCGGCTGCTTAATCAGATCGCCATATTTAATTACCGAAGGGAGGGAGGGCATACTGATTCAACAGCCAATCATCTGCTTAATCAGATCGCCATATTTAATTACCGGAGAGAGGGGGGACACTACTGATTAAACAGCCAATCGGCTGCTTAATCAGATCGCCATATTTAATTACCGGAGGGAGGAAGGACACCACTGATTAAAAAGCCAATCGGCTGATTAATCAGATCGCCATATTTAATTACCAGAGGGAGGGAGGACACCACTGATTAAACAGCCAATCGGCTGCTTAATCAGATCGCCATATGTAATTACCGGAGGGGGGAGGGCACTACTGATTAAACAGCCATTAGGCTGCTTAATCAGATCGCCATATTTAATTACCGGAGGGAGGGAGGGCACCACTGATTAAACAGCCAATCGGCTACTTAATCAGATCGCCATATTTAATTACCGGAGGGAGGGAGGGCACTACTGATTAAACAGCCAATCGCCTGCTTAATCAGATCGCCATATTTAATTACCGGAGGGAGGGCACTACTGATTAAACAGCCAATCGCCTGCTTAATCAGATCGCCATATTTAATTACCGGAGGGAGGGAGGACACTACTGATTAAAAAGCCAATCGGCTGCTTAATCAGATCGCAATATTTAATTACCGGAGGGAGGGAGGACACTATGGATTAAAAAGCCAATCGGCTGCTTAATCAGATCACCATATTTAATTACCGGAGGGAGGGAGGACACTATGGATAAAAAAGCCAATCGGCTGCTTAATCAGATCGCCATATATAATTACCGGAGGGAGGGAGGACACTACTGATTAAAAAGCCACTCGTCTGCTTAATCAGATCGCCATATATAATTACCGGAGGGAGGGAGGACACTACTGATTAAAAAGCCACACGGCTGCTTAATCAGATCGCCATATTTAATTACCGGAGGGAGGGAGGACGCCACTTATTAAACACCCAATGACTTTGCAATTTTAACAGTACTCGCGTTGAAATGGTTTAGAAAACACGCCGATTATGATGAAAATGACTGTAATTAATTGTATGAATAATGTTTATTAATATAACCTCATCGGAAAATATTGTAAATACATATGTAAATTTGATAATCGCAGTTATAAGTGTATATTTGTAAATATTAATTTAATTGAAGGTTTAAAAGAATGAGTTATGTTAATAGCAAAACCCATCTGGTGTCTAAGCGACTTTTAGTGACAGTATATAACGAATTTCAAAAAGATTAATTTCAGTAAAATAGTCATACTGGAGTTTCGGCTTCAGACAGACAGACAGACAGACAGATACATTAACTCCATTATTAATATATATATATATATATATATATATATATATATATATATATATACTAGCTTGGCAACTTGGGGTTACTCGGGATTGAATAAAAAAGCATGTTCTTTCTTCGGTCAGCCGATAACGGCATATTACATTTATTATTCTTACTTTCTAGATTTTATATTTAATTTTAAGGCTTCATCATTTACTTATATATGGAAACATTAGATTGTGTGAAATATTCTACAACATTAGAATTCATGTGAAATATAGAATTCTTATAGTTCAAAATATTATAATCTCTCTTATTATAAGTTATATATATATATATATATATATATATATATGTATATATATATATATAAAAGGAGATTACAGAAAAATAGTACAACATTCGTACCGTCGGTTTAAAGCACAGAAGGACTTAGCCATCCAGCTCTCTTCAAGTGTTGTTGTCATCTGTTTCGGAAATGTTACTGTTCACCCTCTTTTTTCACACTTTATTAAAACTTCCTTACACTTAATTTAAACAAACATGCATAACACTCTAAGCTTATAACGCATCCAAACGAGACTAACACGTGACTTTACATTGATGACAACAAAAGCTGAAGAGAGCTGGATGACTAAGTCTCTCTGTGCTTGAAACCGACGGTACAAATGTTGTACTAATTTTTCTGTACCAAAATAAATAAATATTACGCTCTTAACTTTTGTATTTGTAGTTTTAATTCTCAATTAATCGACCACTCTGCTGGGATTTTTCATGCTATATTACAAAGAAGTTATATATATATATATATATATATATATATATATATATATATATATATATATATATATATATATATATATATATATATATATTTGTATATATATATATGGAATACACATACGAAGTGTGCTAATGTATTGCTTTTAAACCTGGGCTGTCTCTGCCGGCGCACTAAAGAAACTGCACCGTAATTACAAGGCAATGGTCACATGGATCTGTTTGGTTGTTAGTTGTGCAACTCAACTTGAAAAACCTAACGGGCATCATGCAGACGAGCAAACTGCGCTGGTTGGGGCATGTTGAGCTCAGTAATGGCTGAATTGCCAATGTCCGACAGTTGAATGTTCCAGCTAAAAACACCACCTCTGGCAGACCCAAGTTGTCTTTGGAGGACGTGGTCAAACGTGATTAGGGAGCTATTGGTATGGATTCAGTACTACCTCACCAAAAACAAAAATAAAGCGGAAGACTTAGATTGAGACTGGACAATCAGGTCTTACGCTTATTAGAGGATTGTTTGTGGCCTAATACAACAAATGAACCGGTTGTTGTTGTTGTTGTTGGTGACCACCACCACCAACAACAACAACAACCGGTTGTGGTGGTGGTGATGATGACGATGACGATGACGATGACGATGACGATGACGATGATGATGATCATCATCATCATCATCATCATATTCTAGGCATCACGTGTACTTATTTTGTAAACTGTACGATTTCGGGTGTGCTGAACACATCTCAAAGCTTTAAAAATGCGAGGTATAAGAATATTATAGAGAAAAGAATTGTTCTGTATCAAATTCAGCTTTACCTGAGCGTCAGTAACAGGTATGTTAACTTTTAAAATCATGAACTTAACATTATGCATTATGAGATATGTATTCTAGGCAACGCGATGAATAAAGTAGGCATATCATTTCTCTCAAAATTTACCATTGAACTGTTGTGCCAAACAGTGCTATACATATTGCTCATCTAATTTTTGACTCTTAATAATTATGAGAGAGATGAGTTTGAGCTAATGGGTTGAAGATGTACGTCAAGTGACTCCTGTTGAAATTTTTACACAAGGATTATCAAACAAAACATCTTAGACACATTTTCCAAGGCTGGTATAAATGGATAGAAAACAATAAAGCGTTCTTTGCTTCCTTAGTCCTTTTTCCTTGCGTGTCTTTAAACATGTATCATGCGACAGTTTCCCAATATTTTGCGCAGTTCTTTGCATTATAGTTGTACGCTGCAAGATGTTTCGGGTTGCACTGGTTTGGACGTAGAGAGTAGACAATGCAGGGTTGTATTGTGTTGCTCTCCCCTAACTATTCGCATATAGTTGAGTCGGTTTAGTAGACCCATCTATCTATAGCTCCTTTTGGTCGCAACATTCCCGTTTTTAGTTTATTGAGTGTTTATCACTTGACCGAGACTGCTTCTGAACCAGGTGCGGGGAGCTTAGAAGGGGAGGGGGTTCCATATCAGATCGAAGGAGCGAATTATTTTGCCTTCTAGTCCACAGCTGTAATCTAGCTTTGTTCTGAGATGATAATCGGGCCTGCCATGGCAAAATAAGCGTCTCTTTTAATTCAGTCTTGTGCAAGTGGTGTACGTCCATGAAAGATAATGGTGTTCCTCACTGGTAGCCTTTATCATATCTTTTTGGCAAGCAAACTATCGTCTCACATCTGCATGGGCAATGCCAGTAAGAATATCTAGGTTATTCAGGTTGGGTGGACTTCAGGCAACTAGTGTTGTTTTACTCTAGGCCTATTTTTTGGCATGCGTTGATCTTTCCCAAACAGGACATGCACAGACTGTAGAGGAATAGCCTACTTGGATGGGTCAGTGTCTGTAGGATGTTGTACCGTGAGCTGACTTTCATTTTCGTCTTTTTATATGTTCTTTGAATGACAGGGTACGGTCTACGGTTATACCAATCTATATGAAATGTGTAGTTCTCAAGTTGTATTCCGGACCACATGATTTGTAAGGGCAGGGTGGCCTCCCGGTACCTGAGATTGAACGAGCAGACTTGAGTTTTCTCAGGGTTTGAACGGAAGTGGTTCTTCTCGTAGTGGAGAGGTAACCCATCTAGTGATAAGTTAAATATTGTTCCTACTAGCTCAACCCCACTCTTTTGGGATGTTACACAGAGGTCGCCAGCATAGATGAACCGATCAGTGGTCAAGTCGATAGGTTGGCAATTGTTTAGATATTATACAGTAATGGAGCCAGCCAACTATCCTGAGATAAGCTATTCCTTAATCGGTGCCAACGACTTTGTTTATTTTTCAGAATATCATAAAATCGCCTCTCTTTCAGGATGGCTTCGATGAGCTACGTGAATGCCAGGTCTTTTGTCAGCTCGAACATCTTTTTTCAGGAGGACGTTGTAATTTACAGGGTCGAATGCAGAAAACAGATGAACAAATACGGCTTCTGTTACGAGTCTTTCTGAAAGACACTTCCGATGTGCGAGGTGAGATTCAGAAGTTGGCTTGTTGTGAATTTGTCATGCCCGAATCTAGCTAGTTGAGGTATGATGGCTCGTTTAGCAACTAAGGCCAACCTGTTGAGTTTAAGCAGGTTTAATAGCAGGGATATCAAGCGGAAATTATTTCTATCAGATTTTGCGTTTGCACTTTGCTGTTCGGTAGTTAACATTTCATGACGAACAACTGCTGTGCAACTTGGTTGGCAGTGACGGTCTACTGATGTTGCTTTATAGTTGATAGTTTCTTGTTTATATTTCGGATTCGACTCCGTTTTACTACGCTTCGTCTCTTTTCTAGTGATACATTGTAAAGAATCGCTTACGAAAACTCGCAATCTACTTCATTACGACTCTGTTTACTAATTTTCATCATAAAGAGTCTCTTTTCATACTAAAAAACATTTTTGAGGCACCATTGTCGATCTGTGATAGACTGCCTTTATTGCCAATTTCCCGTACTTTAGCATCATAGCGGGTTCATCAGCTCTTCTGACTTGAGACCGAATCGTCTAAGTCATCGGCAATCTTTATGTTAGACATTTTGACATTGGAATTAAATCGTAATTATTCGACTCTTTAAATATAATAAATTAAAGTCAGTTTCGGCTATTGAAAATACTCCATTCGCCTAAACTGACTTGAATTTATTATATTTTCCATTTTGTCCCAATTCTCACTTCAGGTGAATTATCGTTCATTTTTCCGTCATTGAAAAAGCAAAGCATCATCACTGTGCGTACATTAGCAGCCATATTCTCTTCTTCAATAGACACGACCGGCAGTTGTACTTGATCATTTCTGCCAAATACTGCAATCTGTTGCTCCTGATAACAGTTCCATGGCAAACACACATAATATTACATGAATTGTGCAACCTGCAGCGATTCTAACTTCTAAACTTTGCAAATTTGTTGTAAAACTTCCGGTTGTAAATCTAATGTCAAATTGGTCATAATATTTGATTATCATTCTTTGTACTGCTTTAAGAATCCAAAAGAAATCCATAGCTTTCTGTATTATCATGTGTGGTACTGAGCCGTATACATTGGCAAGATCTAACCACAACATAACCACATATCCATTCTTTTTTTCGCACCGAGTATACTTTCCAATAATGCATAAGCATGTTCAATGGGCCTTGTAGTTTCCTGGGAGTTCATCCCTCTGTACCGATTCATTGATAAATCCGTTTCTCTGCACATAGGTAATTATCCGATTTTCTAATAGACCAAACATTATTTTTTCATCAATATTCAGCCATGATATCGGACGGAATTTTCATAGTTATTCTGATATTTTTCTTTCGGCGGATTGATGCCTTCTGCAACGATCTGCTACGCCTTTACTTCGCCACATGCATATTATCAATAAAAAGAACCTGAAGTGGAGTCGTGGACAATATTTGGATACGTTGTAGCTAAACGCATACTTTACACGGTAACTCTTTGCTGTAGCCTTTTTCACAAAATAATCATATTCCTACTTCTTTATATAATTGACATCAAATGGTACTACTCGCTGTATAGGTCTTTTCGACCTTTTTTATATATGGTGTCTATCTATATTAATCTTGATTGTTATATGCATTTTTAGATACATTTCCAATTCTTCTCTTGGACATTCTAGATACCCACTCTTATGCTCTGTAAAGAGTCCTCCCACTATTATTCTCTGTAAAGAGTCCTTTTGCGAACTTATATGAGGTTTTTAACAACATTCTTCCGACAACTTTTCCTCTTCTTCTTCCGGTGTAGTCTCCTTTTTTTCCTCATTTCATCTCGTAACCTTCTTTTAATAACTTCATATAGCTGTTTTAATCTATCTTTATTTTCTACTACTGCACATAACCATTATGTTCGCAGATTTTTTTTCTCCCTCCTCAGCTCTGTAATTTTTCCTTCGCTTCTAAAATGTTTTTTGGGTAGTAACATTTTTTGATTCGTTCTTCTTTTCCAACCCTGGCCTCTCTTTTCCTTTCTCGTAGATCATCTCTGCTAACTTCTCCAATTTCTCTTCTGTATTCCATTCATACCTCGCTATCAAACTTTTAAGAATTAGCACCATCATAGATTTGTAGCCACTTTTGGGGGGACTTTTTATTCTTTTGCTGGCTTAATGTTCTCAACGATCGAGTGTTTGCAACTTTGGTTTACGTCGTATCATCGTTATATCTGCTTCCAAATAAGAGAGATACATACTATAGAGAGATTATCAGGAAAAGTATGAGAATGCATTTTGCATTGCTTTTTTCTTTTTCCTCTTTCATATATACTTCATTGAATTGGAAAAATTATTTATTGCGATAGTAAAAATCAGCACTCGTTAAGGCACATTCATAACTACTGAAAAAAGACTAGACTCCCTTGTCGGTGTTATAGAACATTCTATCTCATACATAAAATATAGTCGCATTCCTTTACGCCTTCAGACATTATAGGCAATAGCCGATCACTTCATATGCTAATCTTTTCAACTAACTACTAACTAGCACTTTCTAATGCGTGTTTCCAGAATAATAGCATTACTTACTTCTTCATTAAACAAATATTATATTTTCTCTGTGTTACCTGACTCTCACAGAACAGCCTTACTAAAAAAGGTGGTTGTCATTTTCAGTCACCCCATAGTTTCTACTGCCCTGCTTCCAGTTTTACTGTGTGTATTTTACCTAGCATCATAATGAACTAAACACAGGTTATTCTAAAATAGAACACTTTCGTATTCCGGAAAACCACGAACTGCTCACTTATAATTTATACGTCTGCATCGCTAAACATCTCCTATTTCTTTAGTTTTACAGTTATTTCTTTCTTTTCAATCCATATATGTTTCATGCTACACAAAGCTAACTCTCTATTTACTTAGATTAATACACTAAATTACGTTGACTTGCTTGTCACCATATTCCGTAACCAGTTTTCATACATTCCAGAATGCGGCGGAATGTACGTATAAACCAACACTTTCCACATATAGCGATTTCTGCTACCAACATTTGCCTACGCGAATTATTAAGAATTTATACCGTTCTGCTCATGCAAACCATAGTTTCGTTCTTTTCCCGAAGTCATTTAGAACGTAAGATAAGAACGCTGGAAACAGGAAAACTGTTGGGTTTATTGTCGCATTCTCTTGGCCTGTATTACATTTCCAGTTCTTATATGGTACATCATTTTGCTTACAACGATCTAATATTTACTCTTTCATCTTACGCAGAAACGAAAACACACGTATATTTTTACATGTATATGATCTCTTTTCTAAACACAAATAGGTTACGAACTATTAGGTACTTTCTACGATATATTTTGTTATATACTATTTTTACTAATACAAATAGGTCAAAAACATGTAGCTAGGAAGTTATGACGTGTTGAGAAGTATGCTCTTCAAACAAAATAAAAAATAGGAATTCTTCTTAGGCGGAATAAAATTAATTTATTAGAAAATATTCTGTATTAGATTTTTCGTTATAAAAAAACTTTTTAACAATAACAATAATTATAATAGCAAAAACATTAGTACAACGTTTCATTCTATTAATGCATACGTATTAGACAGTTCTTTCTAATTCTATAAACACTAATTGCACTTTTAAAATAATAAAGTATTTAAAAACTTCTTTCAATATCATTTGTAACAAAAACAAAGTATGCACCATTAAACTAAAAAGTTTGCTTTGATTACTTCTCAAAGAGAAAAAAATACATTTCCGATTGCAAAACGCTGTTTGCTTTTCTTTGATATACAATATTAATTGTGAAAATCCTGCTACTAAAAAAAGTAGAGATTTCCTCAGTCTTGAAGGGGCTCTTCTCGCGCGAAAAATACAATATCTCAGGGATTATTTTGTGTTTGATACGTTTAAAACTTCTTTCAATTTCATTCGTAAATCAAACAAAATATAAACAATTAACGAATAATGTTTGATTTGATTATTTGTTGTTTTCAATTACAAAAACTGATTGTGTTTCGTTTGTTTTACTAATTCAAAACAAAAGCACCGGACTTAAAATATAATACGTTACAGTTTACTGATAAACACCGTTTGCCTCTTTCTATAATTCATAAACGGAACTCACGTCCAAGGAACAATATCTCTTTATATAATTAATGAATCGATGACACTAACAGCGAAACGTAAGGTATTCCGGAATACATACATATATCAACTCATAAACATTTAGTTGACTTTAATCGGATATAACCCTGTCAGCGTATATATATATAAGTCGAGATAAAGGATTGCACACTAAAATAAATTCCATTTAAATTATTTTAGTAAGTTCTAAAACTACTTTATTTATCAATTTTCTTTCTTTTGTACTATAAAAACCCGCGCTGAAACTAATGTAGGCTTTTCCGTAAAAGAAAGTATTTTCGTGAATGTTTATGAAGGGAGCAAACGGTTGCGATTCAGAAATTTGTTTAGCACTTTTTTGTAAGACATATTTTAAAAAATGATTCCCAATCTAAAATCAAAAATATTAACTTTTATTTTATAACTTGCTGATGTTTTTTCACGGTTGTTTACATGTAATCGACTTCAAAAAGTAGAATCTGATTTTATTTTGCGATGGGGGTGATACAAATAAAAATCGAATACCTTTTCCTTCTTTGTGTGAGACTGGTTCTATGCCATGTTAGAGGTCCAGAGAGCTAATATGACATTGAAACTATGAATGGTCACGTTAGGAATACATTCAGGGGTGCATTTAGTGTACATGGACTACTTAAGGATGCTACTTTATAAGAAGCATCAATATCTGAAAATTCCAGACATTTGTCTGCCATCATGTTAGCTATATGTGCAGTGTCTCATCCAAAAACGACTTTGGGATGCACACAAAAAAGCATTATTGAAGAGTTTCAATTACCTACTTGACACGATCCTCGAGTGTATTCCGTCCCTCGATACAAGGATTTGTCATGGCAATATGACATAAGAATACCCCCCTACAAATAAACCCTAATACACATATTTCAGATTACATAGTATTTTAAAGCACAAATAAGATCCCCTAGTCACGGCTATACACTGGTACATGCAAGAAATGATGCACCTACTCCCAGTTATGTTACCTCAAGTTACGACGCTTTGCTGGATACTCCACCAGACCATGAATTCTTGGCCTGGAATCCAGTGAGACCAACAGACCACAAGAGATATACAACTATAACATAATTAACTGATAAGTTGAGGAGAAAAAAATTAATGTTGATCACTTCTCATACATAGATCAAGTGATAGCTCCAAGAAAGAGCCCCTTGCTTTCTGAGACTTTACACTAAAGTAAAACAAAATTAAAAGAGAGAAATTTCCTTCTTACGGAATGACTACATGGACGCATGAATTTAGTTACCAAACACATAAGCACGCATCAATTGTTCGGGATGATATCGCACAACTAAATAAGGAGCAGACTTCTAACAAATATGGCCTTGTGTTCTACATGTAAGTAGCGCTTATGAGCTCAATGCTTGCATTAAATTGTCATATTTGTGCCAGAACATCAACACTTTAACATTATCTACAATAATGCGTGTGCATCTAAACCGTGACCCAATGACTGGTAAGTTTGCCTCTACTTATAATAAAAGGGGATGACAAGATTGCAGTAACTAACAATGTCAATATTGTTCTTACTGCAGGGATTGCATCAATTGTTTCATATGATCTTTACATTAACATCGTGGGGTCTCTGTTCGCATCGGTCAATCATAAGCAGCAAATAATTTGATAGTTCAAGATTGGGCATGCCATTTCTTGAATTAATCGATTTTCACGGGCAACGCCGGGACACGAGTAAGCTAATTATATATAAAGCAATACATTCCTGTTGAAGACGTACAAATAATAATACATTGATTAAAAATGCTATTCTGTTCCATTTAGATGCAACAGATTAAACTGCTAACTATGATGTCACGATGGCATGCTAGAATGGTAATGGGTTTGCGAGTTAATAGAATGTATATAATTAACTAACTAAATACCCTTTCAAGAATGGGTAAAATTAAATATCCGAACCAAAAAAGTTATTCACCAATGTGATGTCTGCTTACGAAGAAGAAAATAAAGATAATGATACTAGAGATTAGGTCTAGAATCCCTATTGCAATTTTTATCAGATTCATTACATAATTTTGATTCTCGAAAATGTCTATGCTTTAAGGCGTAAGCTTCAGGAATCTCGAAAAAAATTGAAATTCAGTGAATATTTCTTAATTTGTATCTAATTACTTTGGATTGAATTCAATGTGAAACCGAAGTATTTTAACTATAAAATGGAGGGCTGTCTCCATATTATGCCCCCTAAAGTCCTTTATAAATGCTACAGAGTAACTGAAATTTAGAGAACATTTATGTATTAATATCTAATAGCTATTGTTTAATTTTTACAGAAATCGGTAGTATCTTAATTATCACGAAAATAAAGACATATTTTTATCAAAAATTAAACTAAATATAGCAACACAAGTCACACTTATCCCAAGCTGCGCTTTTTCAAAAAATCATATTGATCTCTTTATTAGTTTATGAGTGAATCTTGTACATACAAATATATAAGGATATACACACTAACTTCTTTATGAATGGAGATATATTATTCAAATTGTATGTGTTATTTTGTTACTATAAAGTATAAGCAATTTGTTTATACTTAAAATGAGAAATTCCTTAATGTGTGCAATTAAATATTTTCCAACTAAGACATTTATACGTATTTAAAATAGTGCTGTCGGAAGTCATACTGTATTAGTTTTTGCCATAATATCTATTTTGGTAGATTTTATGTGCGTGCATTTGGGGACGGGGCTTTGATTATATCATTATAGGTTTTATATAATGTAATATATGCCAGGTTTTATGAAGATGTTTACCTAGTTAGAGGATGGGGATATTTGTCGTAAAGCTAATTTTGTCTAATAAATAGTTTACTATCATCTATTTATTCGCTATTTAGGCATTTTGTAAAAAATATGCAATCTATTACATTAGGACTATCTCAAATAAGGTGTACCCGTTATATTTTCAGGTGAGCATTTGGGACACTGAAGCGTGACCTTACTAAATGGTGAAAAATAAACATTTACATTTATTGCGTAGGTAGTTTCCCTGTTTAGTACGGGTTTTGGGGATGTGGTGAGCATAGGTAATACATGTAATTGATCGATTTGTCTATGAATAATTAAGGTGCATCTCAATGGTAGAAGTTGTCTGGGCTGTAATTGAGGAATTGCAAAGTCTCTAAGACCAGGAAAAATCTTTTTATAACTTATTTAATGAGTCTAAGAGGACAGTGGTTCTGGTTGAATCTTTGTGATAATTGATGAATATGATAGACATATTCTTTCGTGTCTGAGAAAAAAACATTTGACGCGTATATAATATAAAATATAGATTTTTAACATTAAGAAGGCGTTGCTATAATAGTTTAGGATTTGTATTTGTAACTATCTGAGCGAATATGGAAGTGTATATAATATGTTACTTTGGGAGTATTATATCTAATAATGGGATAGATGTGTATGAATATTTTATGGTAAATTGTATCATGTAGTGGTAATTATTGGTACATTAGGGACATATATTATGTTTTCAAGTCCATATAAAAAGTGTAATCTATATAGATAGTAGCTTATTGGTATTAGGAGTTAGTTGTTTATCAATGTTGTATCTAATATATTGATAACATGTTTGCATAACTAAGCTCTATTTTACTGCATATGACGATACATATAATTTGGAGGGAACGGTTAACATTGCATTGGAAATTATTATATGTGATGAGTAACTGTATTATAAGGCATAAGACTTGTGTTTCATTACTCTGGAAATGTTTACCAGAAGGAAATTCTTTACGCGCTTGGATACCTTTATTGTATTATATGTTTATATGTACAGGACGGATCCGCCGTTAGTAAAATGCTTCGTTTGTAGGTGCATTTATTTGTTTGAGTGTGTTGAAGTGGGTAATATGTTTAATATATTATGGCATGTTTATAAGTAGGAGATGAGTATGTAGTCAATATATCCTGATATCGATTTTGTAAGTGTGACTATTCCTGATATAATAGTATACTCCGATGTATTATGATAGGGTGTTTGCAAGTAGATTTATTTTTTTGTACATGTTAAATTAAATGAAAATTCGTTGATTTCTCTATTTCGGTCTCTTTCTCCCCCCCTCTCTTTCTCTCTCTCTGTCTGTCTACCTACATATATATATATATATATATATATATATATATATATATATATATATATATATATATAATCGCTAGTCCATATATATATATATATATATATATATATATATATATATATATATAGGAAACAAATAAATAGTAAATATGGCATATCTTAACACTTAAGCTTTATTCGTTATGCATTATTGTTACATTGCTATACATGGATAAATATCGAGTTTTTTGCGTGTGTTTGATTCGCAATTTTATTTCCGCTCGGTTTCTATTTGTAAGTTTTATTCCATTCCTGCGATCAACGATCATAGCTTTCTAATAAAAAATAAATTTACTCACCATTTTGTTAACTAATTGCAGTAATTGATTTACAGGATTTCTGACACATCATGATAACATTATTTGCATAGTGTTGCGAATAGCACACGTTTTTTATCATTTAAGGAAGGCCAAACATTATAGCTTTTTTACTTCTTAACAATAATGGGGCGTTCAAAATAACTAACTGAGGGAGAAAAAGAAATTATAATAAAGGAAACGGCTAAAGCGACCTACCCTGGTATAATTGTCTCAAATAATAGGTCATGTGGACACCGAAAAATTATTTCCGAGAGACCCTTTCTCAAGGAAGTAACGATGAGATACTGAAATGTCCAAGGATTTGATGAATATTGGTCGTCAGCTCCGGAGCAAACCTTGATAATCAAGCAATTATATGTTCACAACAGCTGAGTTCTCTGACGTACATAAATCAACACGGAATTCTATTCTTCAAGCAATGTTTTTTGTAAAAGTTTCACGTACAAAGCGCCGTCTTACACTGAGACACAACAATTGGATAATGAAGCAATCAAATAAATATATAATGATGGATATAAGTAAGGTTATTTTCACTGATGAGACCCGGCAACAATTAATGGACATACTGGCTTGGCAAAATGGCAGGTTTATATAGGTCATCAGAGTTCTCATCGTTTGAGACAGCAACATAATGGTGGAGGAGTCATTATATAGGCGGGTATCATTGGAGATATACTTGTTGATACTATAAGGCTTCCTGAAGGAGTAAAAAGTACGTCTCCTTCCTATTGCAATCTCTTGACTGAATCTCTGATATCTTGGCTTGAACACATACACCTTGTTCTACTAAGAGGGTTTGTTTCTTCTGCACGGCAATGCTCCTAACCACTCTGTCCATGCCACTTAAGCATCTTTAGCATCGTTTGAATACAAATGCACAAAGTTGATGATCAGACCTCCATGCTTCCTTAGATGTAAACCCAATAGAAAATCTTTAGTCTATCATCAAACGAGATTGTTAAGTCAATGGACGTTAATTATCGTCTGAAACTGACTTATATGAAGCCCGTAATACTGCAGCAAGAGCAGGGCAATCAACCACTTTATGAAATCGACTTATTCAGTCAATACAAGACATCTTGAAGTTATAAAGGTCCATGCGGTTTATGTGGGTAAATAAGATATTTGTTCATTATATGTATTGAATTATAATTTTTTAAATATTAAATTATATCAATTAATTGTCCAATATAATCGTCATTCATCTTCATTTATTCCTCATTTTCACTAATACACGTTTATTTTAGTTGTTTTTATTGAAACGATATTATCATTGGTCGATAAAGTTTCAGTGATTTTAACAAATACGTTATTTTGACGATACTATCTGTGTTTGATTATTGTTTAGCAACGCTTTTATAACGGAGTGGTAGATTATATGTGAAACAATTTCAGAAAATGAGTCATAGAAAATTGAGAAATTGCTATTTTTATAAAAATAACTATAATCGCTAGCCCATATATATATATATATATATATATATATATATATATATATATATATATATATATATATATATATATATATATATATATATATACAGGGTGGGCCAAAATAAGGGTCCTATCTTTAAATTTGAATAACTTGAATTTGAATAACCTCCACAAAATAAAAGTTAAACTCACCAAACTTGATGTGTGTGTAGACTGACCCTTCCGAGATTTTTTGAAATAAACAAAACAGATTTTAGCCGAAAAACACTTCTTAAAATATACAAAAACTAAAGTATTGTTTTTTACACTGTTTTTAGATTTTTAAGCAAAAATAATGTTTTCTATATGAGGGTGCGTTCCTTAGGGCTAATACGGCTCATGCTTGCTTCGGAAGGGGTCCTTTACTTATTCTAAAAAAAAATCAAAAAAAAAATCAATAAATAAAAAAGTTATGAATTTTTAAAAATAGGACCCTTATTTTTGCCCACCCTGTATATATATATATATATATATATATATATATATATATGAATAGATAAAAAGATTAAATAATCCGACGGTATGAAACTAAAATTGAATAAGCGGAAGACCTAAAAAGTTCAATGTTTCGCCCAAATGGGCTTTGTCAAGAGCGAACCAAAAAGTGCAAAAAATGACAAAATATATATATATATATATATATATATATATATATATATATATATATATATATATATATATATATATATATATCCAGAGCTCGTCTTTTGTAATTTTTTTGCATTTTTTCGTTCGCTCTTGACAAAGCCCATTTGGGCGAAACGTTGAGCTTTTTAGGTCTTCCACTTATTCCATTTCAGTTTCATATATATATATATATATATATATATATATATATATATATATATATATATATATAAATAAAAGTTGAGATGAAATGATCAGACGTAATATAAAATGAAAACGGAAAGCCAAAAACTATGTGATTTATTTATTTATCAACGTTTCGTCTTTATTGAAATACTTTCTCAGGATGATGAGAATAATGTAGAAAAATAATACAGAATATTAATTTTGATTTGTCAGAAAGTATCCAGCCTTCGACACGGTTGTTGACGTGAACAAGCAGAGAATGAATAACATGATTTTGGTTATCAGCCTGTCTCCTTAAATGGGCGCGTTGTGAATGGGATTGACGACTTCGGCATTACTTTACAGCTATTAATGATAGGAAGTTCGTCAGGGTCAAAATATGTCACAGCCAAGCTTGGCTGGCAGTATATGTAAAGGACGGGGAGAGGTATGACTCTGCCGTTTATTTTAAACTGGGAGTGGAAAGAAGAATAAAGAATATGCGTATATTAATATCACCAATAGTCAGCTCTTTTACGGTACGACGGCTTATCAGTGTGGTAAGTTTTAATGAGTTTATAAAGTTGAGCTTCGAAACTCGAGCGCTTGTACAGTAGTCAGCATTTTTTTTTCTGTACGTCATCTCGCCACACACACACACACACACAGACACAGACACATACATATTCAGAGGGGGAGAGGAACAGGCAGAAATATAGAGAGATCACGATAGTTAGCGGAAAGGAAAGAACAGTAAATCAGTCAGACAAATATTGAGAAATAAGAGATTGTGTGGAAAGTAAGGGATCGAATGGAGGTTTGTGTGCTAAGGTAATACTTTAGTACATAAGCTTCCTTACCAGTGTCATTAATCTTTCTGCTGAGCTGTACAAATATATCTATTAACTGAAATAAAAGACACCGAAAACACTATAGAAAAACAGTAAGATTCCACCACATTTGAACGTCTCAAATTCGATACTCCAAACAGCCATATTATTTCCGTGTTCCTTCCTAATGCTTAAAATAAATCAGCAATGGCACTCTTTCAACAGGGCGCGTTTGGCTTTTTTGCGTCGATCTATTGTAGAGATTCCATGTTTAATGCTTAGGTTTCTCCATAAAATCATCAAGTTACCGTTCGTCAATGCAAAACTCTGATTTCACACGACGTACTGTTTTTTGTTTATACATTTACAATTTCAAAGTTGTCTACTGGTATTAATATATATATATATATATATATATATATATATATATATATATATATATATATATATATATATATATATATATATATATAGTCTAAAGAAGCTTTGAGTCATTAAAAAAAAAATTAAAAAAAAAAAAAATTAAAAAAATGCAGTTTAAATTCCCAGACAAACTAACTAAATCCAAGATATTGCAGACTTAACATTCGTTGGAAAATTAATAAATGAAAAAATATAAGTAAAATAATAAAAAAAAAATAAAAAATAAAAAAGGGGGTTAATTATCTAAGAGTGAAACAAAAACAGGAAACCTTAAGCGTCTAATATTAACACGGGGATCATCAGCTGTTTACCATGTAACTGTTTCGGAGATTTAAAAACAGGACAGTTTTAATATTCATGGCTCTCCAATGGTACTGATTATACGACCATTTCCCCAATAATCAAGTGTCGAAATAATTCAGCTTAAAATATCACTAATATATACATAAAAATAATAATAATGATAAAATAATAATAATAATAATATATTACCCTTAAGACTACCGTATTATATAGTAATTTGCATATCAAATAACATTAATTATAACAATAATAAAAAAATAAAAATAATAATAATACTATCTAAACACTATATCCAAGAACCATTCTGCAATATGGTAGCTAGTAATAAAATTATATAGGAATCAAAGTTTATATATATATGTATGTATATATTTATATTTATATATTTATATATTTATATATTTATATAAGTATATAAGATATAATAAATATATACAGAAACATGAATGTAATAATAACATGTACGAGTTTATTATACTCAAATATTGTCAGAAAGTAATTCATGAAAAAGTACGTTAACCATTGGATTTTCAAAAAACTAAAGCTTTGTCTAAGAATGGAGAACATCCAATAAATTACATAATAGTGGTAAATATTATTAATTTGAAAAGATTTACAGAACATTTATGAGGTATCTCAAAGGAAAACAATTTACACGTATTAATGGGCAGAATAACTGTAATTATGAGTTTCCCGTGAGGTGGTAAAATCAGTCATTTCAATGCTGTATTGTTTTGTAAAGGATATCACGTTCCATAAAATACAAGAGTAATCAAACACATAATTATTACACTTTAAATATATATATATATATATATATATATATATATATATATATATATATATATATATATATATATATATATAAGAAACTAAAAGTAAACTTGTAGTAAAAATAACCTATAGTGAAATGGTAAAAGCTCAATATACGAGATAGAGCAATTATAAAGATAAATGGACGAATAATGATAAACATGCACGAATGTCCAAATTTATTTCAAACTTCAAATCAGAGGAATTATACAGATAGATAAGTTGGCAATAGAAAAGTCAAAGTTCAACATGTGAAAAAATATTAAGAAAAAGGTGGGTGAAAAAAAGTTCGAGTAAAGAGATATTGGGTTTGTCCGGGTGGTAATTGTCCGCCGATAAGGTGTCCAATGGAAGAAGGTTTCAATGGAGAAGAAAAAGTTTCGTAGAGGCATCACAGGAAGGCGTTCAAAAAGAAGTAAATCTAATGGTGAAAATTGAGTTCAAATTCGTAGATAGAGTGTACTTAAACGGAATTAAAATGAAGATATCTGGCCATTTAGAAAAAGCTTCCTCGGCCGAGAAGGGAATCGCAAGTGAATGACGTTAGCAATGGAGAATTTAAGTAAACCCGAAACATCTCAATCGCTTAGCTCTATCCTAAGTTAACTTGTTGTATTCCAAATAATTGTTAAACTCTGTTTCCATAGCGATTGACTTTGAAATGAGCATTTAAAGGCTATTTTTTGTGTAACAGACTTGTCTCACGTGAAATTTTGTTACGTCAGAACATATACTTGGTATTGCTTTATTACTTGTTCCTCCGCTGCTTGTAAACACGTTTTAAATATTAAAATATGAGACAGTATGAAGGAAAAATGAATTGAAACCATCCCGTGTTCTTTTGAATTGTTCTTCTCCTGTTTTAATGTTTATATTTTTTTTCTGTCTTTAAGTGAATACACCCAATCCAAAACATGTGTTTGGTTTGCTGCATTAGTTGTTGCTGTATTACAGACGCCATATTATGCAGTGTCAATGAAAAGTAAAGACTGAATCCATTACATGTTTTTTCTATTACTGTTTTACTTCAGTTTTAGTGTTCTCTTTTTATTTTTCTGTTCTTAAAGTAAGTAAGCTGAATCCATAGTTTGTGTGTCTATGCTTCTTTTTCCGCTATGGTTGTTATGTTTTTTTAACCATCCTGTGAATTTACAAATTCCAGTAAATCGGTTCAACTCCGTGCCATCCAAAAATCGATATCTTTTTTAGATCTGGCGGTCACTCGACTTTCAATCCATTTAAATACTTATGGGTGTTCTTTATAGTTTGGTTGTTTTGCGTTCTTTCCCTCGACATTTATCAGTAAAACTATCTCGCTTAATGCCTTTCAACAATAATTTTTTATAGGTTAATTTCATTTGTCTCATGAAATCAAATTATCTCAGCACATACTGGCATATTTTTCTGAAAATATATTATCTTTGTGTACTTCAATCATGTCATCGATTTTTTTTAAATGTCTCACAAGTCCCACATTTTAATGCAATATAATCACATTTGCTACATAACATAGACATGAGTTTATCCTTTTCGTTTATTTCTTCTTTAGTGGTGTCATGTTATTAATAAACGGTCTTCATTGGTATTTAAGTGACATAGAGTATCCACGCTTGTTAATACTACAGAACATTCCACATCATTTTAGCAGATTGCTAAGAGCGTTGGCGGTGGTAATGTTGATACCTGATATACTGATATATTAATGGCTATTTCGTTGTAAGTAAATTAAGAGAGATAATTCAGTATATAGTTATTTTTATGATAATGTAAACGAGAGGACGACTTTTGTCTAAATTAATGTTATAATAATTGTACAGAAAACGAGACTTCACTTTGGTTTCACAGTGCGTACAAAAGGTTTTATTTTGTCTCAGAAGAGTACATTCTATATAGATGTATGATGTGTAGTTGGAACTTAACAATAAAAGATAGCTTGCCGTTTTCGTATTGTTTTCTTAAACCAGATAGCATTAGTTTTCATTTCAAGTAACTTAAATTGTGAAGGTAATAGGTAGCACGGAATAGTATTATGCTATAATTATTGATTACAGGGATATATATATATATATATATATATATATATATATATATATATATATATATATATATATATATGTACATATTTAAATTTTTCACTTATAAAATAGATCATTCAATGAAGCCCGGGGTTGTGCCAATAAAAACAAGCTCGATAGTACTCGATTACAGAGTACAGAGCATTTATATGCGATTTTATGGAGGCTTACTAACGCATTCCTTTCAGGACACCAATGATCACCATTAAATATTTTTTCTTACAAATATTATTTATTCAGATTAAATGTTTTTTCCTACACGTGTTTCACTGCCAAGCAGGTACATGCTTGGCAGATCATCAGGGAAATAAAATGTCTGGAATAAGGGTTTCAACTGCCGACAATACATAATATGGCGTTGCAATAGTTGAGGTCACTTAAGAAGAGAAGAGGAAAAAAATAAAAATAAAAATTCTCAACTATTGCAACGCCACATTGTGTATTGTCGACAGTTGAAACCCTTATTCCAGACATTTAATTTCCCTGATGATCTCCCAAGCATGTACCTGCTTGGAAGTGAAAAACGTGTAGGAAAAACATTTAATTTGAATAAATAATAGTTGTAAGAAAAAAATGGTGATCATTGGTGTCCTGAAAGGAATGCTTTGGTAAGCCTCCATAAAATCGCATATATATATATATATATATATATATATATATATATATATATAGAGAGAGAGAGAGAGAGAGAGAGAGAGAGAGAGAAGAGAGAGAAAGAGAGAGAAAGGAAGGAGAGTCTTCATTTTAGTTTCGAGAGATAATTGATAGCCCCTTTAAGGATGGGGGTGTGAGGAGTCTACAGCGCAGCAAAGGTTGCGCAATCAAAAAATGTATCGCACCTGAACTGGTATTGTGGCACTGGATGAAGATTCCAACAACAGTTGGAGATCAGGTAATAGTTGTTATTGATAAAAAGAGAGGATTAGAAGATGGAAAACAATATAAGAGCAAGCCTTCCACAGTTACAGGGAAACCTAAGTAAAGAATAATCGAATAGGAATTCAACATTAGGAACAAAATTTCTACATAAACACACTGGAAGCTGCACATCAGCAAATCAACGGTGACAAGGTTTAGTTGACAGATTACTTTTACAACGAGTTGTTTACATTCTGGTATCTAACTTATAATAGAGTTTTGTGTACGCCCCTTTTCAAATAGAAGAGAATTTAGCCAAACAACAAAATATCAAGGGATAACACTAACCACAATAGACTTTAACATTTACAACCTGCTTTCGTTAAATTACATTGCCATGAGCTGAATAAAAGTCTGCGCAAATCACCAAACGGTTTCAGATAAAGCAGGTCAATAGTTGGCCTAATTCTGACCATCTGCCAAATAACTGCTGTTGTAAAATACAATAACCTCAAATGTGTTGTTGTATTTGTTAATTTCTGTAAAGTGTTTTAGCATCAATCGTGGACAACTCAGAGAGATCACAGTAACGTATGAGATTCGGTAAGAGAAAGTTTCAGAGCTCCCTTTCTGTGGTAGAGCTTATTTGTAAGGATACCGCTAACTGCCATTAGCTTTGAGACATATCTTATTGGGTAAAACTAATTCGAGCTTCCAGCACTTGACAATGTTTACATTGAGATCTCACTTAAATTCAGTCATTGTCGTATGTTAGCGCAGGAGTAGAGGCGTCGACTGTCAGCTCGACGGTTGAGTGTCAATTCCTGCTTGAGGCACTAACTGTCTAGCCGTACTGGAGTGTTGTGATAGAGCGAAACAGTCTGTATGTGGATGACTACATTAAGCTCCCTTTATTGGATAGAGCTTGTTTGTAAGGATACCGCCAACTGCCATTAGCTTAAAGGCATAGCTCATTGGGTAAAATTAATTCGAGCCCCACGACACTTTACATTGTTTATATTGTGATATCACTTACATTCAGTCAGTATCTTATGACACCGCAGGGATAGAGGCGTCGACTTTCAGCTAGACGGTTAAGTTTAAATCCCGGCTTGAGGTACTAACAGCAGTGATACAGCGAGACAGTGGATGTATATATATATATATATATATATATATATATATATATATATATATACATATTTGTTATTGTTTATTATCTATGTACGTATACGTTTCGTCCTTTTTAATCTGGACTCATCAGCATAGAGATATGAGTATTCATGCGATTGGAAACCCTGGATTACAAGTATTTTACAACTCAAATCCAACGTTGCTAACCGCTCGGTCAATTTTAAATAGCTGATAAACAATGATAATTTTAACACTTTTAAATCGACTTGACGTCCATGCATTCTACTTCTATTAGGGAAAGAATGATGCATTATAACGCAAGTGACGTCATGCTGTGTTAGTACTACCATAACAGTGATCTACTTTTTTTACGAGGAGCGACAAATATAAATATTTGTTATTGTTTATTATCTATGTACGTATACAGTTCGTCCTTTTTGATCTGGACTCATCAGCATATATATATATATATATATATATATATATATATATATATATATATATATATATATATATATATATATATATATATATATATATATATATATATATAGTAAGTTATGAAATTCCGGGGATGCATTTTAGCCTGAAGATTCCTACTTGGATGAAACGCGGGAGCCTCTTTGTAGCTTAATTGCCATACATATATTTCCATAACTTACTACCTAGCCCCACTTACGTATTGAGCAGTGTTGACGTAAATACTGAAAATTGATTAATAAAAAAGTATATCTCCTTATAAAATTTTATGTGGATACATGAAATAGTAATAATTATCGACAAAAAATGTTATAAGGAGATATAATTTTTTTATGTATCAATTTTCAGTATTACTTAATATATATATATATATATATATATATATATATATATATATATATATATATATATATATATATATATATTTATGTTTGTGTGTATTGAAAATATAACTGACAACTTATGCCTGGATATCCTTTTGACGATCTTTTCCATTGTTCGAATTAGAATCTTAGTTTCTGGGGAGAATTCGCCGATTAATCTGCTATAGTTTTCATTTGTGTCTCAAGTACTTTCAGACCAATCCGATAAACCTAGAAAAAAACATAGATAGGGTTGAATACCACGACTTTGTCAAGGAAATTGACGATGCATTTGTCATAGCCCAAAACTTTACTAACGGACATTTCTGACCCCGATCGGAATTCAGAAAACTCTTAGAAGAAAATACCAAAATCTTTGAATATAGTACTAACAAACAAAAACATTATATATTAGAAGCCTTTTATATAAAAAAAAAGAAAAACGTAATTAACAGAATTAATTTCAATACGAGTAATACTCTACTAAAATGTTTATAATGCCAATTTAAGTTTCATACTTATTATATATTTCCCGCCAAAATAATCTATAATACGAACACATGGTATTTACATGATTCACCTCATTTCCTTGAAGATGGACCCGGATGGGTCTGAAAGTACTTGGGGCACTAATGAAAACTAGTGCAGATTTATCGTCCAATTCTCCACCCCCGAAACTAAGATTTTGATTCGGACAATGGAAAGGATCTTATACATACGTTTTCTGTTATATTTAACAATACTTGCCTTCGGGAAAAACATGCTGCCTAGACACACACACAAATATATATATATATATATATATATATATATATATATATATATATATTGCTTAACCTATAAACAATTTAAAATATAACAATATACAATTGTAATAAGTGTTTCAATCGATATCTATTTTCTTCCAAACAATTTATTCCTCCTCTCATTTTTCAATACTTTTAGTATAAAATGATTCCTCTTATACTTTTAATATTTCTTAGTGGTTGATTCTTAGTTTGCTAGCATAAATCACTGATGTAAGATGCCCCTATGAGTAACAACCCAACTAACTCAAATATACACGAATTGGTGACCCTTCAATTGACATTCACTGTTCAATAGATTTTCGCTAGAAATGATAATGAATCTTAATTCTGTTGAAATATTGTTGAGTATAATAAGGAAAGTATAAATAACATCATTTATATTGCGATACAATATCTTCCACTACCACTAAGAGGCTCAGTTAGTAGGCTCAGTTAGTGGACATGAGCCACTGGTGTCCAAGTTTAAAATCTCAAAGACTTATCCACACTGATGAGTCGCGGTGACGATGAAACACGTGTCTACTGATTAAATTATATATAGACAGACTGATGAAGTATGTTTTCGAAATCTAAATCATGTAATTACAATCACACAAATGCAACTAACTGAATGGCATTGTTTTCTCTGTCACTTAGCAAGGATAATTGGATTTTACACGGCAATATTGTAGGAAAGCATACAAACACATAGAATCAAACTATATTTTTTATTAATCTCCGTTATCGGAAAGAGTATTTCCATTATCGCCTCTGTTCATAAAAGTAAAAATTGTTTTATTCCCCGGCAAATTGAGCGTTTTTATCAGACTGCTTACACCATTATTACAATAGATTGAATAAAAAGACTATCTAACAGTAAATGTTTTTAGCAAAACTGAAGGAATTAAAAAGTAAGAATATTCAAATTAATTTGTAATCCTATTATTGCATTTTATCGGCTGTTTATACAAGTTTGCTGTAGTGTTATAGTGCGACTCAGTGTGATAGTGCCGTACTCTACTGCAGCCAATTCAATATAATGTTATAAAAGTGACTCACATAAGGTTAGTTTTATTTTTTTTATGCATCATGATACAGAGTATTGTTGCATATTATATGTAAAATAGATCACCTGTGGCGCGTTTGTTTAGTGTTAGTTACCTATTATTATTTACTATTGATGTAAACCGTTTAGAATTTCAAAATATACATAAACAGATTCTGAGAATTTCAAAATGTTATTATAAATATTTGAAAATTAAAATACATTTTCATATTTTGAAACATATTAAACAGGATACGACTAAGCATGAGTGCACATTGAGATGTAATTATACCCCCTCTCCCTCATTATTTCTCTATTTCTCTCGCTCTTTTGTTATGATGTCATAATTGTAATACAAATTGAAGTATTTCTTTAAATACTATTATTTTAATTGAAAACATAACTAGCCTAAGCAATATGTGTTTCGACTGTATTGTTGAACGAGATTATAAGAAAAACGTCCCACCATCTATATATTAGTTAAACCAACAAATATTATATCGTGTGTGCATGTGTTTTTCGCTTATATGTAACTTTGATCAATACACATTGAATTGCTTGTATTTACTACGTATCGAATATTAATAGAAATCAAAAATAAAAGAAAAAGAAGACTAAAATGAAATTAAAAGAACCTATTGAAAGGAACTTATAAATATGTCTACATTTTGAATCATGTTTCTCTAAGTTCTCCATCTGTTCGCACATCTCCACTTGAGCCATGCCGAAAAAAGACAGCTAGTACTCTCTTATTACTTTCCTTCGTTTTAACAATACCCCATTCTAATAATAAAATTAACTAGGCGAAATTGTGTTTACATAGCTTTCCGAACATTATTAGAGCGTAAATGACGACACTAAATCTGATAGGATTTGAAGTCAATACAACAGATTCCATAAGTCTACGACTGATACTATTTGAATACTCATGCACCAACTCGGATAGCTTATGCTATTTCTTAAACATCAATACATTTCTTAACTGTTGATAAAAAGTTCCTATTAATATAAACGTGAATTGTAAACGGTTTCCGCGAATTTTAGCACCTATTCTATCAGTCGACATCTGCTTTTTCATTGGATGAGCGCAGCGCGGCGTATGAACTTCTGACCCTTTGCGATGTCACTGGAAGGTCAGAGGATTTATGCCACCAGCATTATCCTTCAAGGGGAAATCAATATCAAGGCAAACAATGTAAGCAATTGTTGTACGTTCGTCTCTCGATCGCCCGTATTAATTCATTGTTGTAAGGCGCCAAGAATGATGAAAATCATTTTGTCGCTTTTCCAAATATCGTCTTTTTATTTTCACATGTTATTAATGTATAAAGTACCTTCAAATTGAACTAAAGGCGGCCACTTTTAAATATTAACAACATGACCAGAATTTGATAATGTTAACAATAAACGGAAAGTATCCAATCCAATTTCAATGAAATGTTCAGTATTCTACTTGTACGAGCTTTATGTCTCGTTGAGTTGCGTACAATATATATATATATATATATATATATATATATATATATATATATATATATATATATATATATATATATATATATATATATATATATATATATATATGTATATATATATATAAATTTATATATATAGAAATATACATGTATTTATATAAATATATAGAGATTTATATTTATATATACACATTTATATATATATATATATATATAAAAGATATGGAGTGTTGGTTCACCCGTTTAGCTCAGTTGATTAGACAGATTTAATTGAAAACAAATTTATAACATGAAATAATCCGAAAATTGACGACTGTGTTAAAGTACATTTCCTGTGATCAAAATATATAGTAAAAAGTCTTAGGGAAACAAAATTTGATTAACTCAGCTTTATTATTTACTATAATAAGTATTTTTCTTCTTACTATCATTCTGCATCCATGTTTTTCTAATTATCAATATGTAATTTTTATAATCATTATTTTTTAGAAAAAAACAATTTATTTTGTAATAATTTTGTTATAAAAAAGTTTTTATATAATAATGTTTCTTATTATTTAAATTAAATTACTCTCTCTATATATACTTTATTTTTATGTTTATTTTTATATTTTTTATTGTAGTATATCTGCTTTATTATTGCGTATATACTTTTCGTCCACTCTATATCTTTATCCTCGGGATTCTCTTTTAAGTTTATTCGCCTCCGGTAGTCTATATATGTAAATTAAGTTCACCAACCTGTTGTTTCTAGCTTAATATTCCTAATTATGATACGGGCTTGTTTTCAATAGAATTATAGCCTCGTGTTATACCGTTATTTCTAGGTATATCCAGACTTTCTCTCTCATAGACTGTTTATCTTCTAATTATTTGAATTTCTATTAATTTAAAAAAAATAATTCTACGTCTTATTTAAATATAAAATTAACTCTTACTTCAGTTATTTATTTTACCTTTTTCTTTTTATCTATACTTAACACACTTTTTATTTGTATTATTTTAATCTATTTATATTTATTTGTATCAATCAGTCATTAGTATTTAACTATCCTATTTCCAAATTTAACTTTCTTATATACGTTATTTAACTTCACTTCATTTTATTTAATTAAATGTTATAGTACAATAACACTGTTGTTATTACTAATACATTTCTAGTTCACTCTTAATAAAGTTCACTGCTACTATTGCTTAATTCTTATTCTTTATTTTTTCATTAATGTATTTTTTCTCTCATGTAATTTCTCTCCCTCGATTCAATCTGTATGGTCAATGATGTGAATTATTTTATTAATTAATCAATTTGTTGTCTTTTTTCTGCTTCGAACATACTATCGCTCGTGTTGAATCTTGGTACTGAAATATGACGTGTTTTTTTAAGAGACTTCAATATGTAATGTTATAAAGACAAAGTGACGTTTTTATAATGAACAATAAAATATTTCCAAAATGTCTTGAAAACGATCTTACGCCGAATTGTAATGTGTTTTGAATTCTTAGAACAATGTTCAAATTATATTGATCACAACAAATATTATATATATATATATATATATATATATATATATATATATATATATATATATATATATTTCCTTCCATATAATTCAATACAATATGTGGACCTTTCTTTATTTGGTTGTGATGTTACCTTGAGCTAGGCTGGTACACATTTATGCACCGCGGGTTGATTGTGTTCCTTGTAGCACCTGGTATTCCTCAACGCACTGAGATTAGTACTGACTAGGCTCACGCTATCGTAACTTTGTTCGCCGGATGAGAACGTGTGTTTCAATGTTATTTGCAATGAAATATAAACATATTTTGTTCATTTTGTTTCCAATTGATACATCTGATTCCGTATGTGATAGTTTGCTAATGCACCGAAGGGTGTTACACCAATGGCATCGGCTTACATCACGTTGAAGCACTGGTTCGAATCCGATTATTAAAGTTGGGCAACGTTCATCTTTGTTAATATTTGTGTTAGTGATCATTTTGGATTTTCAGGTCTTGCACGTTTCGAAGTTCAAGTGACTGTCACCATATTTATATTTTCAGAATTACTTTCTTCAATACCTTAGAAACACATCAATCAATACATGGTTTAATAAAACGGTAGACTTGACCCCCAAACACTGGTAGAAAAACTCGTCTCAGAGAAGAAAAATTCCGAGACACCACCAGTCAGACGTTTATCAAGCATTGTTCTCGGTCGTCTGCAATATCTCTTTTCCACTAGACTAGACTAAAGTTACATGAAAACTGCGGTTGGATTTGCGTTTACCTCGTTTTACTATAAATCCCATGCACAGCTACGCTTTTGCAAGGCACACACTGCACCTCAATGCAGAAGGAGTGTAACAGTATTTGATTGTGGGCGGGTGAAAAACGAAATGTTCCACATAAAGTTTGAGTAAAAAAGAAAAGAGAATTTTTCAATTGAAACTTAAGTTTAAGGTTAAGCTGACGTGTACAGAAAGATACGTCATAGCAAGAAGTTGGCATGGCAAATAAGCCAGATAGGTCGAACATTGAAGTGAACAAACGTGTTTTACGAGCTATTCAACTACTTTGAGGAGGGATACCGAAGAAGACACAACCATTTCACTGAACTCGCTGTAAAGAAACTCGGCAACGAGAAAGTTATAGACAGATGAGAGCAAATGATATAGTTGTTATTTTAAATTGCGTCACTTATTACAGTAAGAGGGGAAAAGAAAGGGGAAAAAAAAGAAAACACCACTACGGCGACTACTACTTTTATTAGTGCATGGAGACGTCTCAACTATTTAGGAAGTGTAAACAAGAGTCTCGCTTTTCTGTCGACGAGACAATGACCAGCAATTTGTGAGGGCGGGATAATTTATCATGTCACAAAATGTGCTTATACGAGACATGACAGTACAGTAGAGTTGTTGGATTAATACCAAATTGAAAGTTGTATTTTCTGTGATGCTAAATTGATGAGGAAACCTATTATTGAATCGTTTACAACGGGTTTACGTGTACAATGAGATTTATTACAAACTGTACTTTAACCTTTGATATATTGGGTTCAGGTTGTTAGTCAGTAGAAGACTGAGATATTAATATTGCAACCGTGTTTAACGTTTTATATGGCAATGTTCTCAGGCGGGAACATATAAATATCGCTCAACTATGTAAATTTTTAGAAATTACTGGTGCGCATCTTTCAGAATCTGTGATTAAGAAATGATCTTTGTGAACAAAAACCTCAAAGTCTATCTTAAATTCTTGAGCATTTTGATAATTGGTTTGATGTTACTTGACACGGTACACTAAGATTAGCTATATATTTTATCTTGAAATAATTTAAAACAATTTTCAGTGTATTAAATTCATAAATTTGTGTTTCATTTCGAAGATGGTTGGTTATAAAAATGTACAAAGTTTTTCTTCGGAGTATTGATATTATTGTTTCAACTAGACGACACACCATCCGACCTTCCTCATGTGTATTCTTCATTCATGTAAAGTAAATATCACCATGGCAACAATGGTGAAATAGATAACGATGTGAACTAGTGATTCGTTATGTCGGGTTCGAATCCTGTGGGATACATAGCATCATAGTCACTAGGGATGTTGGGAACATTCCGATAGTCGCTCTGGTGATTACTAGATTCTGTGCCAAAAAAATTCTATATCATACATAAGTAAATACTATACACTAAGAACGCATCAGTCGAGATGTAGTAGAAATATATATATATATATATATATATATATATATATATATATATATATATATATATATATATATATTATGTTATAATGAAATAATTCCAGGAGGAAATCCGGGTATAAGAGCTTAATGTATTAAACAGAGCAATAATAAGATAAAATTTAGTAACACGAAATTACATAATCATCGATGCAATAATTTATTTCAAACTTGTGGTATTGTCAAGCATCCAATTTAGATGATTACATTTTTGAAACTGAATTAAGGGGAAATTCACACTCGACAATTCAAATATAATTAGAGAGAGAGAGGGAGTAACAACCTATTTAATACATACTGAGAGAGAGGGGGAAATTTGAAGCATATTTAATCTATACTTTTATAGGGAGGGGGTAATTACATCATGTATGATTGAGAGGGAATAAGAAGCCATATATATAAACAGACATTGGGAAATTGTAATAAGCGGGTAAGGAGGATATTCAATGTCTCTCAAGAAATCAGATCGTGTCAAAAATCACAGTTCTCCACTCTGTCACTGCCCTTTTGAAAGTGATATCTACTGTTTGGCGCTAAAGAAGTATATTGGGGTGGGGAGAGACATAAGAACCGATTTAAAAACAGACACTAGACATCCAAGGTCAGAGACCATATCACGTATATGCACATACACAGGCCTGTATATACACCTACATACACACATATGTACGTACATACAGACACACACACATTATTTTAAACGTAACTTAGCAACCTTTCCCTATGAGAACATGTTTTATCTTAAGGGTGGTCTATTTTATAAACATTGAAATTTTAACGATTTCTATTCATAAATGCAACTATTAATAATTAAAAAGATCAACTTCTAAATAGATGAGGTTTAATAAGACTTGATAAACAGCTAGTTTGATAAATCATATCGGAATAGTAAAACTAATAACTATAAAGACACCGGCACGAACGCAAATAAATTAATTATTCTGATATCATCATTATTCGTTTAATATGACTCAAATGCTCACTTAGATCAGAACCATTGCTATTTACCTTGCTCCCCACGAGAACTGAATCGAACGCAAGACCCAGCTTAATGTAGAATTTTGTCATTTTTGTAGAGCATTGAAATGAGTGTTATTCGTAGTCAGATGCGTTGGGCGGAGCACATGATTAGGGTGGGAGAAGACAGACTCTCTATACAACTGATATATCAGGAACTGCAACATGAGAAACATCTGAGACGCATGCCAAAGAGTCGTTTTAACAATGTAGTCAAAGCCAATTTAAAAACTCGTAACACGAACAGGGTGGTCTTGGAGAGAATTGCTTCAGCGCGACGTTTTGCCGAAAACGTGTCAAGAATGGTTGCGAGAGATTTCAGGCGAAGCGAATCTTGACCCGTGCTTAACGTACCATAAACAGTGCAACCTCTTCAGGAGAAAAACAGAAGCCAGGACGTGCCCATAACTAGTTATTGCAATCTTGTAGAGACGCCCCTCTTCTGTAAAGAAATGGGAATCACAAATTCTTTACCAATTATACAAACACACACACACATACATACATATATATATATATATATATATATATATATATACATATATATATATATATATATATATACTAAAATTAGATTATACATTTTTTCAGTATTTACTTCAAACTTAAAATATTGTTATACTATATATACATATATATATATATATATATATATATATATATATATATATATATATATATATATATGCATAGCTCACTAGAAAAACAAATTCGATCTCCCGGCACTTGACAATGTTTATATTGAGATATTACTCACATTCAGTCAGTGTCGTATGATAGCGTAGGGTTAGGAGCGCCGACTGTCAGCTCGACGGTTGAGTTTAAATCCCGGCTGGAGGCACTAACCCGTCTAGCCGCACTGAAGAGATGTGATACAGCGAAACAGTATGTATGTCGATGACTATGTATATATATATATATATATATATATATATATATATATATATATATGTACAAATAACTCATCACCCAAGCTTCGCTGCAAATCATAGTTCAAGATTTTACGAACTATCTAATCATACATATATATATATATATATATATATATATATATATATATATATATATATATATATATATAGCCATGTACACACGGCTTGTATCACGACTTTTAAGATGTTTACTTCAATAACTATAACATTTTTTATCACAAGGAGATCATAAAGCACGATATTTGTATGAAAATGAAAAAATGCTATAGCCGCCTTGGATACAAATAGATTCTGCAGGTAAAGTAAAGCTCAATATTGCAAACAGTGCTTATATACTATAACTCAGTAGAATATGTCATAGTTTTGCATTCTACTAGGTTATAATATATAGAGAAAGTAACTACGTATGTATATATGTTTATATATTTGAATTGACAGGATTAACTCCTACACTAATTATCCGATTGTCATGAAGTTTAAAACACAGTTTTCATGCGTATGTTGTCTAAATATGGAATATATATAGTTTAACCTTGTTCTATGCAAAGGGTATAAAGACGGGAGGGAAGTCCTTCATAAAAGATCAGATTTTCTGGATATTTGTAAATTTGAACAATAGATATTTGACATGAATTAATAAATATTTCCCAATTGTTTGTTTCTTTTGAGTATAAATCTATCTATCTATATATATATATATATATATATATATATATATATATATATATATATGTGTATGTATCTATGTATGTATGTATATATGCATTTTCAGAGATGTAAGATGAGAATAAAAAAATGTTAAAGATTCAATATTTATCAGAACATGCACTTAACCGAATTATCTCAACAAACCTTAGATCATGCAACAATGCCACTGAATCTCCCCCACTCCTACCAATGCCACCATTTAACACCAGAAACAATCTCCACAACACCACAACACCACAACACCTACCGACAGAAACAACTTGATTACTAATAGAACAATCAATAAAGAGCCGCATCTCCTCCTACATGTATTCACTCAACAACAACACCAGTAACAAAACCTCCCTTACAAACATAGTCAAATATTTAAAATCAAATAACATCCCACTCTCTCTAAAATAGTAGATCCTAAAAAACAAAGATCACACACCCCAGGCGCAGAAAATTGCCATATCTGCATTTCTGAAGCCCTAATGATAATCACCGTTGCAAGAGAGAAGACTATCGTTTACTCAAGAAATTAGATAATTTAAAATAATAACTTTAACCCTTGACCTCTACAACGCTGACTGCAAGACAATACCTCATTTTCATCAAATTCCTTTCATATCTTTCTAATCTTCACCCACCCCTTATATACACGTATTCACTTCGGCAAAATATAAATAACTCCCTGCCCCAACCATTAATACCGTACAGATTGACGCTGATCACCTAAGCCTCAATCATCCATCCCTTAACCCTCCTTCCTTCAGCTACTTAAAAAGAAAATGTAAGAATGTATGTTCATACAGTTGTATATATGCGTATATTATATGTGCGCATATATATGTATGTATATGTATATGTGTGTATATTTTGGTCTCTCTCTCTATATATATATATATGTATGTATACATACCAGTTCACCTCTCTTTGATCCTCTACACCCTTGACGCATCAGTTGCCCAGAACCCCCTCCACCACCACCAACAGCTAATCGTCCTCTCCCAGCAGAAACAAATAGCCATTTTCACCATCACCTACAAGCAATATCTTCATTGCACACCGGCTTGAAAATATCAGCTCTAAATCCATTTTTGTAATCTATCGAATCACTGACCAACCAGGGAGCTAGAGGTGTTCATAATGTACACTTATCTATACACCAAACTCGTACTTACAAACTTCATTCTGAACCCTGTGAAACGGATAATTCTACTCTCGGACTACTGCGCACACAGGATGAATTGGACTTTACCAACAACCGTCTAAAAATCAACTTCTTAACAATAACATTTGGACTCCTAAACACTTTGAGTATTCTTTTTCAAACATTCATTTCCAATATAACAGCAGTTTTATTTTTGATGTGTTTTTTGACGGCAACTACCCTACCTTTATGTTTTTATCTGAGCAAACAACTCTATTTCTTTTGTTTCTTTCAGCTTATGTATAAATTACTCAAAGTTAAATGTTGTCAATAATATTTACAATTGAATTGTTGTGTTTTATCTTCTGATCAAAATAGTTTATCTATGAAAATCCATGAATTAAGGATATGAAGCTCCTTGCATTGAACTTCTGATTGTCGAATAAATATTGTATCTTTACAATTTTATTATTCTCATCTTTCATCTCTAGAATCGATGGTTCTATTCAATATATTGAGTTTTATATTATTACAACTGATTATTATTTAACAATAATTAAATTATCTTTAATTTAATTTATCATTTAAATATATATACATGTATATATATATATATATATGTATATATATTTAAATGATAATATATGTATATATATATAGACAATTATGATGTTAAAACTATATCTTTGAATTATATCCTATCTAGAACAGTTAGTGCTTTACATACAAGATAGAGCAGTAGTATAATAAAAAGTGCACTTCATTCAATCTTCATAATTATCAGTCATTTACATATATATATATATACATATATATATATATGTTGGTGTGTGTCTATATATATATATATATATATATATATATATATATATGTATATATATATATATATATATAAATATATATATATACGAACCAGTAACCATTTACTAGAACTTAAGGATACTCGAAAGTTAGTGTTAATGAAACCCGGACATTTACCGCTGAATGATGATGAACATTATGAAAGGCTTTCAAAAATGTATATAGGATAAAATACGTACATTGCTTACTTGCCATATTAAACACAATCATCACGATTTAAATATAAACATTTCCAATTGACGTCAACAAGAGAAACGTTTGCGAAAATTAGCTACTTCAGCTAGTTCAATATATTTACCTATAATATTGCCATCTCAAATTCTCCACCATTTCTTTCTTTAAAGATATCTTCTTCTTATTTATCAATTCTATACCTGTCCTTGGCGATCAAAGTTCACAAATAAACCCTTAATCATGTCAACCGAATCTCCAATTTTCCAATATCCATTTCTAATACATCAAACTTCCCGTTTATTTAGCAATAACCTCTCATCTGATTTCGTTCAACGTGACCGTCGCCCGCAATCGCCACGCCTTCTTTACGACCCGAATACGTCGAGTTTCCATACATTAAGTCACATATCTCCAGTCATTGCTCTGTAATACGTCATCACTCACACATACATTTCCGTTTTTCTCGCCTTGCCTTTCCCCACAGTTGATGATCCGTTTGTACATATTGTAATATTGAACTCAGTAACGAATCCGAAAGGCCCACTTCCTTCGTAACCTCGACCTACTTTCAACTTTTCCTTTTGTATCAATCAGGGTTCGCTGTAGTCATCGTCTTCTCTCGACAATAAACTTCATTCAAACTCATTCAGATAACCACATTTAGTTTTCAATATATCAGGCTACAACGACATTCTGTTTTGTTCTCATCACATGAAATAGTGATAGAAATAATGCTCAACGACAATATACATTCTCTCTATTAATACACTTATAAGATAACATCACGTGTGCGTGTTCCCAGCATCAAATTGCTTTCATAATTACACATTAAATGATTATTTATGCAATATTAATCGAACATTAATCAAATAAAGCAATAGCTTAAAATAAAACAAGAATGTTGACATCTTACTTAAAAAATGATTAAAGTACATAATTAAATCCACCAACGTGCATTTCGTTTGTTTATCTATATAGTTAATAAAAAAACAAATATGCTATCCTCTTCTTCGCTTAGCCAGGAGACCGATAGCCTGTAAACATTTTTTTGCATTCATCACGTAAATCTTAACTTTTTTTCTATACGCTTGTCTGAAAATATTGTAAGAAAGCAATGCGGCTAAACAGAGCAACACCTATATTTCCTCGCTGATATGGTTTCATAACAATTTTCCTCAACTTACAACTTAATTGCCAAAAAATACTATGATAATATATTATAATTTATATAAGTATACTACTAGAATATTAATATAAATTCAAAGAATTGCGTCAATTATTTAATGTTTCATGTATAAGTTATTTTGATTATTTCTGATCATCTAAAGAAAGTTAAATCACTCGCATTGACTTTCTATTATAATGTGAAAGATTTCCTTCCGAATACATTTCAGCTGGCAGGTTAAGTATAAGGTGATTGTCTGATTTGCTATTAACTTTCTCACTTTTCCTCTCCACTGGACATCATTTCGTGCGGAGGGTTTGCAACGGAACGTGTATTACTTGATAACTTTGGCGTAACGGGATGGAAGTACCTATATTAATGTGTATTTATTAGTATAGATATAAATCTATACAAATAAATACACATTAATATTTATTATATAGTGGGGATTACTACTGTTGCTACATTGTATTTTCTATAATATGATAGAAAGTTGTTATATGCCTGTAACTGAAGCAAAATACTACGTTTAAAGTTATTACGTCATATTTTGAAAATATTTATTTTTTATTGTGAATGTTCAGAATTATATAATATTACTACTGGTGTTGCTATTTTCTTATCATATACATGTCACGTTACTCAGAAATATTACGTCCTTTTCTAATCTATGTAATTCTAAATATTTAGTGTCATTTAGTATTATTAGAGCTACTCGGCGTACTCCGTGGTCGTAATTTATGTGAACAGTGTATATTACAGAAAAAAATAAAAGTAAAAAGTAAACAGTCTGCTTAATATTATAATTTGAAATGTCAAAGTTCATTTTGGATAAAATAGAATAAAATAATTATGTTTTGGTGAGATTTGAATTCACAAAGTCGGGCTCTAAGTACAGTAACATTTTCTTCTCTCCCCCTCTCTCTTTTATCTTTTTCATACTTTGTTAGAAGTAGGAAGTCCGCCAGCTAAAAGCAACGAAATAAACAAGAGAAGGAAAGTGAAAAAGAATCATTAATACTTATCTTCTCTTCCTTCACTTTCACCGGTGAATATCAAAAAAGTGTATGTTACTAAATTAGTACCCGATGATTTTTGTAGCAGTATTAGGATTTCTGTGTATAGGTGAACAAATCTCCACCTTGCGTTATTTATGACTAATAAACATAAAATATGATCAGGATTATAAAAAAAGCACCGATGGCATTGTCTAAAACATACTTTTGTTTTCACAACACAAACCATATTTGAAGTATCTCACTAACATATTGTAAACGCTTTACACCCACTTTAATTTAAAGTTTAATATTAAAATGTAAGTAAAGATCAGATATGACTAACGAAAATGAATTAGTCGAGAACATCTTACTGTACACATTAGTTTTGGTTGCTCTTTTTCGTTTTATACAGCAGTTCAAATAGTAATTACTACTATCAGCCTCTTCTCTATGCGTTGCCCGGTAACGAATACAACTGTATAGTCTCGCTTTCATCCATTGAACCGATATTACCCTTTTTCTAAATACAGTAATTGTTACGTTTATCTCATCTTAATTATCATTTTCGTTTTGCGCTGCTGCTGCTACTACTACTACTACTACTACTACTACTACTACTACTACTTTGTGGGGCAATATTGTAGCATTTCTCATCTTCAGCAGGTGAAACTGGATTTTTCTCATTTTTTTTTAAATCACTTTTCTGAGTCTAAAGGCAAATAACGTCATCCACAAAACGAAACCAAATAAACCAATTGGTAGACACGGCCATTGACAAAAAAAACATGTCATTTCTGATTCACAATTGGCATCTTATTCGTGATTCCTTTCGAGCAGAAGAGGTTGACAATGCGTTGGTTTCTTATTTCTTGTCAAAACACAATAACGTCAATAGATGAGTTCTCACAAAACTCATTGAAACATGAAATTATATTATAGATAACCTTGGAATATAGATTCATGATTAAATGTCTATATGCATCAATTGCCAATCGTACCTGATTGATTGTTTATCATCGCGAAATGAAAAAATACATACAAACATATCGAGATAAATAAAAGCAAATGTCTATCAATAGATTAGTTTGCCCATGAGATCAGACAAAATTCTGACAACAGATCTTAAATGATGTTAAATATGACATTGGTTGGGGTATTCAATGTTTCTGTGATGTCAGTGATGACACCTATCTTAGAAAATTTAGCGATGAACAATATGTCGGCGATGTTAATTCTATTGTACAAGTTGGTCTTACGTAGCGAATTCCACATCCACGTGGTTTAAATGCGCTCCTATATAAAGAAAGACACCTCTGCCGTAATTAACTGCATATAGTTGAAGATGAAACCTGTTCTTTACCGGCTGGATTTTGTTGTTGGCATTGGTGTCCTCAGTTAATTCTAGAATCAATTACTTACAAAGGGACCACGTAAAGGTTGCCAATATCCATAAGGAAACTGGGTTAATGGAACCGGCAGGATTAAAACTTGGCATGCTAGATCTTTAGTCCATATTTGTATCCATTTTACATCACTATGTTCATATAAAAACATCCGATACATAAAAGAATTGAATGAAAATGACTACATTTCACATTTAATTTTGGAACAGAATGTACGCACAAAAAGAAAGAAAAACGGCAAGAAGATTAACATTCGAGGAAGCAATGAAAAAATAAATACACGACTATGAAATATAAAGAAAACTAAGGAATACATACGTGAAGAACAAAAGAATGGTGGAAAGACACAGACAAAACTTAAATATCATACAGATTGCTCCAATAAACAAGAAAATTTAGAAAAACGATGACTCGGTTCGTCTATAGAAATAGGATGTTGTCTTAAATGTTCTACTAAATAAAGCAAGTAATGACCTGAAATGAATGGGCATGGCAAAAGAAGGAGCAAATCCTCATACATTCAAGTACCTGACTTCAGTAAACAAAACGAATAACTCTAAAACGTTCAGATTTCAATCAGTATATTTAACTGTTTGCAATTTACTTTTACATACACTTCAATTACAAAGGATAAAGGTTATCGACATAACATCTTTAAACAATGTGAATGTGTTTACAGAAATCACATTGAACGCGTGATATTACATTTATGCTTTTTCTGTTTCAACAATTTATATGTAATCAACAACAGTTGTCTCTATCGAATAATTACATATCTACCTGTAACGGAAGTATCTTTAATTTCCTGGAGTGTTCCTTTCCTCTTTTCTAGGAAAGAAACAGAAAAAATTAAAAAACAATAAAGATGGGTTAAGAGAGAACTAAGTTTTTAAAAAGAATATTACGGATAGGAAAATAAAAGAGGGAAGTAGAAAGGAAATGAATGGTATAAAAAAGAAAGAAAGAATGACAGCATTAAATAAAAACGATAGACACAAGAAAACGAGAGAGAGAGAGAGAGAGAGAGAGAGAGAGCGAGAGAGATATGAATATTGCATACACTTTGTCATGATAAGGTGCGAATGAAAAAAGACTAAATAATATTTAGTAAGGTAAGAACTATAGATAAAATAAGATGAACGGTAAAGGAGATGAGAATTGAAAAGGGGAAGATAGAAAGACAAAATGATAAACTATAAAATGATAAAGCAAAAAGAACAAGGGAAAATAGTAAAGAGAGAGAAAGTGCCTTTGAATGATTGGGTAAAAAAGAAGATATGACATAAGTAATTTGAAACGAAAAGTTAAATAACTAAAGCAAAAACAGAGGAAAGTCAGACTGGTTAAGACGAAAGAAACATTGAATAATGAAGTGAAGCAAAAATAACAAGTGGATGAAGAAATAAAAGAAAGCGAGAGAGAACAAATGTTAAAAGAATAACGGAATTAAAGAGAAACGTTCAAAGAGTAAACACATGAGAAAAGCTTTGAAGATATTAGGGAGTAGATTTAAAAAATGGTTAATCATATAAAATTTTTAAATAAATGAAATATTCAGAGAAACATAGATGGAATGAATGAAGAAAATTAGACAAGGTGAATGAGTGAGAGAATGCAAAACAAAAAGAAGTGAACAAATAAATGTGTGAAGAAAAAACAACAAAGTTTATGAGTGAGATAAAAATAACCGGAAAGATACAAAAGTATGAAATAATTAGAATAGTTAAAATGTAAGGGAAAGAGAAGGAGAGAATAAGAATGATAGACGGAGAGAATAAAGATAAAGAAGAAAGTAAGAGAGAAAGTAAGAAAAAAGACAAAGAGGAAAGAGTTAAAGAAATAATTAGGGAAATGAATAGTGTAAATTAAAAAGAAAGAAAGAAAGTGTATTTGTTAGTAGAAAGACAAGGAAGATCCCGGTATCAACTTGTATTCTAATTTGAATGTACGGTAGCGGGAAATAGTTCCTGCGTTGGGAAAGGATTTGCTCAAGGCGACTATAAACCTCGGTACACAAAGTACGAGGCTGTCTTCCTTTCGCTCAGTGAACATTCACAGCAGTCGGCACGATCGCCAAAATAGCCAGAATCCGGAAGCAACACATATCCGTCTTGGACTGAGGATTGGTCGAGAAATGAAGAAGAACTGAGAGGGAAAGGGAAAGATTTTAGTTAGGACACCACCAGCTTCGTCCTCCAATAACCTAATCATAAGCATATAGGTCACGTAGCTCTGGAGTTCAGTTCGTAAGAATTTGTGAGGTCAGAAGGACGGGCTTGGATGGCCAACAGGTGATTGGGCTCGTGCTGTTCACGATGGACAATGATGCCCAACAATTTCAAGTGTAAAATCTGCCCTTCGGCTGTCGAGAAAGTGAAACGTCTGTCGGGTTTGGCTGATAATTATGAATGTGTTCTTCTAATTTTCGTATTCAAGATGAATCAAGCGTGCTTACAAAGAGTTAGGTGCATTTTATTATGATGTATCATATATATATATATATATATATATATATATATATGTATATATATATATATATACATTTACTTTTTGTCCAACAATTATCGATGCCAAGAGCCACTCGAGCTGAGGATTAATGAAATGGAACGAGTATCAGACGAAATTAATTAATGCAATGAACGAACTGGTTATTTCTGGAAAAGTTTATGAAAAGTAATTGTTCTCTATTTCTGAAAAAAACAATGTTGTAGACTGCAGGTAAGCAGTCCACTGGATATGTGGTCCAGACCCCCTCTCTCGGCTCTAGACCACATATCCAACGAAGCTTCGTCTATGATAAACTAATGCTAACGCTATGTAGATGGGGGAAGAACGAACAGTCTTTACCGTTGTAATTAAAAGACGAGTTCCTGCTGTGCATGTCTTACGGAGTGGAACCAGAGATTAGAGCAAAGTAGAAATTCTTCCATGAAAAAAATTGACGAAGTACTGCGAGACTAGCAACGTGTCGTTTGTGCGAAAAACGGCTGTAAGGAACAGAAGAGAGTATCCTCCACTAGAATTCGAAGTAAATATACACATACATTTGTTCCCCACTTGTAGGATAAATAACTGTTTTCACTTTGCTTAAAACATTACTCTCCGTAATTAGAACTGAGTTCCTCGGACCTTGTAATTAAATAACATACATAAACATAATTTCTCTTATTTTAGTGGTAGATTGCAGACTACTACACAAACGGTCAATTTTCTAATATAAGCTTTAACAACTCTACGTGTTTGGCCGATAAACGTTTGTCTATGGATGACTATGTCAGGTGCCGTATTAACAAAACAACATTTTTTAGGCAAAATTCGGTTTTATTCATCGACATAGTCTAAAGCGATTTACTTGCTCCAAAGCTTCTTCAGCAATTCGATGCCTTTTTTGTAGAACGAGTTATCTTTGGCATCAACATCCGCCCCAGTTACCAATATCCCTTCTTTCATTGAAGCCAACTCTTATTCACTGGATTATCTTTTTTTAGGTCTGTAAACAGACAGTTGTTGCTTGAGGCCGATCTTTAGAATAGCGTAGGACAAAATGACAGTAAATTACTCCCTGAAAACTCCGGTTATGTTCAGCTGATTTATAACAAATTACAAGGTAAGAGACCAGTGTAATTGATTAGGTAGCTTGATACCATTGGAACATATTTTTAACTTTTTCTGTACGTTGCAAGAGCGCGTGTCGGGCGACCCTTTAAAGAAGCGTGATTTCTCTGGCTGAAGCGTTGACTTGTTATCATCAGCTGGTCGCTTTCCCCGCTTTTCCCCAATGCCCATTTTTGAATTTCCCAGATACATAGGAATCGACGACATGCAAGCTGGCGTCGAGTATTAATTATCAGAGATTGAGTAGCACTACTCTTTTATCTCGAATGTATGCGGTTTGATTATGTTAGATTGCTCTTTCTCAAAGCTACTTTATTTGCAGGTTTCTTTATTATAGAAGGGAATAATATATAACCTCTTCATACAAAACTAGCTGTAACCTATTCAACGTTGCCCGTTGCTATTTCTTTACTTTGAATTTGTGTTTCGCTGTTAGGCCTAAAGTAAAAGCTCAGGTTCAGAAAATGTAAAACGTAATAGAGTATTGTGTTATAGATGAGGATATAGGAGTCCTCATTCAATCATAGACGAGGTAACGTCTTCCTGCTAGTATATTAGAAAACATATTACGTTTGTATTATTTTTTGTAAATATTTTTCCGTTTATTTACTGGTTAAACTTTAGAAGGAACTGATTTTAAGTCGACACCGGTAGGCACACTAAAAGTCCTTCAATCCTTTTAAATTCAAACAGTCGTTTCGATTGTAAACGTTGACGTAAGAAGAAATTAAATCTTAAATGTTAATTGTTTCTTTCATTATACGTGTACTTATTGTATTGGGATTTATTTTATTACAGGGTATATTTCATTAGTGTACATATTTTAATCCGACGTCTCGTGGCTCCGAAACATGTAAAACCATTTGTTTCTAATTAAACTGATGCCAGACGGAAACTATAGCCTATAATTTATTATTAAAGCACTTGTTATTTGTCTTGTATTTTTGATTAAGGCATGTCATGTCTGACTACGTGCGATGTCCTCGCCTCCATTTTCCTTATCTGCACCTTTTCTCTCTTCTCCAACCTGTACTTTTGCTTCCCATTCCTCCTATCTCTCCGTATGTGTATTTCTTCCTTAATGGGGATTCACCCCCTCTTATCTCTACATATTTGTTTATCTCTAGACATAAAACATATTTCATCAACAAATCACATCTTCTTGCCTTCTGTGATGTTTTTTCTTAAATAAAATAGAATTATTAATATGAAATGTTTAAAAGAAATTTTTTTATTAGAACATTTTTCGTTATAAAGTATTAATTAATCGGATATTTGTTTTCATTTTTTAGTGTATTTAAATTTAGCCGGAAGCATATGTTGATGTAAAAACACAACTCCAATAAGCCTTTGATCAGCATTCATGTTGACAACTGTCTGTCGCTCCACTATCTCCCAGTATGTTTCTCTCTCTCTCTCTTTCTCTCTCTCTCTATCGTATTTTGATGTACGATGTTGATAGGGAAATATATTAATGACATTTAAATTTGTAATATATCAATTTTAAATTGAATATTAATTAATCGAACTTTTTTGCGGTTGTAAAATGTCGGAACCTAATTTCTCTCTTTCTCCCTCTCTTATTCGTGATATAAACATAGTGTGTTTATATTAGAAAATTAGAGATGCCCTCTTTTGGTCTTAATAAAATATTTAGATAAAATACAAACAATGTGATTGCTTGTGTTATTATGTGTATTTCATTCTTAACTTAGTCATACAGTCAAGAAAATCAAGGTATGAATCAATAAATATTTAGTGAGTCTATACGAAAGTTTAACTTACCAATTGTAACAGACTTGTGATAGGATAAGAAAGGAAGATGATTATACAATGACAATAAACGGTAAATCTGGTATGGTGTATGTAACTGAAATAATTATAAGGCGGAATAGAATGTGTATACGATGAATTAGATTGGAATTTACATTTTTATTCTAAAGAATACAGACTGAAAATTACTTGAATGGCTGACCGAAGCAAATATCGATTGGTCTATAAAGGTCAACATTCGATAATCCGACTGACATTTTCTCATATAAGTAGGTGTAGCTCGCCCGAGTTATCCGGGTTGCAGTGAACTCGTCTTAGTTAAAAATAGACATTGTTTGTAGATTTTTAAAACTTGTGCAGACAGAAAAGAAAATACAATTTTAGTTGTAACGGAGACAACTCTTATTATATTATTCAATCAAAATATGAGTTGTTCGCTTTAATGAATTAAATATTTTGATGATTAGTTAAAAAGACAGTGATTATCAATTGTCTGAGCCAAACAATGTAACTTTTTAAAAATTAGTTGGAGTGAAGTACGTTATTATATTATGAAAAACATGATGCAACAATAACGCATGAATATTGGCTACTCACAAGAAAAATGTATTCATCAGTTTAAAGGCGATTTCGTTTGAATTTAAAAATTCCGACAAAACAACATTATATGTTCTATAGTAACACAGACATCAAAGGAGTAGATAGACATCCATAAAATATATGTTGTACTTGTTTAAAATGTCTACTTCTTTTGCCGAAGGCTAGCACTCGTTGAAGTACAAAATATTAGTAAAAGTTTAAAATATCGATATAATGTACTAATTGACAATTGTGTTTTATATATATATATATATATATATATATATATATATATATAGTATATAACCATATAAGTATGTTACCAGCCAAAGGAGCATATCATAAGTTTATATGAAGATGGGCATACCCAGCCTCAAATCGCTGCAAACCTCGGAATTCAATTATCCAAGGTTAACAAAGTGAGTGTCCAAAACATTAGCGAAGGAAAATAATCAATATTATTTTGCCTAAATCTAGCAGGATCCTTAGACATCCGTATTTGTTATAATTGATAAACATGGTGTCTCTTTACCGTCACGTCTATCTATCTATCTATCTATCTATCTATCTATCTATCTATCTATCTATCTATAAATATATATATATATATATATATATATATATATATATATATACATATGTATATTTATGTATATTAAAAAAAGCTCTTCGTTATTTATAAACGAGCGAGTAAACACACCCATATGCATATATTATTCATTAATATAACAATGCAAGCCGAAAACATATATATGGACAACGGAAATGTTACTTTGGTTTATGTAAAATAAAACCAAATAATTATCCAGCAAAAGCGATTTTGATTCTTCTAAAAGTATTCCTCGGGACTTCAGATGGCTAATAGGCGGACACGTTGTGCCAGACGCGTTCTTATCGGTTCATTGCCAAATCAAAATGATAAAAAAAAGATATTTATTAGTGTGGGACAAAAACAGCATATTTAATTGAGTGGTTATTTTGTAATGCAAGCATCAGCAATAAATGCTGAAGCGTTTCTGTTTTCGGTTCACAAAGACTGTAATGATTTGTAATGGCGAATCAACGCTTGTTCAATGAAAAGGAAAACACGGCAAATAAAAAGTAATAATAAAAGGAAAAAAGATCGTTTTGTTGACAGAAAATGACGATAAAATCCAATGTCACGATCCACCTGGGATTTTCAATTGGCTGATAAACACAAGATCCATATCAGATTCGTCTCTCTCCATCACAGCTGCTAGTCTGTTTAATAAATGAAGGTCGCTTTTCAATGTTTAACACAAATTCCCTCTCTCACTTACCCTCTATGTCTCCATCTACCTTTACTTTTCTCTGTATCTATTTATATATCTTTTTCTATATGCGTGTGTGAGGGAGAGTGGGAGGAGATAAAGCACGTGTGTTTATAATTGATACTGAATTGAACTCAGCGTAATGCGTTAGAACAGTTTCACGGTCTTACAAATCATAATAAATATGCTTGACTCGTGGCTAAAACCTGTCTCCGACACATTTTGGAGTTTTCTTTTTTCTAGATTAGGTGTCAAACCAATGCTTTGTAGTCTAGATTACTCATTTACTTAATCAATAACTAAGAAATCCATACTCCTTAGAAGAGTTTCGTACGTTTGCAATGATTGCCGGATATTAGTGACGAGTTAGTAACACTTCTACTGATAAGTAATGCTGTGAAACTGTAGTAATGTGTTACACTAAGTACAATTTATTATCATTTCCCTATCAAATAAAGTAACGTGGATGTTCTTCTATCCCATTAGCAATTATAAGTCTAGAACCAAATACTTCATAAATCAATCTTACCTGCTCGAAACTTAAGTCAAGTTTCACACGTGTTCTTCGGAAAATATGCGTTCATTTTGTCTTCTTCGAAAATTTGTAAAACTTTTTCCGGAAATGTTTATCTAAATTAAATCTTTCACAGAAAAGATTGCAGCCATTTTCACTCGTATCATTATATATACTCTTGCCGCCCCAGTACCAATTGTTCATGGCATCACTTCCTGCCATAGAACCATTTGTGTGTCATTTTTCACGCTACTCTTGTCCTCTGTTACCTTTTATATATTTTCACAAAAAATATGAGAACATAAATTTCATGATACTATCATACTCACTTGATAATTAATAATTATAAATATTAACTGCTTTCGTTTCACATTTAATTTCACATTTGTACATCATAAGATTCATGTAAAAACAAAATAATAACCAATTATTTTATTTACTAATTTACAAAAATATTTTTATAACAATTATTTTTATCTTCGTAGATACTCCTATTTTAAACGCTTTATTTACTTATATATAAATGTGTTCGGCTTTGTCATTTTCTGAAGTTTCTTTCAGAATTGATACTCTAATATGTATATGGTTTAAAATTAAATCGATATTTTATTATTTCCTAGGGCAACGCCGACACGCGGGTCCTTCTTGCAATTTATATAACTTCTTTTTATAATATATCATAACGTTTTTTGCCCAGGATCTGTTGCCTTCATTCTGTTCTGTTCACATTTTTCTTATCTTGTTACACATACATACACACCTATATATATTTATAACGAAACTAATCTAGGTATATAGTTCCCTGTCGTATGCAGTTACTTACTAATAAGTAACATTTAGGCGGTGGATAAGTATTTTTCAATAAAGAATATTTATTTTATTACTTCTTAAAACTACATAAACCATTACATTTTAGTTTCCTAATTATATATATATATATATATATATATATATATATATATATATATATATATATATATATATATATATATATATCATTTCATGCACACACATATATTATAAGTTGATATAACGTTGTGTATAGGTTTTCACTTTAACTATGCTCAATACGTGAGTAGGAACGCCAATCTAATATACGCAACTCAAATTTCAATCATCCCCATCAATCATAACACATATTCCTAGTTATATCGGACGTGTGCTTAACAATGACTCTCGCTACGAAAATCTATTCAAGTAGTCAAGCAACATTTACAACACATCGAAAAAACTCTAGATTACATATAAGCAACAGGATACCAATAAGAATAATAACAAATAAAATAGACTACAGAGAAATATAGTATGGTTTACACTCCGTTTAACCAGTTGCAAAACCCTTGATTTGGCAAGGAATTCTTCAATCGTATCGAAAAACCCATTGAACACAATATTCAATAACACTTAACCTAAAACTGTATTATAGTTGTAGCGAAAACTGAGAAATAAAAATGAAAGCACACAATAGCAAAATACTAAACGAGAGTAGTAAAGAAAAAGATAAAATCTTAATGCGTACACATGTGATCAATATAGCAGCAATAAACATAACACTATGAAGAAGAGTAATATAACAACTATAAGTAGTAATAACTCAAACTCTAATCGACACTACCTATATAGAAATAAGAATTTCAATAATGGAAAGAAAAACTTTAATTGTAGAACTCGTGGAATTTGTCCACTACAAAATAACTGACTAACCAAAAGGAATTTTTTACAAGGTAAGATTATTGGCCATGGAAAACCTGCAGAAGTATACTACGTGTGTATAACCTCTCTAGAGTTTTAATCAAAATATAACGACCATAAAATTCCATCGAGGAACAAAGTGCGTCGATTTAAAACATCAATAGCGGAATATTACTGGGAACTAAACTAACGCTTACGAGACAATACTTGAGTGGGAAATAGTAGGTGTCGCTAGTACATGTAGACATTTAGATAACACCTGTTGAGTATGCTTGAACGTGAAGCTTTAAATTTTGCATTTTAAAGATCACCAAAACTTACTACACTAAAAAAGCGAAATAAACATCAACTGTCTGAATAGAACACACTTTACTTTAGGATAATCACACACATTACAAATAAATACAATAAAATAAAATAAATAAATAACAATATTCCAATCACACACGTGCTAAAATATGGTCAACTGTTAACTCGACACATTCACAAAATCGTTTGCGCCGCACTCAAACAAAACAAAAGACAAATACGTCAACTAAAGCTCAGCCGATGTTTTGTTTCAGAGAATATAAGCCATTTGCTTATAAAAACATAAAGTCGTAAGCGAGAAATAACTACGCATTTGATTAATTGATTTGCTAGACCAAACTCCACGTAAATATATAAAAACAAACAGTAACGAACCCGTGCAAGGATGTAGCTAAATTGCCATAAATATATTTTAACACACACTATATATATATATATATATATATATATATATATATATATATATATATATATATATATATATATTCCAAGTAAACTTCGATACAACTTAAAAAAATTATTCTAAAATTTGAAAAGGGGATTACATACATAACAGCCTGTTACATAATCGTTTACTAGTAAATTACTAGCCATTAAAAACTTAACAGTAAAAACAGATTTGTAAAGACACCAACACAAGTACCGCTTGAAGATTATTAGACGAATCAAATGGAAAGTACTCGCGTATAAAAGAATGACAAATGGAACAAGAAACCGGCGGAACTTACATGGACCGATTTAACTGAAATACTTAATGAACTATTCGGAAAATAAAAAAAAGAATAAAAAAGAATTATTTGCAAGCAAAAACATCCGTGTTATTTAATGATGTTTTAAAAAATAACTAATATGCTGCCTTAATACACACACACAAACAATATATATATATATATATATATATATATATATATATATATATATATATATATATATATAAATGTATGTATATATGTATGTATGTATGTCTGTATGTATGTATGTATTACATGAATAAGTAGTTGTTTTCATTAACACAAGATGTCATACCCACTTGTTTTCTGAGATGAAAACCTACTCAGCTTAAATTCAGATGTCGCCTGTTGTTAAGCGTTTGATGGAAATGGTCACTGTGGGAAGATCATACGTGGTGTAGCCATCTTCTAGCTCAGTATCAGAACTCTAGAAAACTCCAAAAGGTCATGTCTTAACATCTGTCCATCAAGTCGGCTGATTGCGAACAACTGAACTATTATATGTTAAGCGCAGTTTATGAAGACGCCAACCGTACCGCCTGAAACACACAAAGACGAGCTGATTGCGAGTGTTACACTCGTGTTCAGGCGTCTCTCGAAAGACACATCTGCGTGTGTAATACAATATGATTACTCATTAGATACACGCAGCCATCCACGTTCTATTAATAATATTAATCTGATAATAATTAGTCCTGTACGATTTGAACGCCGTAATATGTTTTTTTGTGTTTAATGTGGTTGCAAAATAACATGAGAATACTACACTTAGATGGGTGACCGGAAATTTTAAAAGACAATAGATACTAGATTAGAAAATATCCCATTGATACGGCAACTAGTCTAAGCAGATAAAATCTCCGAGATGTGTGTAAATCTTAGTGAGTGTAGCAATATTTGTATGTGACTGTAGAAGAATGACGTAGGAAAGTAACATTTTGTTGTACAACTAGTTAAAGAAACACATTTCAACGTTAGGAATAAAAGCTGACGTGTTCAGGAAGTAGAATTACTACCAGAAAATGTTGCGTTACACGTACCGAAAAAGTTAATCAGATTTCTTCAAATTGGCCTTCGGTCGTATCGAATACATACGTAATTTTGGACCTCACAGCCGTATAGACGGCGAAAAAAGGCTTATGTGATACTATGGTTGCCCTGAAATAGACTGTATATATTTTGATAGACTGTATATATTTGTACAAATGAAATAAATCTGCACAATAACATGAAGTATCAGAGCAAAAATAATGGGTTGTTAATTACTTTATTACTACAACTACGTCTATTAACAACAACGGAAAAGAAGAAAAAAGCGAAATAAAGAGTAAATCTACACACTGCCGATGTCATGACTATCACGCATATAGAAAGACGTCAAGACTAATTGCGCTTAGTACTAACTGGTTATGTGTGTAACAAAAAGTTTTTGTTGCGAAAATAATCTACAATAGGGTGTATCTATGACTTCATGTCATGTGAATTTAATAGTAAAAAGCCGATTCTTTGATATTTTATGGAAAATGTAACAATATAGATCAACATTAAACGATAGTCTTAAACTATATATGTGTGTTAAGCGATAAAATACTATTTCAAACTTAGCCTGACAGACCGATTGACCGAATGAGAGATGAAAATAAAAAACGAATGTAGTTAGATGCATCTATAATGCCATACCAAACTCATTAGTGCCGGAACGACGTAATTCTATGTCAGGTTTTAGCGAAACAGAAAGAACTAGTGATCACAGTCGCCGAACAAAGCTTATTACAGAACTGTTTGGACTCATCTAATAATATCATGCAATAGCTAAGAGGATCTTTTCACAAGAATTATGCTAATTAGAAATCTCATGCACTCATATAAGTTGTGTTCATTCTATACAGAGTGTATCCATTGTTGCCATGAAAATAATATAATTAATACTTGTTATACTCTAAACCCAGTCTCTATTTTCTCATTATTAACTTTATTAAATGTTTGTATTTATGTATTTGTTTTATATTTATAACCAACTAGATACAAAAATATTTTTTTTAAATACGTGAATAAATAAATAAAATAAATAAATAAATACGTATATTAAATAAATATTTTTATCAAATTAATAAATGCGAAAAATGGTTCTATTCTTACTAACTATATTAACATCAAAACGGTTTCTGCTTATTTAATTCTCTGATACAGCATCATTCTTTGAGATACAGTCCGACAGCTCACACACACTGAAAGGTATTCCTGATTTGAATATTTATGTTATAAATAGTTTCAAATAAATACATTTTCTGTAATATAAATTTCTTATTTTTATTGCCTAATTTTCTTGCAACACACGCAATAGTTTTGTCGATAGTAATATTATTATAATTATTAATAAAAGTAAATAAAGCGATTTTATGAAGAAAAACGAATAGCGTTTTAAAAACTTTCTAAGAATTTCATTTTCAAGGGAAATAATTTACATGAAACTTCCGGTTTAAACTCACGCACTTAGTAAAACGTCTGATTTGTCTGGATTCTGAGAAGAGAAACTAGACTTTGATCTTTGTCAAAAAGCTAAAACACAATAAAAAATGATTGTGTGACTTGGAATTTTTAAATGGATAAAAAAGAAACATCATTTAATGAAAAAAACATGTAATGGGCGTGCGTTGTGTAGTGTTGGCTCTGTTGTCATGAGACAGTTCTCTCAGGAATAACATCCTTCTATTTTTAATAGGAAATCCTCCAAGTCATTACATACTCTTTTATTGTATACTCTTTTGTTTGGGGTGGGTAGAGTAGTATACATTCTACTGTCATAAGATCCTGATTATCGAGATTACCGTATCCTTTTTTAAGGGTGTGGAGGTAATTCCTCCTTTGCACGCGCTTAGAACGTGATTACATTTTTAGCTGTTCAGCAATCATACTTCTTATTCTTTCACGCGCTTAGAACGTAATCAATATTAGATACGCTCTTTTAAAAGTTGTAAATTACTAGCCGTTAAAAAAACAGTAAATATATACTCGTAAAGACACCACGACTAACACCGCCTAAATATGTATTGACGAATCAAATCGAAAGTACCCACGAAAAAGGAATGGAAAAGTTTACAAGAAACCCGCTGAACTTATATACACCAATTTTACCGAAGTACTAAAGTGATTATTCGGAAAATATAAAATTAAAAAAAAATCTTAGCACGCAAAACATCAGCATTGTTTAATAATGTTTGCTTAAATGAAAATATGCTGCTTAAATACACACACACATATGCAATATATATATATATATATATATTGTTAATATGTATAATTGTTTAACTTTTTCATTGGTTGATAATCATGTTTTTGGAAGAGTACAAAAGTAAATCATTTCAAAAAGTACGAATACATTGTGATGCAATAATAAACTATCTATCTCTTCCGAAATCAGAAAATCAAAATAATATATTACCCACTCTCTTCATTCTCTACTATCCATTCCCCTATCTCTTGCCCCTTCTCTTCCCATCTCTCTATCTTTCTTCTCTCTTATCTATTTCACATATTCTCTCTCTTTTAAATATTCAAATCATTCCATTTCTCTAATCCTTCACCATTTACATATCTAAAATATTCGTGTACAATTGAAGTGTGAACGGTGATAAGATAACCCCCACCTGAGTTTTAGTAGCGCATAGACACATGCTGCTTTCAGACTTGTGATCATCACTTGGGTTATAATATATACGTGCGATTAGAACTGAAATTGAGGGTGGGGTCGGGCATCCAATTATATAAAAACTAAATTCTTTTTTCCGTATAATTCCCAGCACTAAGACTTAGACGTGAGTCTTTGGGGCATACAATTAAAGTGTCGGCCCCGGACATCACGACGGCATCACGACGGCACTGGTTGTCGCATTGTATAAAAGTGATGCTTAAGTGATGCATTACTACGCAAGTCATATAACTTGTAGTAATATCAGTTGTATTTACTTTTTGTGTGGATCATTACCCTTTAATTAAATTGATTTTTAGGTGATTTCACTCATTTCTACCAAATTAAAATAGATAAGTATTCCTACAACTCCATCTGTGTCCTGATCATAACAGTTGAATTCATAGAGAGAGAAAGAAAACACGTTTTCTTTCTTTCCTCTCACTCTCTATACAAATATATCCTTTCATCAGTAAGTTACTCGGCCTATGTATATATTTATCTTTAATCAGTCTCTTTATGTATGTTTCTATCTCTATTGGATAATTGGTCCATATATCTATATATCTGTTTCTCTATATATGCACAAAACAAAATAACACAAAGCTTATCACTGCCCTATGCATGCATGTGTAATTGTGTGTATACAGGCATTAGGGCGTGCAACATCACCTGTGTATGCGTGAGTGGGTGTGAGTGTTTGGCTGGAAAGGAATACGGCTCTTTGTTCCATCCTGATAAAAACAGAGGCTTTTATGTGTCCAACACACATGATTATAGATTCATGATTGTATACGGCCAGACGCGTTAGCTTCGCGTGGACACTCATGCATTTCCCCCACAAATGAAATTATAGATGGACGCGCTGAAGAAAGGACGTTTTTATGATGGCTTTGGTGCAACCTGATGTTTTCACATCGTCGTTTTTCCTTCCAATGGTCCTGTCGACCGCCCTGCGTGCGTCAGGGCGTGCGTGCAAAGCTGATCAAACTGACACCTCCCACCCCATCACCGTTTCGCCCGCTCTTGTCCGCTTCCATAACCCCGAACCGCATGAAACCTCGCAATAAAAATGTAGGCCATAATATTATCTATGTATAAATAATAAATCATTTATTGAAAGATACAGAACGCTTTATTCGAAAAATTACCGCTTTTGACATGAAGGCTTTTGTATATAGAAATATATATTTGTATGTGTACAAGGTCTTTTTATAAGCTAATCGATCAAATAATAATAATAATATTGATAATAATAACAATACTAGTAATAATAATAATAATAATAATAATAATAATAATAATAATAATAATAATAATAATAATAATAAGGCATTTATCTATTTAACCCTGATATATATCCATATCTTAATCAGGTATTCACTATGTCCTTCTGTTTGTTTATTTCGCTCATTTTCTCCCAGTTTCTCTATATACTATACATGCATTATATATATATATATATATATGTGTATATAGTATTAGTATTTCATGTATCCACGTCAAATTTTATAAGGATATATACTTTTTTATGTATCAATTTTCAGTATTTACTTCAACAGTGCTTGATACGTACGTAGAGCTAGGTAGTAAGCATTTTAGCCTGAGGATACCTCCCGGGGATGAAACGCGGGAGCGTCTGTGTAGCTTAATTGCCATAAATATAGCTTACTATATATATATATATATATATATATATATATATATATATATATATATATATATATATATATATATATATATATATATATATATATATGTGGGTGTGTGTGTGTGTGCGTTGTGTATGAGGATAAAATACACTATATATCATGACATAAAATGCTGTGGGCACAGAAAGTGTGAAAATAACAAAAGGAAAAACAATTAAACACAAGAGAGCAATCATCAAAACGAGAGATTTACATTTTCCTTTGAATCAACGAACGTCTTCAGAAATGTATTGAATAATGACAGCATTGGAAAAAGACGACTCCAACCGGGATGTTTTATATACGTACGTAATTATTGGAAAACCATTATGCGGCGCGTTCGACAAATACGAACATTAGGAAATAGATTGGTGAGAAAGATAAAAAAAGAAATGGTAAAGTACGAATGGAAACAGTGATGAAATTCAGTAAAAAATAAGTAGTACTTCAACCGGCATCGGAGTTTGTTATGCAGTGGTGGTATATATTTCATTGTGATCTATGAAATATATCTCGCCACTGCGAATTTTGCAAGATGTTTGAATAAGAGATAAGATCCGAGCCCAAGGTTTTCGTTAGATGATGATAGATAGATTACAGCATTTTCGATGCACTTGCGGCATGGGAGGATTCAGTCTTGATAAAGGTAAAAGTGCTCATGAGTACAACTAGTACGTTAGTGAGATTGTTATGTTTGAGGTCACATTTATGTTTGTAAATGCGGGTGTTATATGTCTGGCCGTCTCGCCGATACGAAAAGTCAGACAGGAACATATTCAATGTTGTAAATGTCTGTTAAGGTAGAGGTTTCTTAAGACGTAGGTAGAGAAGGGGTTTGGCGTCGAGTAAATCCTTAATTGTTTTAGGAGTCAATATCACTATTATTATATATGATGTGAATTGTTATTGTAAGGAAATATATATTGATTTGGGGGATAATTATATAGGATTTACTTTTATTAATCTTGTCGGTGTTATTTGTGATGGTAATGCACGTGCTCTTTTTATAGGTTCTTTCATTGCAGAAATAAACGGGGTTACACATTCTGAGAGCTTTGAGGATCGAGCCCATGATCATTTCTTATACTTCTGTTGTTTGGTGGGATTACAAATTTATAATATCATTTTTATTCGTTGGTTTTTAATAGATTAAGAAGTTTAGGTCGTTCGCGGTGTTGTGTAGTTCAATATCAAGGACGTTAAGACCGTTGATGTGAGGTGAGATGACGAAAATTGTGTGTAAAATTATATTGAGTTTGTCTGGTATATCAGCCAGACTTATGTGATGTAGGTAGATAATGAGGGTGTCATCAATATATCTACAGTAGTGGGACGTTTGGTGGAGGATGTATTTTAAAGAGCCGTTCTCTAAAATTTCCAGGAAAAGCACGGACTCCGATTAAAGGGGAACACATATGTAAGCAAAATGTCTGTATGCATAGTTTGTTGCATAAAAGAATGGCATTGTTAGGTTATAAAATGCCATAGTGTAATCATTTTACTGGTAAGAAGGGGATATTAATTTGGGGCGTTGAAATTAATTTGATGAATCTAAGGGATTTGGATATGGATACGTTCGTGTAAAAAAATGATATGTGAACTGACTATGGTAAAGTAATTCATATCAATGTTTAAGATTCTTTGTTGCAGGTTTCAGACGTTTTTTATATGTGCTGAACTAAAGAACCGTCGGATATGAGTGAGTATTTATGTAAATTTTCTGGTTAATTCATATGGTATGCTGCCTATACTTCATATGATGGATCTCATGGAGATGTCCGCATTTTTCGGTGTTGATAGTCCATAAGGCCTGGGAGAGTTGGGGTGGTATTTCAGGAATTTAAGCAAAGCAAAATAGTCCGATAAAATCATTATGACTTTGCGTTTCAAGTATTGTAGGTTATTGAGTATTTGTAGTGGGGCGGTCTTTGTACAGATGTTGTCATACTTTAGTAGAAGCTTGAATGTTGTTGGTATTCATCCGCGCCCATGATGACAACACCGCCTCCTTGATCAGCATGACTGATAGAATGCCCTTGTAATGGGCAATCTCTCTGATTGCTTTTGAGTATTTCTGGTGAAGTTTGGTATCACTAGCTAGACGTAGTAGGGTTTTATAAGGCACTGGAAGTGGACTTTTTTCTGGGTCAGAGTCGTCATGCCTGTAATTGTGTGCGACAGTATACACTATGTGACTTTTCGAAAGCCTATGACGATTTGCGGAATAGAATTAGGGCTTCAAGTTAGATGTAGGTTAACGCATGTTTGGGTAAGTTGAGGATGAGATATTCGCTTCATAGCCTTTCCATACGCCTTTGTCACATAGTGTATGTAGTTTCTTATGTAAATTGTGTTCTTGTGTGTCACTTTTGTTCCGTGTGTGAGTGTGTGTTATGATACCTACGTTTACGAACAATATTAACTCTTATGCGTAACTATAAGAACTAAAAGCACATTTTTCTCAATGTTTATACTAGCCAAGTTCAATACTGGCAGTTATATAGACGTTTAACCACTCTCATTATATGTCGTATTTATACTTTCCTCGACATACTTTATTGCACTTAATCCCGAGCTCGTGTCTTTTATCCAGACCCCTTACAGGTCAACAACACTGGCGACGAGGTTCATTAAAAGAATTTTCCTTGAGAACCTTAAAAACGTATGTGGAGACACCAACGGCAAAATTACCTGACGACCTCCAAAGTTTTAAAATAAGCTTTAACGTGAAAGTGATTTCCTTCTTTGTTTATTTTGTCTTACGACGAAACCAACTTATGTCTCTCAAAGAAAGAAGAAAGTCAGTGATTTCATAATTTCTATTTCGCAAACTACCCGAAAACTGCCACAGATGTGTATATGTTCAACAAGATTCTAAAGATATGGAAGAGTAAAGTATTGCTCTCATTAGAATGATACGTCAGACATCACCTTTCAAATATCCTTCAAAAACAAAGAACTCCAAAAAGAGAGATTATTTTCAATGTCCTTCAAAAACGAGCCACTCCAATAACAAACTGGAACAATAACCGCTTAGTCACTGTTTCTGATGTGGACCGCTTCATTGGGTCATGGATTGCCAATACCTCTTTTTACCCTTACTCACTTGTAATAAAGTAGAACACAAAAGTTCACATTGCATAACGAATTAAGGAAATGGAACTCAGTCGGAATCCACAAAAACACAGGAACAAAACGGCATACGTCTAAGAAAGTACGTACAGCTAAAAATCCTGAAAAAGAATGTAAAGGTACAACTAAACTTTGGTTCAGACGTGTTAATAGTCAACCTGCATACATGGAACAGGTTGGATAAACCAACCATGCTAAAAACTAATACTATAGCCGGAACAGTGGCTGGTTAAAAATTAAATTCGAGAGTGAAAATCTTACTAAAGTTACTTTAAACGTAACTACCAGAAAACTGAAAATGTTCGCATTTAAAAACACCAAAAATGTATTTATCACAGATTGAATCAACACATTATTCAAGATAATACTAAATCTGATGACCGAGTCAGGAAAACAAAAGAATAAATTGGGATAAACCTTCACCGAAGTCTTTTTTTCTGGCGGTTTAGTTCAATATAAAAGAAAATATTTGCAAAATTTGAACTGGAAGAGAATATTCCTTTCCTAGAAGCCATAAAGTTGGCAGAAACTAAGTCCTATGACATATTTAACCCACAAAAACACGAAATATGCGAAAACAACCTACACGGAATACAAACTGAAGAATTATCTCATTTAATAATTTATCTGAGAAACTTGTTGTTAGAAATTAAAACATTATGAACACCCAACCGCAAGGAAAGTAAACAACTCCACAGGAAGAAGTTATGGATTCCATATACACCACTTTCGACAGACAGATACCCCAAACAGCTCAAGAACAGCGACTATCTAAAAGGAAACGGAAATATCCGGATCTTATCGTTATCTATCCAAAAATAAAAACAATACTGATACTCATACGGGGGGAATGTTTCGGATGAGGGTGTTAAGGTACCTACCTTTACGAACTACATTAACTCTTGACGCAACGCTAAAATACCGGGAGAGCATGCCTCTCGGCGTAGGAACAAAACCACTCTAATACTCTCTGTATATGTTGTATTTATACTTTCTTCAATATACTTTGTTTCACTTAATCCTGAGTTCGTCTTATTTCCAGACCCCTTACAGGTCAACAACAGTGGGTTTTTTTGTAATAATAACGCATGTCCCCAAAAGATTCTGTTTAGAGTATTTGTTCTATGTTTGTCGTTATTGAATACATTTCAAAATAGTTTATTTTTATAAAAAAACAATCTATTTATGCGAATAAAACCGGTAAAGCTCTCATCTTGATGATTTCGTATTGTGTTTAATTATATATATATACACACACACACACACACATATATATATATATATATATATATATATATATATATATATATATATATATATAACTCTACCTGATGAGATCTCAGTTTATAATGACTTTTGATCGATAACATCGACATGCCAGTGTCGCAGATTTTGTACATGTCTGTGTAAATAAAAATAATCATATATATATATATATATATATATATATATATATATATGTATGTATATATATATATCTATATATATATAATATATATGTATATATATATATATAGATATATTAACATATGAGTTAGATGCCGCTCTCAAAACATGTTGTATAACCGACTATCTCGATGCTTCTAAGATAAAATAACAGTTTATTTACCCCTATTGTAAGCTAAAGTTGGTTCGAACAAATATTCTTATAAAATTTACAAGGTTGCCTTAGTTAAGTAATTACACTTTCGGATGAAAGGAAAAGATAAGAAAAATCTGTCATTGGATCAATTTGATAAGGAGATCTATCGTGAAATATCATAAACTAATAACTATTAACATCTGTTTTTGTATTTATTTAAAAATCTGCATTAATAAGTTACTTAAAGAATATATCATTAGTTATTGACTAAATGCTTCTATCAAAAAGTAACGTTTTAATAATATGTATATACGTTTAAAAATTCAGCAATTAAGCATTTGTATCTACAGACAAGCGCTATTTCTGTCTTACAAATAGTGTGGCTGTATACATATGACATCATATATATATATATATATATATATATATATATATATATATATATATTTAATAATTAATGTGTAAAAGAAGAAGAAAAAATAAACATTGATTTTTCAAGGGTACGCGTCGTTTGCCTATACAAATGCAATATTTAATAAGCATATAATAAATATCTACTCGGCTAAAACTTATAACACTCTATAGCAAGAATAATATAGCTCATTAAGTAATTGCGTTCAAGCTAAATATGTGACTACTTAAAATAGCATGGGTAATTTTACAAACACTGTAGAGGTTGTTATCAATTTATTTATATATATCATAGCCCATTCATATATATATATATATATATATATATATATATATATATATATATATATATATATATATATATTTCACAGAGTTAACCCAAAACAAGGCAAGCTGCCACTGTTTACGTAAGGGTGCTACTGAACATTAGGATACAAGTTTTAGGGGCCATTCTTAATTGGGACCTGTGCAGCGAAACTATTGTTCACATTAGGTGTGCACTTATCCATGTCGGTACATTCAGATAAAGGGAGGGAGTTCCAAAAAGCGGCATCACGAGGAAAAAAGCTATTGGAGTAGAAAATTATCCGGTATCAAAGGACCTTAACAGTGAATCGATTGGATTTAACTGATTTTCGGGTTGGTCATTTAATTTACGTCGAGGGTAGACCCACACACCAAGTTCATCGGAGCACATTCTATTGAAGTACTTGTACAACAAGAACAAGAGTGCAAAATTGCGGCAAATGGTCAGGGGCTTGAGTTTGGTTGATATTGCTGGACTTATTATATTATACTCTTTTTTGGACATAGTCTAAAAGTAAGACACTAATAGATGGTGCACCAGCCTAAATGTGGAAACACTACTTCATGCCTGGCGGATGGTGCTTTGTAGAGATATAGGATACTGTCAAGTGTGAGAAGTTTCTAGAATGGTAGACGGAGCCCATCTTTGCAGCAAACTTGGTATTTGTTTCAAGTCATGCTACCTGTGAATGTTAGGCCTAGGAGTGTGAACGTTAAACTCTCAGGAAGGGTGTTATTTGCCATGGCAATCGATTGTTGAAAAGGTTTCTTGTACTTATTGAAGGAGAAGAGGGTTTCTCTTAGCAGCATTACATGTCACCATTTATCTATGACCCTATTCCACTAAAGACTGCAGGTCTTTTTCTAAGAATTAAACCATTGCCTCGGATATGTGTGCGTCCGTATTGCCCACATGACGAGAGTAGTGTCGTGTCGTCCGTAAATATACCCACCTCAGAGACAATGTCATCAGTGACGTCCAAGGATCGATCCCTGAGGTGCACCAGCATTTATGTCATGTTGTTTGCATAAACCGCAATCGAGCACAGCCTGTATTTTTTTTGTTCGGAATTATCTAATTATATTAAATATTCGTCAAGTAATACAACATGAATCAATTTTCATGAGAAGCCTTTTATGCCAAACTGTGTTAAAGTATTTGGATACATCAAGCGCTACTGTCTTAGCTTAACTTGCCTTGTCCAGTGTTGGGTATATGCGTTCAGAGATGACCGTTAAGATATCCGCAGTAGATCGTGCGAATTTTCGGAATGTCCTCTGCCTCTCAGCAATAGCAGCTGCACATTTTGAGGTGAACCATTAACGAGTTGAAGGAGTATAGCGAGATTCATTAAGGATACAAAGATTTATGCGATGGGCAAGAGTGAACTGGTGGGCGATTATTCTGAGGTTCAGTACTATTTCCAGAATTCGCGAAGACTGGTACCACAGAGGCAATGTTCCAGCTATCAGGGGAGCAAGATTCAGCAGGATATTTATTGTAGAGTTTTGAGAAAGAAGAGGCCAGTTCAGCAAATCATTTCTTTATTGCTATTACTTATATAAGTTCAGACTCACATTCTTTTGTGGCGTCAAGATTTTTTATGATGCCCCTGACATAAGACGGGTTGATGACCAGGTGTTCAAGTGTGGCTTCCGTCACATATGGGAATCAAGAGAAGGAGTGGTTTGCGGAGTCCAAAGTGAAGTTTAAGGCGAAACGCTTGGCAAGAAGTTCAGCATCATCTGTTGCCGTTCAAACGACATCATTGTGGTTAGATCGCTAGGGAATTGCCCATTGCCCATTGTAGATTTACCTGAAATCACGAGTACATAGTTTCTGTGACTTAATGTGTTTTTTTGTTTATATCTCATACGTCCTCTTTACTTCACCTATCCTAGCCTTACAATTTTTTATTGACTCTATACATTTCTATCTATTCGTAGTTGATTTATGGCAGCCGAATAGTGGAATGCTTGCTGCCTCTGTGCAATTGGTATGGTATCGTAGTTTCGGTTTATGACATAAGCCTTTTCGGTCTATTTAATGCCGAATCTGGTCATTTTGGTGAAGATTTTATGCTTCAAGTTCTTTATATGTTCAAATATTTAATAATGATTTTTGGGTTGGTTGTTTTTGTTTCCCGGCATATCGACACTTTTCAGGTTATTTAATGCTTAATCCGGTTATTTTGGTGAAGATTTTAATGCTTTAAGTTCGTTATATGTTTAAGTATTTATCCATAGTGTTTGGTTGAGTGAAAGGGGGATAAATAGAGGACAGGAAAGAAGAGGGGAGGGAGAATAATTGTTTTTGTTTTTGTTTTGGATTTTGCAGTACATGATTGAGTTTTGCAAAGGAAAAAACAATAAAACATCAATGTTTGGTGCATTCTGAGTAAGGAGGTCAATAATTTGAGACAACCTGATTTGGTAGTGCCAGTTAGTTTTATTTGACTCATAGATGGACCATTACACGAACTACCACTTCGAGCCAGATTTGACCTGGGAGCAATGGCAACTAAGGGGCAACTTCACAACCCCCACAGCTCCCAAATGGAGGTCTTACAACTGGGTACCTTTTAAGGTCATACTCAGGACTTCTGCGCAATAGCAGTTTCACATTTAGTAATGAACCATTGTGGAGAGTAGGGCTTGCTGGAGAATGTTCGCATAAGGGCATATGTTTCAATGCCTCTTTAACCCATTCGGTTAGTGCACTGAGAAGCAGAGAATGAAAATAAATCACTCCATCGGGCGTCACTGACGTGACACTGATGAATTCACAATCAGCTCACTAGTAGTATCTCGTCGTTTTGAGCAACGGCTGATCAGTTTTGGACGAGATTGTAGGGCGACATCAATCATTACCACAAGGTGAGCAACATAACCGAGCGGGCTATGGGCTTTCGTCACACAAGCCTCGGGCAGTGAGTTCAAATACAGGTAAAGAAGTGAGGCTTAGTTGTCCACCCGATCAGGAAAGCGGGTCGGGAGTGTGCTAATGAAAAATTATACGTGAAGTTACTAGATGCGTGAATATAGCTACTGAATCCTAGCCAGTTACTGTGATGTGCACTAAAATCCTCAAATACATGTATTTGGGCACTCGGTCAAGTGAGAGTGCTGCATCTATGCTTTTAAAGACGAAGTTAAGCAGCGTAACGTCCTGGGTCGATTTAGAACAGTATAAGTAATATAAGTAATTAATGCTGTGCTGTAAGGTTTATCTAAAGCTTATGTAGGCTTTACCATACGATGACAGCCTATGTTTTCTAGTCAAGCAGAGGGTGTTCAGAACATTAACTCGTAACCTGTGCATATGTTTGTCAGAGTAGTTACGGTAGAGTGGGAGGTAATCAGGCATGTACTTCCCGACTACGGCTTCTGACCGGTTCTTTCTCTTTTTCTATCAAAACTGCTCCTAATATGTGAACTTCTGATTTCTTCTTCTTCATCATACTTTTTCCCGGGGATTTCCTCGGCCACCCTCTCACTTATTCGGGCGGCACCTGACTATTTCTATCTCTCCGGCCTAATATCCAATCAAGTGCTTTTTTTAACATAGTTCGCCCCAACAAATGCAGGACGCCACTGTAGAAGTAAGGGGCTATTGAGAAAAAGGTGAAGGTTTACGGGGGAGGGGGGTCAACCTTAATTAAGAGCTGCGCAGCGAGATATCTGTTTACAATAGTTTGGAATTTCTGCATTTCAGTAACGTCAGAAAAGCAGGGAGCGAGTTCAAGAGTCCAACAGCATGAGGGAAGAAGCTTTTGGAGTATAATGCTCTTCGGCATCTGGAGAGCTTTACAGTCAATGGGTGGGTTTTGGCAGATCGTCGGGTTGGTCTAGTGAATTTACGTCGTAGGGGGACCAGAGCAGCAAGCTAATCAGATCACAATCCATTGAAGTACTTTAAAACAAGCATAATGAAGTAACATTGTGGCGATGAGGCAGGGCCTGGAGTTTGGTGGATAGTGAAGGACCTATCAAGTTGACAACTCTTTTTTGGACCTTGTCTAAGAGGGAGATACTAGTGGATGATGTCCCAGCCCAGATGTGCCAAAAATACTCCATGCATAGACGGATGGTTGCTTTGTAGAGATACAGGATAATGTCAGGTGTGAGAAGTTTACTGGCACGGTAGATGGAGCTTACCTTCTTAGCACCAGCCCTGGCAATTCATGTTATCAGTGAGAGTTAGGCCGAGAAGTTGTAATAATGAACTCTAGGTTGCTATTTGCTATGACAATCGGTGGTTGAAGAGGTTTATTGTAGTTATTGAAGGAAATGAGCGTTGTCTTTGCGGCATAAAAAGTACCATCCATTTTTGACCCCATTCCACTACAGACTTGAAGACATTTTCTAAGGATTTAACCATTGTTTTAGATATGCCCACATGACGAGAGTAAAGCGTGGTATTGTCAGCAAATATTCTTATTTCAGTCAGATGGCATCAAGGAAGTCATTTATCCAATTCAAAAACAGTAGAGGTCCAAGGATGGATCTCTGGGGTACAGCAGTATTTATGCCATGTTGCTCAGACGAACGGCCATCGACAACAACATGGCTCTTTCGTTTTGTTAGGAAGGATTTAATTATATTAAATATTTGACCACTAATACCATATGAGTGCAGTTTTTGGAGAAGCCCTTCATGACTGACCTTGCGAAAAGCCTTGGATATATCGAGCGCTAGCGCCCTAGCTTCACCTGGTCTGTCCAGTGTATGGTATACTCGTTCAGAGATGACGGTTAAGATATCTGCAGTAGATCGTTGTTGTCTGAATCCGTATTGATGATCAAGAAGAAGTTTAGCATTACCTAGGTGCCTGACTATTGCTAGATTTATGAATGATTCAAAGATTTTAGTAAAGATCGGGAGTAGACTGATTGGACGGTAATTTAGAGGATCAGTTCTATCTCCAGAATTCTTGAAGACTGGTACCAAAGGGGCAAGTTGCCACCTATCAAGGAAACAAGATTTAGTAAGGTATGTGTTGTATAGTTTGGAGAAGACAGGGGCCAGTTCCGCAGACCATTTCTTTATTACTATTACTGGTATAAGATCAAGCCCACAGGCTTTGTGGGTGTTGAGATTTTTTATGTTGTCTCTTACTTGAGATGGGGAGATAACAAGGTTCTCCAGTGTGGCTTCAGTCCGCAATGCGTATTTAGGGAGGGGGAAGTTTGCTGAGTCCGAAATGAAGTTTAAGGCGAAACCCTGTGGAAGTAGTTAAGCCTTATCAGTTGCCGTGCAAACAACATCGTTCTCATTTGATAGCGGGAGAATTGTCGATTGTCCATTGTTCATCACAGTATTGTATATTTTCCAGAAATCAGGAGTATCTAGTTTATTTGACTAAATGCGTTTTGGTTATCTCTGTATACCTTCTCTTGGCTTCATTTATCACTACTTTGCAATCATTTCTTGCCTCAACAAGGTTGTGTATGTTGGCAGTTGACCTATCGCGGCCGAAGTTTCGGAATGCCTTCTGCCTCCCAGCAATAGCAGCTGCACATTCTGAAGTGAACCATTGATTAAGGTGGGGTTAGCTGAAAATTTTTCGGGTGGGGACATAACTATCAATGCCTGTTTTGACCCATTCGATTAGCTTATTTGCACACTGATCAGCAGGGAGTGAGAAAGTTACACTCCATGGGGCGTCGCTGATGTGATTCCCGAGGGATTCAAAACAGTCTGCTCGTAGTTTCTCGTCGTGTTAAGCAACGGCTTTTCAGCTTTTGGACGAGTTTGTAAGGTGATAAGTGTCATTACCACAACGTGATCAGAGTTTCCGAGCTGGCTATGGGCATTCGTCACACAAACCTCAGGTAGTGAGGTCGAGATGTGAGGCTTGCTGGTCAGCGCTATCAGGAAGGCGGGTCGGAAAAGTGCGGGCCTGTGAGAGGTCGTGAGCTGAGGAAAACGTATAAATAGAGTTTCAGCTACATCAGTAACGCTGGAGAATTCCAACCAGTCACAATGGCGTGCATTAAAATCCCCAAATATATGTATTAGAGAATTCGAATAGAGCGAGAGTGCTCTATCTAAGCTTTCAGAGACAGAGTCAAGCTGTGTACAGTCTTGGGTCGAATGAGAACGATATAAGAAATATAAGTAACTTACTCTGTAATGTAAGGTCAATCTAAACGACATGTAGGCTTGGTCATCTGATTCTAACGTATGTTCTATAGTCAAAGGGGGGGGTATTCCGAACATAACCTTTTAGTCCATTCATTACGGTAGAGGTGAAGGAAATCAGTCATGTCAAAGTGGTGAGAAGAGATTGAGGATTGAAGGTTCGTTTCATTTAGTGCTCAGATATCCGAGGAGTTTGTCAAGAGAAAAGTTTTTTTACATCGTTAATGTTGGTTCTAAGTCCCGGGATATTTGTGAATGCGAGCCTCAAGGGCGAGGGCGAAGATGTTTTTTGTTATGTTTCTGGTTTAGGTTTGGGTTTTTTATTTTGTATATTCATGTTCGTTTTGGGATCGCGTGGGGAGGGCAAACTGAGTGTTTGTTTGGCGCCAATATTCTCCCACAACCAGTCCATTAGTCGTGACATTGTCCATGGGGGTTGTGGCCTCGTGAAAGCCCACCAGGGATAACTGTAGAGCCCCTTTCCCTGCGCAACATGGCACGTACACTTTACCAACGATATTATGTAACTGTTGACAGAGCAGTCGTTCTCAGCGCTGCCTAAGAGGTAAGACGCCTAACTACCAGTCGGGAAAAGCAGCCAGACAAGCTGTCTTACCTGTATCCTCAACATGTTAGAATACGGGCGCCCAAGACTAGTCGTGTAGGACTTAGTGACAACATACTTTCCCTAAGTTGCCCAGATAGAGAGAAAGAGAGACAACGTTCATTGCTCTAGTCAGGAAACAAGGACAAGTACTAGGCGTCTTGCGAGGCGTTCGAATGCTTGTACCGCTACGCCTGGCTAATAGACAAAGAAGGAGTGCGAAGGCCGGACGATAGACAGACCCCATCTACTCTTTAAGCAATTATAGGTTTGCAAACCGGATACTTTGTACGATATTCAAGCTCTAGGAAGATTGTCGATCAAGACTAAGGGGGCCTCCCTCCCCAACGGTTTGTTGCAAAGACGTAAGTGGTTAGTACAAGGTTTTATTGTCAGACTTTTGCTTGTCTTAGATTGATAACATGACAAGGTCTACGGGTCCAACACCTCGAGAAAAGATAGCCTGCGCCCGTCGACTAATCGGGTGTCTCTGAGCCCCCGACGGTAAATAAAAGATTATTAAAAAATTAAAAAATTATATATATATATATATATATATATATATATATATATATATATATATATATATATATATATGTAGATAATAAGTCTAGTCACCGTCTTCTAAATATAATTAAGGACTAAGGATAAATTTCCCTCTCACTCTATTATAAGCAAAGTTTGTTGTGGGGACATTTCACCAGTCATTATGGTGTGTGGGAGTATTATCTACTATTGAGTAAGTCCAACGAGGAGGCACTTTAGCTATGACGTTACGGTATAAAAAGCAATTTTGTGGTTGTGCTACGTGCAACAAATATTGTTTAACAAATTAGTCATAACAACGTAAATACATGCAATTATTAAAGATAGAGACAGTTCAGAAACAAGAAATTAAGAACTTTTTTTTTCTAAAATTTTGCCTATAAGCTAGTTGAATTTGAGGTCTCCACTTCTTTGTCGGTGGTCGATATGTATATGTATTGATTTATCGTTTTAAATCCTGTAAAGTGGATTGTTTTATTAACCAATTTATGTTGAATGAAACAGAACTTCAGGACTTTCTCTCCTCTCACTTTCTACCATGCAACCTCCTCCGTCCTATATGAAGGTGTCTATCATCACTCCTAAAAGTGAAAGTAATACACTTTTCTGTGCTTCATGAAATGTTGCTTCCTGCAATACATCTATCTTCTGTGGATTCTGTTCATATCAACTAAATAAGTTATTTTCCTTGCATCGACATTTCAAGGTGTAAACGCAATGGTCTCTTCAGCATTAAATGATTTGACAAAAAATAAGTCTGGTCATATAAAATATTCACCCACCCAAATTTACATATTTTTCAGAAAAGTCGAATTTAAAAATGTTAATTTGTTAAACATGACAACCCGCATACACTTGTGTTTAGCTTTTTATTCCTAATAGAAATTACAATTTAAAAGTTTTAAAAAAAGTTGGGAATATTTTAGCACTGATTTTGACGACTATTATGTATTTCCTTGTACAAGTAATGGGTTAATTGTTTTATAATTTTTATTTTTATAAAGTTCGAAAAATAAATTTAAAACACATTTAATATCACATAACTGTCTTCCAAATACCCCAAACAAGAATGCGTTGTCTTATTTATATAATTTAACCTTCTACATTTCCAAATGCATCCTATTGATTTTAGGGCAAAACTCATTTCTTAATAACTTATTTTTCCTTCATTCGATTATCTATTTCGAAATGTAAATATGCGTTAGAAGATTATAATTAAGATGAAAGAGAAAAACGTGAAAAGGTAGGTTAAGATGTGCAGGAAAAATGAAATGTAAAATCCTAACGGGCAACGCCGAGTAGATACAGCTAGTTTTGAATAAAAATTCACTGGAAATATACACAAGAAATATAGAAGGTTACTTAGGTGAATATTGTAACAAAATGGAATAAACCCAAAAACACTATGTAAAACTGAAACAAATAAACAGTCCTGGTTTCTATGCATTGTTTCGCCTCGAACTATTCTTTATCAAGAATACATAATAGATAACAGAATACTATATATATATATATATATATATATATATATATATATATATATATATATTTAATAAAATTGGTGGTTCATTTAAAACATTGTTGCGTCAGTATCATAAAATTGAAAATATAAGCCTTTATCAATGCAAGATTAATCATTTTAATTTTTTTACTTTAATCTTATTAATTTCGGAATAAAATTCTATCATCAGAGTTGACGAGTATTGTGTCATTTTATTTTCATCAAAAAACACAAAAACAAAAATAAACAAACTTTTTTCTTCGATTTCTTTGATAAATGTCCTTATTATGATGTATCCACGCAAATGACGTTGTCGGTTAAGAATTCAAATTCTGGTTGTAGAACGAAGAAAGCATTGGCATGCTAGAGTGTAATTAAATGGGTCGTTCATTTAAAGTATTGCTGGGTCAGTATTATAAAATTGAAAATAGAAGCCTTTATCAATGCAAAATTAATCATTTTATTTTTTTTACTTTAATCTTATTAATTTCGGAATAAAATTCCATCATCAGAGTTGACCAGTATTGTGTCATTTTTTTTCATAAAAAAAACTCAAAAAAAAATAGACAGACTTTTTTTCTTTTTTTCTTTGATAAATGTCCTTGGTGTGATGTATCCACGCCGATGTCGTTGGCGGTTATGAATTAAAATTCTGGTTATATATATATATATATATATATATATATATATATATATATATATAGAGAGAGAGAGAGAGAGAGAGAGAGAGAGAGAGAGAGATAGAGAGAGAGAGAGTGGGGCTGTGGTAGATGTAAGAAGGTAACATCTGTGAAAAGTACGAAAGAGAGCATTAGTTTTAGAAGCTTGCGTCTGTGGGCATTGGAGTAGTACTGTGCGCTTCTTCGTGAAGTAGATGATCGAGGTAGGAATTCTATAGTGTATAGTAGTTATATAGGGGCATGTATGAGGTCAGAGAAAGAATAGTCTACTAGGTAGACAAGGAAAATGTGCATTGAGGTACTGTGAGGTATTGCATAATTGGTTTGGTTTAGCTATGGTCATATATAATATTATTTTTTGGAAGCTATTTGAACTATCGAAAGGAGAATCTAAAATAAACCAGCTTGTTGTTTCATGTGATTTTTTTTAAAATAAGATACACGATTGGTCTCTACGAATCGTATGTACCTGGTACCGTATGCAAATTAGATAAAAATCTCAGAAAGATTTCATAACCGGATACCAGTAATTATCTTCTAAACACGAGCCATCCGGAGTTTTGCTAAATTCTTTTGTACTTAATTAAAGCTAGAATTGTGTTTCATGTGGGAAAGCGGATACATAGCTGTACTCTCATAACTAGTTTGAATCGCCTTAGAATGATATCATCTTTATTTAAAACATTTCAATAGCTCACTGATAATATCGTTTGAAACAGAGGTTATAATATTTTATTAATATAACTATTTGTAATCTTAGATTTAATATATTTCATATAAGCAATGTTTTCATTGGAAAATATATTTAATTGTAAAAACGTATTTTTATATGCAAATAAATAATGTAATACTACTCGTTTTAAAGTCAATCGTATTCGTAATTTACCGAAAGAGAAAATATTATTGTATTTATATTTAAAGAACACAATCAGTAAGCGTTATTTTCGCATCTGTAATGAATCTTTAAAACGCGCGTTATATAAAGAAATAAAAATAAATAATTTCTATAAGTAACCATTTTCTTAACTCAACACGTGTAAAGCGGCGCAAGTAAATTATGATCTCTAACCTCTTTTGTCTTGCGACTATACCCACTCATTAAAAAAGTTTCAAGAGTCAAATCGGAGGTACGAAAACGGAACGGTATTCTTATAACAGTCTGATGCTGTATATATCAACATTCTGGTTACCCCTGCGATTATACTGGAACCATATGTATTGGCGCTCTTCTTTCTAAAGACCATGCCAGCGACATGGAGAGAAAGAACTCTTTTGTATGGGTAACAGCGTTCCTTCCGTACTTACGCAGGATTTACTCTCTGAACGCAACTCTTAAGTCTTACAAAACTGTAGAATGCAAGTAATAAAACTTGTTATTAGAAAACTATTCATTTATATCACGATTGTAGCTTTATCCTTTCTTTATTATACATTATGCATCAGATGTTTACGGAAAAAAAAACTAACCAAAGTAGATTTAAATATAATATATAATTATTGCAGTCGTTTATTAAGTGTATAGTCTACCATACTATTTATTCATAAACAGCATAAATGTGTATTTAGGCTTATGGAAGCAGTTGGGGACTATCTACTTTTAGATTTAAATAAGGATTGCAGTTGGTTTCTGAGCCCGACTGCTTTTTTCATAGGTAACTATATTTCTCTGCCTGGACAACTGCCTTTCGAATGGCTATAATTATCTGCGTTTTCTATATTACAAAAAAGTAATAATTCTGACGTTTACATTTTAAAAAGTTGCTCTACCAATGTGTAGAGACTAGCTTTCTCTACTATTGTAAATATAGAATTTACGAATCAGTAGTGTTCTTTGTCTATATAAGCACTTCAGCAAAATGTCGATTCAAAGTTTTATTTCTCCGATATAAGTGGTCAACCAACGTTTCAGCATCTCTCAAACATGGATGCTTCATTGGACATGGGGAATTAATTGTTATTTTTCTACTTTCAGGTTAATACGAAATATGAGTTTTCTTATAACTGAATAAATAACGGTCATATTGTTCCCGAGCAACAGTGTTAACAAGGCTGTCAGAATTCTCCAGTTAACCAATATTACAGAGAAAATGTTATTTCTGAGTGTTTCTATTCTAGACTAGTTTCTCTAGAAACAATTGATATTATAGTTAATATCACTCTGTTCTGACACAGCTATGGGTGGAATATTGGTTTCACAGTCATATCTCGAGTATTAGTGAAAGTAAGGGAAATACATAATCCTTACACATTAAGCTTATTGGTTACCTAGAATGATATAGTAATGTGTACAAGGAGCTACGCATTTACGTTGTCGGAGTGGTTTATCTTAATTACCAGAAAGCTCAACCACGAGAGTGGGTGCAAAGGTTCATCCGCAGACTTCATCACGGCTCTTGTGTGTAGCTAGTACCGGCTACGGCTACAATTCAAAAGATAATTGATTCCTTAGCAGTCGGAAACTCTTACCTGTACGCCACAAAGACAGGGACATCTATCATGCTCATATATTCGCACTGGGGAGCACTCTCTCTCTCTCTCTCTCTCTCTCTCTTTCTCTCTCTCTCTCTCTCTCTCTCTCTCTATATATATATATATATACATATATATATCGCTCTTTGTCTGTCTGTCTCTCTCTCTCTCTCTCTTTCTCTCTCTAAACACACACACACACACACACACATATATATATATATATATATATATATATATATATATATATATATATATATATATATATGAGAGGTAGTTTTCACAATTCGTCGCTACGTACAGGCTGATATTTCCGTTGAACAGCATGAAGGAGGCGCCAAGAGAGGCCATGTCCCGCCGTTCGTAAGAATATAGATGAATCCGTGAAGACACTTGACCTCCGAAGTATTTCCTCCCCAGCGGGTTCGAATCTATAAATCTCAGGTGCGAATGAAAAGATGTCACGTCAGGTGACACAACGAGTGACTACGGTAAAATGGATGTGTAATTAAAGATCACTGTCATGGCTAAATGAGTGTGGGGTGCGCGTGTGTGTGTGTATGTAGACGTTTTACTTGGATTTACATTTGAATACATATGTTCACGCTAGTTTATAAGTCTGTGTGTCTTCTATGATAATCTAGATTCGTGCATATTGACTGTGAGTACTTTTTATTAGTCTCTGTCTAGAAATAGGTCACTTTTTTACACTAAGCCTGACTATGGCCTCGAAGAGAAGGCAAAGGTTAGTTTAAAGGAGGAAACAGATGAAAGAAAGCAAATAGAACTATGGAAGGGAACCGTATTTTCGTTATTTTGTGACATAATTGAGGAACAGAGAATAAATAATCCCGCAAAATTGTAGTCTGACATATTATGTTGACACACCGGTTTTCATTAGATAACCGAATGGCAGCTACGTTGAGCGTTATCAATATCAGATGGGTAACTATTAAGGAATACATCAAGTGGCGACACGAACTTGCAAATATGAACACCGTAAAAAACACAACGTTGGTATTTTTTCATTTGCTAAATACTTGCTCGCTCAGTCTAGCCAGATTGAATGCCACCCCAAGTACCACAATCTTGGTAATCAGGGAGTTTAGAAACAATATAACTGACATGATGAAATATTGAGCTTCGAAAAAGAAAACACTTGATGTCAGTTTTCATAAGTTTCCACAGTTCTCATCTTGATTGCTATCATCACAAGGTGTTGTCCGTTCAATCTAATCAGATGGTGAGTCTTGATGTAGTGGTATGTAACTGAAGAAACGCACTAGTATCCCAATTGATAATCTAATGGGGATGTTGACTTTCTGTGTAGAAACCAGAGACTTCACGATGTGATCTGATATATAACGGCAGGAAGAAAGTCTAGCTCTGGGATCACCATTGTCCCCAATACTGGCCAATGTATAGATGGAATACTTCGAGGAAATGGTTTTCGGATAAACACTATTGAAGGCAACAATGTGGCTACGATATGTGGATGACACATGAATACTCTAGCATCACTAGTAAGATGTTAAAACATTAGTAGACCATGTGAACTCTCTCCGTGCATCTATACAGTTCACGATGGAAAATGAAACATAATAACACATTATATTTCTTAGATGTGCTGATAACTCACACTGATCAGGGGTTAGGGTTATCTGTATATCAAAAGACAACTTTCAATGGACAGTATCTAAATGTCAACTCCCAATATCCATATAATGTAAGGAAAGGAATTATCTGCTACCTACAACATCTATCAAAGTAACAGCAATGCATATCAAGAGGAGATGAACAACTTGAGAGCAACCCTCCACCGAAACATCTATCCAGAAAGCATGGCATCAGTTCCAAGATATCTCAATCAAACATCAACGGACACCGCCCGATAACTCACCACAATTTGTACACCATATAAGATGGGTTTGTCGGAAAAGATCGAAAGAATATGTAATCCATATGACAGCAATGTAGTATTCAAGAGTAACTCAACTCTCCGAAAGTATTTTGTGAGAGCCAAATCACCTACGGAAAAATGTATGACGAAGAATTGTGTGTATGCGATCCCATGTATGTGTTGAAAAATATGAAACCGTGATACATGTCGCCCACTTAAAATAAAGGTAGAAGAACACTGGAAAGCCGTAATACGTAGAGATATACAAAAGTCGGGTATGCTTGACCACATATAGAGGGAAAAGGGAAACCATCTACCCTTATCAGACAAAGTAAACATTTTAGATAAAGAAGAAGGGTGGAGAATAAAGTGACTCAAAGCAGATACGCATATCTTGTGCAACACTGACTTACTAAGCAGAACTAGTCTGGAATTTAATACAATATGGGACCCATTAATTATAAATTATAGATAATGTTACTATATATATATATATATATATATATATATATATATATATACGTCGCATAATTAAAGTATACTATAGAGAATAGTCATGTAGACATACGTTGATTTTAAAATGTAAAGTGAAAAATTCAGCTTAAAAAACGTTGTTAATGACATGGGTATACTCGCAAGATATCTATGTGTATGTTAGTGTATTTGGGCTGAGTAGGAATTTAATTAAATATTATTTCTAAACATTGTGTGTGCCTGCTGCGCTCGTATCATGCCCCACGCAATCTAACGGGAATACATCATATTTTTATTTTTTTCTGAAATGAATGATTAAGATTTTGATTTATTACTATTAGACGATTGCATATTCTATAAAATAAGCGTAACCGGTTTACCCCCTTTCAGTTTTTAGCGACGAAGGATAACGCCTGTATTTATGTATGTGCAAAAGTCTATAGTAAAGGTTTATATAATCCACAACGGAACATTGCGCGATTCTAATGGAAAGTACACGTCAAAGACGAGTGGAAACAATGTCGGGATAAGCACAGAAAAGATTGTTTCTCTTTGAAGTATCCTTGCCCATAGACTGGTTGCACAGCCGTTGCATTACTGTCGGAATTCTTTGTCTTCTTCGAACAGAAACAAATATCGCCGTAGAACATACACAGCTGTATGCTGACACGTAGCGGTAGCAGCAATAGTCTTAGTAATGATGCGTGTACATTGTTGTAGCAACTGAAACAGACGTGCTTATGATGTTGATCTTTATATCTCTATCTTTCTTGTAGCAGCCATTGCAGTAGTTGTTGTCGTAGTGAAGAGGTGTAGAGCTCGTCTACCTCTCTTTTAATTTACTTGTGGAACGGCAGCTGTTATATTTATTAATAACAACTTGACACATTAATTTTAATGTTTCTCTTTTTTATTCCCTTTTGTTTAAATCATACATTTACAGTATACATAATATGCTTTTGGAATAACACACCATATTCGTCTTTCCATAACACACCATATTCGTCCCAGTATGAAAACCACCGAAATACGACTGTTCGGTACAATAATCAAAGTCAAACTTCAATTACTTGTCAACTTCAATTTAGTGACGTAATTTCCTGGAATACATTTGCTAAATTTCTAAATTTCAATTCTAGTGGGAATTTCGTCTTTTTAAGCCAACCCACACACCTCACATACTACATTACTACTAAGCCAATCAGTGGGAGTCCAGTTTACTATTTAATAACTAGCCGAAGGAAGATATATGGATTCATACTTTTACCAAAAGTATTAGTGAGAGTGATGCAGTGACTACGACAGTACTCGAACTAGACACGCCCACAGTGAACGGGTAAACAACACAAAGTAGCACCTATGACAACATTTAATTATAATTCAATATTGTAATTATTTTGCTCTAATTTAGAAATTACATTTAACTTATTGTAACACAACCCAACGTGAATGATGATGTAACAATTATTACTAGTATATAAAGTTATGTATTAACACCATAACAAACGTTTCAGCCAGCGCGACTCACACCAAAGTATGTTATCAATGATATCATACAACAAATGAAAATAGAAAAGGGAAGCATACCATATTCTGAGTTTCATGTAAACAACTCTATTTGGAGCGTTGAAAATACACGTTGATTTTAATGTAAATGTATAAGTTTAAAAGTCAACTTAGAAACTGCCGTTGTTGTTGACGACATGAGTATACTAAAAAGATTTTTAAAATGATGACGGCCAATTAAAAAGAAAAATACTTCAAATGCGTCTCAATGCATACTTAATTTCACGCTCTCGTATCTTTCTTTGAATCTTACGTAGGTGTAGTTTGTAAAATGAAAACTTTCCAATTTACTGAATGACATTTACTGCATGAGCAAATTGAAGTCATTCCACGAAGATAAATGGACAAATTTAAACGGTCTGTTTCATCAGATAAGTTTTCCACATTGTGCACAGCGTTAAATGCCAAATAGCTGTAAAGTTTATTAATACAACTCCACAGCTCGGAAATATCAAACGTTCGGAAACTATTAAATTATACTTTTTAGTAGGAAATGTAGAAGACAAATTATGTTATAAATTCAACGTTAGAGTGTATATATATATATATATATATATATATATATATATATATATATATATATATATATATATATACTAGAAATGTGATACATTGGCTCACTCATTGAGCTTGCATAAGATTGCTTAAACAGAAAAGAGTTGGCGTGCAAAGTCAGTTAAATGTTTTGAAATAAAACAGAAAATACAAAATTAGACTTTATACTATTTTACTCTCTTTCTCTCTTTCTATCGCTCTCTCTATATATATATCTCTCTATATATCTGTCCCTTTCTCTCTATCTATCTCTTTCCATCCAGCGATGAGGTAAATAGTATTGATACTTGTGATTATATCATATGGTGTATAATGGATTATTCCAATCTTCTTAATTATAGTTGGTTTTATAACTTTTGATTGTTAATATACAGAGAGAGAGAGAGAGAGAGAGAGGAGAGAGAGAAAGAGAAAGAGAGAGAACAGAGGGAAAGAGATGGGGTAGTGGAGAAAGATTGTTAGAGAATAGAGATTGGATTGCCCTAGGATAAAATAAGAGTGGTGATCAATCAACATACGGTGAGAGACGGTGAGAGTAAAAGACTGAACCTTAGTAAGAGAGGGTGACTTGGTGAGTAAATTGCAAATCTCGACCAATTCGAACAATTAAAATTCATTTTGTTTTTTCAAACATAACCTAATCTCAAAACCAAGGAGGATATGATTGGTCGAGTTTGTCGGTTTGTAACTATGTGTTATTTGTGTTTGTGTGTACGGACTAGTGTCCACATCGCTTGAACACTCGTCAGCAAACCGGGTTAAAATATCGGTCATGATCTAACGTAGAAATGATTAAACTTTGAGATATCTAGGTTAAAAGTAATAGTCTATGTCAGGGAAAATGTTAAAGTCATTATTATGGTGATAACTTCGGTTCTGTTCATCGCAGAGACTTACTATACGATCCATATTTTAGCAAATGACATCTCGAATATTCACATACTGACGTAATTGCAACTTTTGAGTCTTCCAAATGGATGTAATGCTCATGGTACCAACATCCACCATTAATTAAACATCTTGCTATCTCATCCTGTTATTTGAACATTTCTAGTTCACTCGAACGGTATTAATGTGGTAATCCTTAAAATAGACCTGAATAAATTTTTCAATAAATCATATTAAAATAGATCTGATAAAATTAAACTCATCTTATTCTTGTAGTAATTGCTATAAAAGTAGTAGTTTAAGTTATAGAAATAGTAGTGGTTTTAGATATAATTAGCGAACTAATAGTTGCAATGGTAGAAGTTATATAATATATTGTAGTTTATTACAATTGTGGTTGTAATACTAGTAACAATAACTTTAGCAGATATGGTAGTAGAAATAGTAATTATATTGTTAATGTTAATAACGTTGGTGCTGTCAGTAATGGGAGTAGTATTTTCGCATGAATGTTCGTGTGAGTGGTTATATCCGGGTGAATACGTACATCTCGTAATAGCAAAGGGGAAACGCCACTCCTAAATGTACCGAGAGAATGAGATGGCTAAAGAGAGAGTGTGACTGAGAGAGAGAGGCAAAGGAAAGATAAAAAGAGAGGGAAGAGAGAGATAACTAAATAATAATAATACGATTCGCAAAAGTACATGTATAGAATGCTCAACCTACAGAGTCTGATTCATATCGTTGTATCAGCAGTCATTCTACTAAATGGTGTCAGTGAGCACAGGGAATATTTTAGGGTATAATAAAACTTTGGCTTAAAAAATCACATTGACAATCACAAATAAGTCAAACATAATATTTACACACACACACATACACATATATATATATATATATATATATATATATATGTATATATACGTATATATATACATATAATTAATTCATGTATATACACATATACTATTGTAAGGTGATATACTATATTGTGTATCGATTTTCAGTATTTAGTTCAACAATGCTCAATACGTGAGTAGAGATAGTATATAGTAGTATGAACAAGTATATATGGAAATGTTGCAATACAGTAGCGTCCATGTTACATCCCCGAAGAGAATTATAAGGCTGATTATTCCCTTGCGAAACATAGTAACCTTTGTGTAACTTAATGGTCATAGCTATATTTTCATACAATATATATATATATATATATATATATATATATATATAAAGAGAGGGAAAGAGAGAAGAAGAAAGGAGAAAACCATCCACAGACAACTGTTTCGCCGTAAAACGACTTTTCATTCTGACTAGACGTGGAAAGTGTTTTCACGCTGAGATTCGAAACCCAAACACTTAATAACTAGAAACAGGAATTTTACAGCCATGGGTGTTGTATTTTTGCATAAACGTTCGTGTGAGTGGTGATTTCTGCGTGAATGCGTAAATCTCGTATTTCGCTCGCCTCGGAAATAATACAAATGTTGATGATTACATACGTCTTATATTCGCCTTAACGACTGTCGTTTATTCCTTTAACATAAAGCTCACCTCATAAAATGAAAAAAAAATTATCTCATGAGTTTTCTACCCGTTATCAGTATCATAAAATGTGAACAAATAAATAAAATGATTTAAAACCAATATAGTTAAACGACGAAACAGCTGTCTGCAAATGACTGTATATATATACATATAAATATTGATTTATATATGTATATATATATATATATATATATGTAAATTTATATATATTTATATGTATATATATAGATTATTAATATATATATATAGGCTTATCTATATATATGTGCTAATAATTCATCAATATATAATTATATAATACAATTAAAAGCTTTAATTTTTATTCACTACTTGAAATCGGTGAAACAAAATTAAACGATAAGCAAAAGTAGAAAAAACTAATCAATGTGAAAATGAAGCCAAAACTAATCGATAAGAAGACTATAGTAATCGATAGACAAAAATATGAAACTAATCTTTACCCATGAAAGCTTTTATTTGCATACGTGATTATCGTTTTCTTTTTTAATATCATCATTTATTTTTAAGATCAGGCCTTTTCTTTGTTCATAAAATTGAATTTACATATGTTATTATTCATACCGCAAAGCGAGCTGAACACACGTATGCTCACTTTTCTTATATGGATAGCATATTACGTATATATATATATATATATATATATATATATATATATATATATATATATATATATATATATATACATATATATAAGTATATATGTATATAAATGTGTATACATATATGTATATAAATATACATATATATACATATATATATATATATATATATATATATATACATATATGTATATTGTCAGTGTATGTATATTGTCTGTGTTTATATCAATAATACTTAATACGAGAATAGAGCTTAGTAATAGTATGGAAATACAGTTATTGCGAGTAAGCTACACAGAAACATATGGGACATCATCAAGCGATTTTTATAATATATATATATATATACATATATGTATATAAAGAAATGTGATACTTAGAAGGCAACACAAACACAGATATATCTGTTTATCTACACAATGTTACAACGTTATGTAATACCTGTATCAAGATGGTCTTGTGGAAACTCCGTATGATATAATATTTCGGGAACCCTGTACTTCTTCAGAACCGTGTTCAACTCAAGTTCAAGCGTGCATATGAAGTAAGCCGTTGGATGCAGTCTTGCAGAAAATACCGGTTAAATTTGCATTCTAACCAGATTTAAAAAACAAAATAAATAATCTTCCTTTTTTTTTTAAATATTTTATTTATCTATTTTTATCTAATTTATTTATTCATCCACTTACCTTTATTAAAAAAAATGTTAATAATTTTCTTTTGCGTTTTAGAACTTTTTCTTTTTTTTTCATTAAATTTTCAATCTAATGTAAATGTAAACCAAATCTATATATCTAAATTAATACGTCGGTTAATACTGTCATTAAACATTGCATTATCTGTTCGTTTGAAATTACTGTGTATAATAATATTTAGTTCATTTATTTATTTTATTTTATTTTTAAATATGTATATTTTATTAATCAATTCAATTCAAGCCAGTATTATCTGTGCACTCATCGGTCGTATCTGTCTAATGCTAATTATAACAATGGAAGGGAGGTAATTCAGTTGGGTATGTCTAATCATGTTTAAGTCGCTTTTAAATGTAGTTATTTCTAATTGTAAGGCTAAAATACTCTTATTCTAATATAACGAATGTATTTCTGTCCTTTTTCTTTCTTTTTTATTATTAATTAATGTTATATCTCGCCGGGGTTGTTACGGTATTTTATCCCCTCTGATTGTTTTTATTATTATTATTATTATTATTATTATTATTATTATTATTATTATTATTATTATTATTATTATTATTATTATTATTATTATTATTAGTAGTAGTAGTAGTAGTAGTAGTAGTAGTAGTATTATTATCATTGTTATTGTTATTGTTATTGTTATTGTTATTGTTATTATTATTATTATTATTATTATTATTGTTGTTGTTATCATTATTACTGTTATTACTGTTGTTATTATTATTACTGTTTTTATTATCACTGTTATTATTTATTCATTTTTTATTACTGTTATTATTATCATTTATTTATTTATTTTTACTCTTATGATTATTATTTATTTATTTTTTACTATTATTATTATTATCATTATTATTATTATTATTATTATTATTATTATTATTATTATTATTATTATTATTATTATATATTTATTGATTTTGAAATTTGATTTATTTATTTTCCATTCGGCATGTAATGTCGATTAACTATTAATCTTGTAAATTATTATTAGTTTATAGACTTTAATATTTTTAATATTTTTATTTTTTTAATTATTTTATTTTAAGTTTTATTATTTTTTTATCTACTTATTTATTTTACTGACCCATTTATTTATTTAGTTTTAATTTTATTTTTATTATTATTTATTTATTCCTTCATCGTTATCTATCTATTTATTTATTAATTTATTTTTCCTGTTATTTTGTGTTAAGTGAGTATTTGACCTATAGTGTTATAGTATTTGTTATTATGATAAGGTTATGCTTTTGTGAGATGATTAGTTTTTACTATTCATTTAAGGGTTAAATTAAGATCGAATCAATACAACAAGAGTGACATGTGAAACTGTATTAGACTAGAAATAATGATCCTAAATCGAGTCGGTGATTTATTTGGGGAGATAATGTTGCTATGTGTATCGATTCTTTTATTCGAAGGTTGCCAACGTTTCTCTACGTAGTTAAGATATCAATCTAAACCTCGTATATATATATATATATATATATATATATATATATATATATATATATATATATATATATATATATATATATATATTACTACTAGCAAAAATATTCGACGGAAGAGAGCATATATTTGCAAGGCTAAGAAGATGATGTAACGATGGAAACAATACATACACTAACCCCCAAGGAGTAGATAATGACTGAGAATATGCTCAACTGAACACTACTGAAAATGGAAGCTAATGCCTGGGAACATACCATGACAAGAAAATAGGTAGTATTCTACCGCCCCTCCTCTCAAAGAAAAGAGAAGGTTATCTTGGGAGAATTGTATTGTGAAGAACCAATATATAACATACCGCCCTTAAAGCGGAGATAATTCCTGTAAGGCAATGTGTCATGACAATGGAAAAATACTGTACTACCAACCAAAGTAGGAAATAAATCCTGCGAGGAGTCTACCTCTTCCCCTAAAAAGAGCTGGTAATGTCTGGAAGAATGGTATCAAGATAAACTAACATATACGTATATACGCATCCAACCAATGAGGTTATGCCTTGTAGGATATTGATTTACACCTCTCAAGGAGTTAGGCGCAAGGTCAGTTTTCATCTTACACCCACAAGTAAGATGTGACACAAGGTCGGGTCGGGAAAGTGGGGTTTTAAAAATTCCTGGGCAGCTCCGTCGGCATTCCCCGGTAGGGGCGCCTCAGGCAGGAAGCAATAAACTTACTCCTCCCCAAAGAGGGGAGGCGAAGCCTGGGAAGGTGGACCTCCTAGAACTGCACAGGACAGACCCATAGATCGGCGTAAATCAAGCCCCGAAGGCCAAGACAATACCAGTATGATGTGCAGTATCCATCGGAACAGATACTACACTTTGATCTTAGCCAAAAGATGCCTTGTAGGATAGTAACATGACAACAATATATATATATATATATATATATATATATATATATATATATATATATATATATATATATATATATATATATATATACTACAATATCCCCTTCAAAATAGAGGAAGTAATACCATGGAATACCTGCCCCAGCCAGGGAAAAATAAAAACGAAAGAATTAATACTCGCGTGTATGGCATCATGGCTTCAGAACATATACTCCAATGCTCCCCCGAACAAACGGGAGAAGGACGTCCCTGGGAATATTGTCTCATGACAACAGAACTGATACTACATTACACTCTTCCTCAAAAGAGGATGCTTAAACCTGAGAAAATTACCACCACCGCTTTAAAAACGCTTTAAGTCGTAGGAGGATGATCTAGTGACAACATAATCGATACTACACTACCCATTCCATTAAAGAATAATGCACTTTTTTATTCATTTAAAATGCCTAACAATAGATACATTCCTTGTATAGTTCCTTGGCTGTTTAACTACGATCAAAGTACACCATCTCTTCTCCGCATCCCAACAATATCAGATGTTTTACTATCAACGAAACTATTGCGTATATATGAGAAAATATGGCAATGCAAATTACACGTGTATATTACAGAATATTAATTCATTAGAAACTATTTAAAAATAAACATGCAAATTAGGAATACCTTAAATTGTTTGTGAATGTTTGCAGATGAGTAAGTTTTTGCCGCCTACTATAATTATATTAACATAAAATTTGGGTTATGCTTTTTTAATTCTATGATATATAACATACGATTTTGTAATATATATATATATATATATATATATATATATATATATATATATATATATATATATTTAAATAAGAATTTATCATGCAAAATGAACAATGCGCTTTCTTAAATACATTTTTTTAGAATAAATATGTCATTAAATCCACACACTATAATTTTTATTTACTATTAATAAAACATGTATTGAAATAAAAACGATATCTTGCAATAAGTGGCATTAAAAAACATTATTTTATAAACAAATGATTGACAAAATTGAATTAATAGAATTAAAACAAAATTTACGGCCAATAAAACGAACATCTGCAGCCAAACTAAAGATACAAATTTATTGAAATCAGAAAACAATAAGTTAAGATGAATTGAATGTTATCAAATATTTTTCAAAATGTTACAACATTATATGATAAGACCACTTTATTGAATTAAAAAAAAACAGCTAGTAATTTTTTTAAAAAGTTTGCAAGGAAATCCAATCAGATAAAAATTTGGCAAATCTACGCGGAAGAATAAGTCAGAATATTAATTTTTCGGCAATCAAAAATGTAATACTTGTTTGATATTTTGTATTATTATTTTTGACCGTTAATCGAATATAACAGAATTCAAAAGCGATAGCTTCAATTAACAAAAAGGTTAAAAAATTGTAATTAAAAAAATACATACTTAAAAAATGATATCTACCACAATGCTTATAAGAAAACGAAACAACAAATAAAATAAAAAGATTCTCGGGCAACGCCTGGTATAGTGAACTAATATAGAGAACGAAAAATAAAGATTCGGACGTCAGGCACTTTGGTTACAGTTTCGAATCACTCTAGGTTTAGCTGCGCTGATGAGTCTAAAACAGAGGACTCTGCCAGTCGATAACACTATTTTATAAATATTTACGCTTCCTTTTTGAAATCATTTTTTACTTTTCTTCATCTAATTACATTTTTTTATTAACACATTTACAGTATGGTAAGCAAGCATTAATACGCATTGATATCATCTGTTAAGCATGAAGGCATAAATCTAGCCGTAGCGAGATTTCTCTAATTTAAACCGTTACGGAGTTCGACATGAAGTATACCGAGTTCAGAACCACTCAGACATATTATGTTCATTTATCTTCTTTGAAAAATGTATGTACCTGCGATTAGCTATAGATGAAATAGCCACTTGTGTTTGATTAATCGTATAAAATGAATTATTTCGAGTGTGTATAAGGTCTTGGAGATAAATAATCACAACAGGGTTGATGTGTGGGTAAAAAGAGACAAAACAAGTATCCAGCTTTCGGGTCTAAGGCGGGCAAAACTGCAGTGTCTATTCTGGGTGGTCTAGCAAAAGAAGAAAATAACAAACAACACTACATTCAATTTTATACAAGTTACTATACAACTATTTGTCGTATGTAAAGTTATTCATTATAAATAAGGTCGATGAGGTCTTTTATACACCACATAAGCATTACACTGTGAAGCATGCAGCTTTTACGGAGGATTGCACATCCCAAATTGAATTTCCTGAGGAAATCACTGAAATTCCATAACCGTTCAAATAAATAGATAATTAATTTCTATATACCATCATAAATAAACAAAATAGTGTCAAACCAATATATATATATATATATATATATATATATATTTATATATATATATATATATATATATATATATATATATATATATATATATATATATATATATATATATATATATAAGAGCGGAACACTCCAGAGAACTACAGGATAATATTTATATATAAAACTCAATGTCTGTGTTTATGTGTGTGTGTGTTTATGTGTGCTCTATAAGAAAAAAGGTTAAACATATCTAGATAGAATCTAAAAGTGTATTCTTATCTAAAGTAAACCGGGGAAGATAAGGTCTATCGGGCAGTGTTCATCGGGTTTTTCAGTAATTCTTCATCAAATGTCTATGTAATTATATAATATTTTTAAAAATGCTGAGTAATTACTTCCGGAAATAGCTTGTTATTTTATTTAACGTTTCTTAACGTCATTTATTTTCTAGAGGAGGGGGCGGGTGAGACACCCGGAAAGTGTGGTTTTAGTAGTGATCTGGGGCCATCCTTAATTTTATTATACTGGTTTTAGTAGCTCTTTAGAGCCCCTTAAAAACGGGAGCAATTAATAAAAATGGTGTATAGTAACCCCAAAGTGTGCAACGTACTAGATAGAGCATTTGTATTTAAACATAGCGTTGCCCAGGAGAAACAACTTTTCTGTCTTTTGTTAACTCGGTATTGCTCTATCTAGGATATTGAACACTTTGAATGAATTCATACTACGTAACTGGTCTGGAAGCATCCTTAATATTTTAGGTAGTTTCAGTAGCGCTTTAAACGGGAACAATAGGTGGTAGAGTAATTAAAAGTGGTTAACATCCTAAATAAAACAGGTGTGTTTAAACACAGCGTTGTCAGGGAGAATAAAACTTATATGTTATGTGTTACCTCAGTGTTGCCCGGTATATTTGTAAGTGGTATACGTTAACCGAAAGGGCTCAGTATCGAAGATAAAACATATGTGTTTACCTTATCTTGTCTGGGTGCAATCAATATTCTAGATATAGCAATTTTACATAAAAATGTGTGTTTAATAGCCACGTTGCACGGGATAATCATTTTCATTGTATTCTATTATAAATCATCTGCGTTGTTATTAAATGCTCAATATCCTTGATAACGCAGGTGTGTGCAATAATGTGGTATATGCTTGAGAATGTGTATAAAAGACATTCACCTTTTCCCGGGAAGACACTAAAATAAATATAGATTAACCTATTTTAAACATGAGGTTGTTGTACGTCAAAGGTTGCTCAATTTACAGCCTCACCTCTTCTGACATGCGTCTGTGATGAGACGGGGGAGGCTTAACCCCTAGTCGGACTTTTTCTCAACACTAGTCTGTAATGAAGTAAGGTTTACTCAATCTACAGCCGCACATCTTCTGAACATTAGTCTGTGTGAGACGTGGGGGGGGGGTTTACCCCTAGTCGAACCTTTTCTCAACACTAGTGTGTAATGATGTAAGGGTTGCTCAATCCACAGCCGCACCTTTTCTGAACATTAGTCTGTCGTGAAGTAGTCAGAGTCGGAGGTTTGGGAAAGAGTAAAAGTCAAAGGATTGGGAAAGAGTCATTTTTCATCCAATTTTCTTTCATTCAGTTGTTATTAACTTTTTCATTTATTTGTTATGCATTTTTTCATTCATATTTGTAAATTAATTATTTCTTCATTTTTTAATTCAATTTTATATACGTTTTTCATTCATTTAAGATTACTTTTTTCAGTCAATTTTTCATTCAGTTTTTCTTTCATTTTTTGTCATTCATTTTTTACTTACTTTTTTATTAATTTTTCATTCACGTATTCCATTTGTGTTTTAATTACCTTTTTTAATTCATTAGTTTGAATTAATTGTTTCAATCTTTTTATTCATTTTTCTTACTTTTGTTTTTTACTTCAATTTTTTTCATTCATTAATTTTATTCATTTTTTTCATTTTATTCTTAATTTTCTTTTTAATTTTTCATTCATTCACTATTTTTCATTCATTATTCATTCATTTTTCTAATTGAATATTCATTTCTATTCTTTCATAATATTTTAATTCATTTTATTTTCATTCATTTTGACATTCTTTTATTATTCATCTTTGATTAACTTTTATATATATATTTTTAAAAACTTTTGCTATTCATTTGTTCATTTCATTTTTCATTCATTTTTTTCATTCAGTTTTATTATTTGTTGATTCATCTATTTTTTCATACATCTGTTTAATTCGTTTTTTATTCACTTTTCATTCGTTTTTATTCACTTTTTCATTCATATTTTCATTACTTTTTTATTATTTCTTTTTTTAATTCATAATTTGTTTCACTTTTACATTCAATTTTTTCATTTATATTCTTTCATTCATTTTTTTTTTATTCATATGAATATCATTATCATAACAGTGTTCAATATCTTTTAAACACAACGTTTCCCGAGTTAAATCACTTTATTTATAATGTTCTATACCCCAGGATTTATGCATCAAACTGCTCAATAACTTACATAAAGCGGGTAGTAACCCATACATGCTCATAGCCGTGCCCAATATACTAGATAATTCAGTTGTGTTTAAACACAGTGTTGCCCGAGATAAATATTTTTTCTATCTTATTTTATACTGTTGTTTACCCCGGGAGCCATGATTCAAATTGCTTAATATTCTTTATCTTAATATTATTGTGAAATAGGAGTAGGGGAACTAACTTAGTAATTTACGAGGGCATTTGTTCTATTTGACATTGTCCAGGATCCAAAAGTGTAAGATTACAGTGTTACTTTCTGTAAGGGATATATTACACAGCTCTTTGGACTATTGAATTCATCAACACCACGTATCTTCTTAACATGTTGAAATTGAGAGGGGCTGAGAAATGAGTTATTTACCGGGACCATTTGTTTTTCTCGGCGTTGATTTTTTCATAACCCCGGCCAACGCAGTGTTACACTGCTAGTCTATATATATACATAACACTCAATGGGTGTGTGTGTGTGCCCTATAGAAAAATGTTATAGAATCTGGATAAAATCTAAAAGTGTATTCTTATGTAAACTTATCCGAGCAAGATAATGAAAATATTACCGTATCTCTAAATGCACTTTAAATTAGGTATGGGGCAGATATCGTCATGAGGGGTCGATTCTTTCTGTAATTTCTCATCAAATGTCAATGTAATTATGTAGTAATTTGAAAATGCTGAGTAATTACACGCGGAAATAATGTTTTATTGTATTTTACGTTACTTTACGTCATTTATCTTCGAATAAAAAGAGCTAAGACACTTGAAAAGAGTGGTTTAATAGTGCTCTGGATGCATCCTTCATTTTATTAAAGTGGTTTTACCTTTCACACACATTTGAAAAAATATAACAATACGCTAAGCCGTATCAATTTTATACGTACATTATCAACTTTAACACACATGAAATTTATATAAATACGCTAAGGCATTAAATGTTCATACGTACATTATCACCATTCACCTACATTAAATATCTATATAAGTATACGTAAAGGAGTGTAATGTTTGTACGTATTTTATCATTTTTTATGCACATTTAACATCTCCATAATAACACGCAAAGTTATTCATGTTCTGTACGTTCGTGATCCCCTTTCACAGATATTTACAATCTTTATAATCATCCGCTAGGGAATTTCATGTTCGTGCATACGTGTTCAATTTTCACACAATGTAATACCTACATATTATAATAATAGTAAAGCGGCCTGTAAGGAGAGTTTGTTGTGAAACTAGAGTTTCGCAATTACAAACCTCGTTTCTCTTGATATATAAACTCATAATATAATGGAAACTTCTATTTGGTTGTGTGTGTCTTCCTGTCTTTTGAAACGTCTATCTTAACTTCTTATAGAAATAGAACATATTGCATCAATAGTAAATAATTTTTAAAAACAACAAATAAAGAGCATGAAACAGAAACCTTGAGATTTTCAATCTAAAAGTGTATGCTAATGTAAAATTGACCGAGAAAGATAATGGGAGTATTCCCGAACTTTTTATCTGCACCGCTAAGACGGGTATGAGGCAGATTTCGTCAGGCGGGGGTATCTTTTATGAAATTTCGATATAATAAATCTAATAATTTGAAATCTGAGTAATTTGTTCCGGAAAAAAATATTTTATTTTATTTCATTTAACGTTTCTTAACGTAATTTCTCGTCGGATAGAGATGGGTTGTATGCATCATTTGGAATGGGTGGTTTTATTAGTGCTCTTGGGGCATCTTCATTTTATTTGGCTGGTTTAAGTAGTGCTCTGGAGGCATAAAAAGAGGGCAATAAAAATAAATGGCATATAGTGATCCAAAAATGCATAACATTTAAGATAGAGGTGTGTTTAAACGCAGCGTTGCCCGGAAGAAACAAATTATCTCTATTTTGTTAATTTGGCGTTGCCCGGGAGCTATAATAGTGCAGATTCAGTGTTATATTTGTAAAGTCATATAAGGTAATTAAAAGTGTTGAATATCATAGATAAAGCAGGGGTGTTTAGTGGGCGTTGACCGGGTTCCATCAATACTATAGATAGAGTAATCCTACATAGAGAAGGTGTGTTAGATGCTTTCCACAGCGTTCAGGGGGTCTCTTTAGTTTCAGGTATTACCTCCTTATTAAACTCCAGAAAAAAAGATTGTATATTGTCTATTTTAGCAACAATACACAAATATATGTTCATCCAGAAATTTAATCTGAACTTAAATCCAGTAAAATGTATATATTTTTAAAATTACCGTGTTATATAAAAGCTTGTATTCTTAATGATGTTTATAATATGGATGCTGAGAAATTCATTAAAATTGGTTAATTCTCTAGCTGTTTTCTTATTAAGTAGAATAGCAGAGAAATCTTCGCTACGCAAATAAATGGCAGTGTGCGCCGTTCCCCAATATGTCACGTTTGTACGCTGACTCCTGCAGCAACAGAAATAGTTGCATCTCGTTTATCCCGTAGTGTAGATGATGTCTACCTGTCTATTTACTCTTCTTTTATACAAGAGTAGTACCATTTTTCGTAGTAATAAAAAAACACCCATTATTAGTCTTTTCTCTACTGTTCGGAAGATGAAAGGGAACGCTGGAAATACATCTGTGTGCTTCGCAAACAATAACCAATAGAACGGCTATAGCTTTCTATCACTCTGCCACACATCCTATCTATTGGTTTCCTGTTTGCTACGTCACTTACTTTTCACGTTAACTCACTTTCATAACTGTATGATCACCTATCAATCTTCCACTAGGGATAATACCACTATAGTTTTCTTATAACGAATAGTCAGTTGACGTATAAAACTGATTGCACGTCAGAACCTTTTTTACTTAATTGTATTGTTATTCTTCACAACACTATCGTCTTAGCCACAATTCTCAAGATTATAATCTCTTAATTTAAAAATAGTTACTAATTCAATTTTTATAAACGTTACAGTTTGATATGTAAGTTTTACGTAAAATAGTATCATGTTCTTGCTTATTTGACTTTAGTCCAAAGATTCAATTTACAAACACTTTTTCAGACATTCGATCAAGGGCATCGCTTACGTTAAACTTACATAGAAAATTGAACACATTTCTAAAACGTAAATGATAATATTTAAATATATTGTTTTTAATAACATGAGAAATTCAATCGAAAAAGTTTCGGTTTATATACAACGTTATATACAATCTACCTAAACGAAATCTATAAAAAAGGTGAATTATTTTTTTATGGCTAACAGTTGAAGTATAGAAAGTTTAAATCAAGTATTTTTATTAGGAATTCGGTGTCATCTTATGATTGTGTTGTGCATTCGTTGCTAATTTTGAATTTTCATTTTCGTTTCCGAACAACATTACGGATGGAAAGATGCTATTACGCAAATGGGAACTTTTCTAGTCGGGTCATAAAGAAATTGAAACGAGAAAAGACGCTAGTAATCGACACTTAACCCTGCTTTGTGTTTATGTTATATTGAGTGTCGAATGAAAGCATGTTCTAGATGTGTTGTGAAATTCTGAAAACTTGGACCTTCTGTTTAATTCATACATAATACAAAACTTGTTGTTCTTTTCAATTATTCCCAATATATATTAAAGGAAAATGGAAGAAAAGCCTTAAAATCTGATTTACTTCGTTTCGAGACAACTTACACAAATGTTAAATAACAAATATTCATGGTGTAATCTTTGTGAGTTATTTTACTTTAAATTACATAGAAAAACACTCTTAAAAACGAACATTTTATTTTTCCTAAAATACTTTTCCATCATCTAAAAATGATGTATAAAAAAGCAGAATCATTAAAAATTAAGTGTACATTAACGAACTGTGCCCCTTAATAAAAATTGAACAATTCATTTCTTTCATGATTTTCCTATTTATAATTTGAAAAAAGTTGTTATTGAATTAATATGATTCCGACGAAAAAATCAGTAAAACTTTTAGAGTGTGTTACAGTGTCGTATACGTCGGTCGAGCAGTGGTATTGTAGGGATCCACGGTATAATAAGTGTGAGAATGCGCCCCTAGTACCGACACTGGTTGTAAGGAAAAAGGTTAACTTTAATTAGAAGAAGAATTGGAGATGCAATTATGTGATATGTTTTTAACAACGACGTGTACTGTTAAGGAAAAGCACTTATGTGTTGCAAGCCATACGAGTTAGCAACAAAAAAAACAACAACCTCTTCTGATGTCTGGAACACAAAAGGTCTTTGTCGGCTTAAGCCCTAACACGTAACATTAAAAATAATCTACGCCCTCTACCCTTTCCAAATTGATCGATTTTTTGTGTAGGGTTCCCGATGAGTCAGACGTGGTTGTTTATTATGCAAAAACGGTAAGCAAGCCTAAGACTAAGGACAAACTGCTTCTCCTCCGTTCGTTTACTTCCCCAGCCACTATTTGTTAAATAACCCTGTCCCTCCATCCCTGCAGCCGGAAACACGTGTACCCATTTTGTGCACGCTTCGACGCATTCACTCATCCGCCTCTGTAGCCCTATTCCTTAAGTACATATAATTACGTCATTACTGCCTTTTTAAATCTTTAATTTTACTTTGTGGATATTTTTTTTGTTTACTTTTTCCTTTTTTTCCTTTTTCTATTTATTCTGAAGCCCCCATTCGTTCGCCTGAAGGGCTTCGTTTATTTTATGAATGCTGAGGACAGAAATGGTCATGTGGAACGACAGATGGCCGCCATGTCCTGGATGATAAAAAAGGGAAGGGAGAAAGGAAGAAAGGAAAGAAAAAAAGAAAGAAGTGGGATGAATAATCTTGTGAACTTAGGCAGATATAAACTGAATGATGTATAGAAAGGGAAAGAGAAGAGGGAGAGGGGGAAGTAGTAGACATAGAAGAAAATGACAGAGAAGAATGTTTTACCAGCTATGTAAATATACGAAAAAAAAGGAAAGCAGGAAAGAAAGAAAGAAAGAAAGAAAGTAAATAATCAAGACAGGAGGGTAAATAAGCAAGTATGAAAGCAAATGAGAAAGACAAAAAAATAAGGAGGACACGCTGGAGAGGATGAAGATATGAAGGAGAAATGTAGAAAAAACGAGACAAAAAAGGTAGGAGAGCGCAATGAAGGAATTGGAGAAAATAGAAACGGGAAAGGTACTTTTTTAAACACCTAGAAAATATGTGAACGGAAGGAAGTAAGAAAAGAAAATTAATAGAGGAACTATATAATAAATGTTTTTAAATAGTTATGAAATAAAAGAAAGTGAATGACAAATAACAGAAAGGATGGAGGATGAAAAAATAAATATTCTATTCAAAAAATGATTATAAAATATATGAAACAAATGTAAGGTGGGAGGGTGGAAAACAAGACGAAACACAAGAATGAATGACAAGTAGAAGGGGTTCACGAAATGGAAGAGGATATCCAAAAAGCATTTGTAAAATTATATGAGAATGAATAAGCAAACCAAACGGAGGATTGAAGGTAAGAAAAAAGAAGAAAAAAGAAATGAAAAAAGGGAGATCACTGCGTAACAAACCATGCAGGGGGATTAGAAATTAACTCCTGATTATTAAGTGTTTGTAATTCATAGAATAACCGATAAAGAAATAAGAAAAAGTACAGAATACATTTTAGCCAAGAAAAAGTATGAAAAGGGATTAAGAAAAGAAAGAGAAAGGAAAAAGAAATACAAGAACACAAAGAAAGATTAAACGAAATTAGAAGAGAACAGGATGAAGAACAAAATGAAGGAATGGAAAATGATAAAAACGGAAGAGAAAAGAAGGAAATAGACAATTAAAGAAAGTAGAGACAAATGAAGGAAATAATGACATGATAGAAGTAGAAAAGAAAGGAAGGAAGTAAATAAATGTAAATAAGCAAAATGGAATGATTGTTTTGTTAACAGAAAAAATGACTGGACAAACAACAGGAAGGAGGAAAATGTTACAAGAAGAAGAAAAGAAAAGAAAGAGTTTGTGAACACCAATAATAATATATGAAACTAGTTCTTATAGTCGGTGAAAGGCCCATGCAATAACTTGATTTTCAGCCACGACTTGTTCAGGACCGTGTAGGACCATTAGTATATATATATATATATATATATATATATATATATATATATATATATATATATATATATATCAACCATCACTGCAGGAGATAAACACAATGTCATTTAAAGTTAAAGAAATCAGCTCGCAAGACCTAGAAATATTTATTGAGCAGCCCCTCTGGCATTACCCAGTAGGGACGCCTCAAGCAATTAGTTATAAATTAACTCTTTTTCAGAGTGAAGGTAAATAATGGGAGGGGTGAATTTCTGGAAATTAACAGAACCATACCATAGCCCGACAACAACAAAGCCTCTGTTCAGCTGGTTGTCGAGGTCTAAGGATCAATATCAACTAACAGTCTGGGTGTGAATGTTTGCTTGAAAGCAGCAGCAGCCGTCACTCGGAATGCCCAATCATGTTTTTAAGCATTTTGGATTTTTTGTAAAATTTAATAATATATTCATAAAAAGCACTGACCCAACGGGCCACGGTTGGTCTTGTTAATACATTACATTTTTATAATTTTACTATTTACCGACGCTTATGTTAATTTGTTCTCTAGAGGCTGGCGTCCTAAATCTTTTTCGGAGAAAAGGTCGCCTCAAGCGGTCCATACAATTGAAAAAAATCAAGGTAGCTTTTCTCTTAACGTATCTCATCTATTATAACAACGGAGGAGATACGCGAAAATTCCTCTAATAGAAATACAGCAACGTTCTATTATTTGAATTATTCGAAATACTATTCTCTTCTTGTATGTTGTTCTTACAACGTTTTGGCCGGTGTAGTCTCCGACATTCTTCGGTGTGCATTGTCTAACTCGGAACCATAGAGTGTTCTCTTGTCAAAGAAGGATTGGATTATATTAATTATTCGTCCAGTAATACAGTATAGTTTTATTTTCATGAGTAAACCTTCATGGCAGACCTTGTCTAAGGCTTTTGATATGTCAACGTCTACAGCCCTAGCTTCCTCTGCCTTGTCTAATGCGTGGTATATGCGTTCAGAGATGAGTGTTAGAATATCCGCAGTATAACGGGCTTGCCTAAATCCATACTGTCGGTCAGAAATAAATTTAGCATTTACGAGGTGGACTAGTGCTTGATTGATTAATGTCTTAAAGGTGTAAGCGAAGAGAGGGATGAGACGTATTGGCCGATAATTGAGCCGGTTAGTTCTTTCATTAGAAATCTTGAATACTGGTACCACAGAGGCAATTTTCCAGCTATCAGAGAAGCAAGATTCGGCAAGGCAATTTTTTAGAGTTTAGTGAGATCGGCGGCTAGCTCAGTAGAACATGTCTTCATTAATATAGCATGGATGAGATCAGGCTCACATGTCTTGGAGGTGTCTTTATTTTTCATGATATCACGGACATGGGAAGGGGTGATTATCAGATCATCGAGAGTGACTTCTCTCCGCAACAGGAAATTTGGCAGGGAGTGGTTTCTGTGGTTTGAGGTGGAGTTCGAGGCAAACCGCCGGGCAGTTCAGCCTTCTTGGTTTCTGTGCAAGTGATAGCACGGTTATTGGATGGTAGCGAAATTGTTGAGTGGCTATTACTCACATTACGATTATAAATTTTACAGAAATCGCGAGTTCCCAATTTCTGCGACACAATGCGTTTTCAGTCATTTCGGTACACCTTTTGGCAGAAGTTATTCCACTCTTACAATCATTTCTAGCGTCTATACATTTTTGCCTATTAGTATTTGAATTATGCCGGATGAATCAGCGGAACGACTGCTGCTTGTTCGAAATTGCAGTTGCAAAGGTTGAAGTGAACACTTGAGAAGACTGATGCTTCTTTTAGAACTCCCGCTTGGGAAAGTGATTCCATGGTTGCTTTAACTCATCTATTGCTTTATTTGCATACTATTCAACAGAAAGAACATCTTTTACTCAATTAGTCAGGAATAGATCAAGAAGTAAGGTGGGAGAGAAAGTGACAGTTAGTGAAATGGAATGTGATATAGAGAAGGTATACGTGCTGTTACCAGCTACGTCTGAATATCTCGATAAACCGAACCAATTACTGTGGTGGACATTACAATCACCAAATACATGTACTTAGCTTGCTTTCATTGCGTCAAATTCGTAATTGTATTCTTACTATAACCGCACTGAGGATAGTACCTTCTACCTTCAGAAACCTGTCACTTATAACTTTTTATCATTTAGCATTTGTATCCGTTGTGTCACGGGGCATTGTGTACGAATAATAGAAATAATAAATTCTCATCTAAACATTTTCGAAAAATAAGAAAACGTTATTTATTTCTTCATCTCACTAAACGTATATTTTCTTTCGTCTTTACTATAATTGGTTATGGTGATTTAACGTAAACAATGTTTAGTTATTCGAAGCAGAATCGAATTTTCAGAGACAATATTGGCGTTCACTTTGATCTGCTTTAGAAATCTGGCAGTTTATGAGTGTCTATTACGTTGTAATGAAGTGATGTGATGATGGTTAAGTGAATAACGACACGGACGGGCCACATGAGTGTCCCACGTTCGAATCTAGTCGGTGCTATACTATCAGTGATGTTGGCAATCATTCGTTGTTCCTCCTGCAAGAATGCTTACACCAGAATAAAGCCGGTTAAAAAAGTTATACAATGGTGATTCACACAGATTTACTTTTTATTGAGTAATAAGCGGATTCTTTTTGCAATTTTGTTCAGAGTTCTACATTCAATTCAGCAGCATTACAGTATCTATGTAATATTGTTCAGTAATACTGAGGGCCGTATATTCTTATACTTTACGTATATAATGACGCACAGATAAACTACCACTTATTAACCTGCAATAAAAAAATAGATTTTAATTTTGTAAAAAAAATATGCATATTAATTAAAATTATTATTTATCAAGTTTTGCCAGCCTTAAAAATATGTAGAAATTAAGGTATCTCTGGTGATCAGTGTAGCTTGACATGGAGGGACCTTAGTTTAAAATTTAAGCCTAACCGTTGGACGGCAGTTCCAGCATTTATCCACTGTGCTATCTAATTATAGATGGCGATTTCACTTCTAAAAGAGAAGTAGTGGGAAGTATGTACTAATGTATTATCATTATTCTCATCGTTATCATAATTATTAGTAGTAGTATCAGTATTATTATTATTATTATTATTATTATTATTATTATTATTACAATAATAATAATATATATATATCTATATATACATATTGTTGACACTAATGTACAGTGCTACTTTAATTAGTGATATTGATACCAGCGGTTTCCATATTTTTTTTTAGATCCGGCACCTTGGGCTAAGAAAATAACTACATCGTTATGCTCAGTCATCAGACTATATACGAATAGATGATGATGATGATGATGATGATGATGATTTCCGTCCATCGCTTGCGAAAATGAGCGTGATCATTATTTATTTTTGTGAGGCGGATATGGTGCGTCAGCCCGATCTTTGTTCTGAAATATCTCCCGAATGTAGAGCACTCGTGCGATGATTCTGTCGCAAAGGAGCCCACTGCTCCTTCTTTCCAAATGACACGTTTTCTTTTGCGCTTTTCAATGCGTGCAGATTTAGCAATCGTAGATTTTTTGTGGCTTGCAGTACACCAGGAACATCTTTTCTGTGCTACGTTTCCAACGAGTCGGAATACAGATTTAACTGTTTGAGGTACACTTTCAAACTGCACTTGGACCATTTCAACCGTCCTCCTACGGCCAGATCACCATAAAAGAGGCTGTTTGGGGAGTTTTCAGTTTGACATGCGGCATATATGACGTGCCCAAGGAACATGGGGCTATTGTAGCACAGCGTATGCTAACGGGAGGCTTGATCGAGCTTAAACCTTTGTGTCTGGTATCCCGTTTGCAAATCATGTATAAATGGTTCAGTTTCTTTAGGTTTCTGGCATATATGGGTCAAGTCTCAAAGGCGTAAAAGTGGATGCAAAAGAATCACATCTCTGTATACCTGAAGTTTAGTCTGCACCACAATTTCTCAACGCTTCCATACAGTAGATCGAAGAAGTACAAAAGCAATGCTAGCTGTGGCTCTCCCGCAGTCGACTCCAACGTCTATGTGTACTACTTTTGATAGGGTACTGCCTATGTACGTGAACTTGTCAACACCTTTAAGGTTGGTTCCATCAATTGAGATGTGTACTTTAACATATTGTTTCCCTGGCATAGGTTGGTACATTACCTCGTTCTTATGTATGCTGATAGTCAGCCTAAAGTTGTCGAAAAATTCAGAAAAACGATTAGAAATATGCTGCATGTGTGGCTCTGTCTTGCCATTTAGAACACACTGATCAGCAAACAGAAGATCTAGTATGTCGCTGGTCTTTTTGGAGTGAAAAACATCCCGTCTGTCTGGTAGATTAGGTATACTCCGGGGTATTCTGCGTTGACTGCATCCGTCAGAATTGCTGGAAACAGCATTTGTAATAGCGTTGGGGCCAGGACACAGCTCTGTTCAACACCGCCGTTGACTGAGAAATCGTTAGAAGCCTCTCCAGCATCTATGACACGAGCCATTATACCATCGTTAACATATCTGATGACTGAGATAAATTTATCAGGATGTCCAAACTCGCCCATCATCCTCCATAATCTCGTCAGTTCTTAGTGTCGAAGGCCTTTGACAGATCAAAACATGTTTGGTAAGGGTTCTGGTAGTGTTCTTGAAATTTATCCTGGAGTTTATCAACAAGTAACACCATGTAAACTATGCATCACCCCGCACGAAAACCACATTGACTTTCCGGGAAGAGACCATCTTCCAGGTGCTTGATTAAATAATTGAGTAGCAGCCGTGCAAGAATTTTACCGGCTATGCTGAGAACAGAGATTCCTCTGTGTTTGTCGCAGCTCTGTCTGCTTTCTTTCCTTTTGTAGATATGAACTATATATGCATCTTTGAATGAGAGAAAGAGCTCATGTTGCTTTTTAGTCCGTGTGGGACCACGTGTCTAATATAACTATGAGTATATTCCATCAGAGTCTGATGTTTTGCCACCAGAAAGTTGTTTTACAGCTTTTTCAACTGCCTGAATGGTGAGCATCTCATCAGGGGGTTTGTTTACTTCTATTTGCGGAAGCCGATTGATTGTAGAAGGTCTGTTGAATACAGAGTTGTAGTGCTCATACAATCTGTTCAAGACACTGGCACGCTCTGTTATCATTGTTGTCTCGTCAGCATTGCACAGTGGAGATGTGCCGGAAGCCTGTGATACGAATATTGCTGTGAAGGCATCGTGTAAACTTATTGAGTTATGCATATCTACAGATTTGTCATTAAACCATTTGTCTTGCACTACACGCAGTTTTGCTTCAACACTACTGCAGATTTTTGCGAATACTTCCTTTTTAGGCAGAACTTTGGTCCTGCTTTTCTGTGAGTAGTCCTTGTATTTAATCATCCTTCTCGCTAAACAAATCCTGATGCCTACCCCTGGACGGTCCAAGCACTTCCATTGGCAAAGTGGCAACACTGTCCTTGAGGGCTGTCCATTGCTCTTCGATATCGAAATAACCAAACTGTATGTCAGCAAGTCGCCCGTTGTAATCACTCGCAAGTAGAGTTGCATTTGCTTCCACTTTCAGTTCGGAGACGTTAATGCGCTATACCGTATTTCTCACCGAGGCCGCCGATTGGCTGCAATGCGGAGTCTCAGCTTGAAGATGACAAGTCTGTTCTCCGTCCACCACTCCGTACTATCTGGTGATCAGAGCGTCCTGCCTACCTTTCTAGTGATGACATAGTCAATGAGGTGACAATGCTTGAACCATGTGTGGATCCAGGTAGCTTTGTGTCTATTTGACTGACTCAACGTAATGTTGTTGATTAAAAGATCGTGGGCGATGCAGGTCCTTAAAAGCAGAAATCTGTTACTGTTGCACTTACCAATTCTGTTTTTACCGATAGCTCCTTCCCAAGTGTTGTAATCTGTACCAACTCTGGCATTAAAGTTTTCAATAAGTAATGTGATCCCTTTGGGGACTGCTCTCAGGGAGGTTTCGAATTCTTTTGTTGAACCTATCCTTCACCTCATACGGATTGGTCATTGTTGGAGCCTATCTGCAGATTAGTGTAGCCCGACTCTCGTACCTCTGAGACAGCGCGTTGTTATAAGGCAAGCATTGGTCTTTTAAGGGAAGTCAGATTTCTGATGTGCTTGGTTTTAATTGCGAATCTGACTCTGGCCTTTCGACGTTCGCCAACACTACATCCGCTCAAGAATAAGGTATAGCTACCTTTGTCCTGTGTGAGTTTATCCTCTTCAGCCACAGAAGTTTCAGACGAAGCTGCCATGTCCACAATGTAGCGAACCAACTCTCTGTTCGCCTTCCGGGCCTCCTTGCTTTCGGGTTGTCAGGAAAAGAACGTTCATTCCATGTACCTGTGTTGAGCTAAGTAATCGCATGTTGTCTTGTAGTTTTTCGACCGCTGAATTAGAGATCCCTGCCAGTTGCGGTATACTAGCCCGGGTGTGATGAAGCAGGCAATTTTAAGGTCAGCTGTTTTATCCCCTTTCGTCATGCCATCGATTTGAGCAGTGCATTTCTTGAGAGAGCTGCTCAGTCACCCAGTGAGTTCTCTTTTCAATGTACTCCAAATTATCAAGCTTTCATCGCAACTTTCATTCAAAAACCTCTTTCTCTTTTACTTCGTGTTTTTCTTCTGGTTTTCAACGTTATGAGATGCTGCTAGAATTTCAAAACACTTTCTTATATTCTTTGAAGATTGCCAAGTGGGCTGTTAGACTGTAATTTCTGTCCCAATCTGCCTAGAAACACGTGTAAGAATGCAAAATACTACAAAGGAAAATATAGATTTCATATATAAGATATGAATTGAAATGATAAATATCACTGAGATGTTTAAATAAATATAACATTAAAAATAAAAATTAACAATTAAAGAAACTTATGAAAATGTTAACTTGATTGCTTTTTGTATGGTCTGCTAAATGAATCAATATAATATATATATATCATTTGAATTTTATAATACACCTTTATTCAGCTTGTAATTGGACATTTTTCGAATACTGTAACGAGTATGAAATTTAAAATATACATTCCTTATAAAAACTTCATATGTATATATATATATATATATATATATATATATATATATATATATATATATATATATATATTACGTATCACGCTGTTTCCTGTTGTTTTTGACACTTGTGTTTGCATACCATTATAACATTACATTTATTTTAATTTAGTTCCCGGGGTTGATAAAATAAAAAGAATTCCAGAAAGTGGAACATGAGACGCATACATTCGAATCTTTGCCTTTGGAAAATTGACAACATTGGCCGCTGGAACGCACGCTATAGAATAATACCTGTCCCATGGTTTTGTAAGATTAATTCCCTAGACAGAACAGTTTTGGCACACTTTTATGTCCTCTTACGACAATTAGAATCAAGATATAATGATACGAAAGCTAATGTCTAGAATACTTATTGTCTATTTATTAGACTCTACAAACCACTCCCTACCTAATTTCTGACTACAGACTAAAACCGTGCTCGATGATCTGATCATCACACCTTCTCATATCAGGAATATCATAAAACATCGAGACACCTGCAAAACATGTGGGTCTGATCTTATCCATGCTATAGTGATAAAGAAATACTCTGCTGGGCTGGCCTTTGTCCTCACCAAACTATACAAAAAATTAATTGCTGAATTTAACTTCACTGATAGCTTAAAGATGCCTCTGTGGTACCAGTGTTGAAACATTCTAGTAAAAGAACTGACTCGCAGAATTTTCGCCACATCAGTCTACTCATGCCTTTCGCTCTAACATTTTCTGAAACGTTAATCAATCTAGCGTGAGTCTACCACTTCGTTAATACTAAACTGACCAGCAGTATGGATTTAGGCAAACGCGTTATACTGCTGACATCCTAACGGCTATCTCTGAACGCATATACCATACACAAAACAAGACTGGTGAAGCTACGGTTGCAGTGCTTGATATATCCAGGGCCTTTGAAAAGATGCTGCATAATTGTTTTATGAAAATTAATCGGTACTGTATTACTGAACGAATGTTTTATATGATAAAATCCTTAGACAGATCCATGTTATCCTCGATGGCCATACATCCAAACAACATAACATTAATAGGGTTGTGCCCCAGGTTTCGATCTTCTCGTCATCATTGTTCATAAATCGATGGTAACATTTAATGCAACTATGCTATACTTATTTCCTTGTAAAATTATCAGAAATCTTTTCAACCACCGATTATCATGGTCAATAGAACCCTACCTGAGAGTACACCATTCAAACCTTTCAGCCTAACATTAACAGGGAACATTAATTAAAACAAATACATAGACGACATTGCCAAATGCTGTATGCAACGAATGTGGGATCCTTTTACTTTTCTAGATAACTTATCATACCTTCAGTATCCTATATCTCTACGACGCCACCATTCGTCCATGCATCGATGATGCACCAACTAGTTGCCTCTTCTTCTAATACATGGTCCCCAAAAGAGCCTCTAATCGAATAGTAACCTCACTATATACCACGCTCAAGCCACTGTTCCATCGCTCCAATGTTGCAACTATGTGCTTGGTTTATAAGTACATTAATGGAATGTGATCTGACGAAGTTGCCGCACTGGTGATCCATCAACATAAATATAGCCGACTAAGTTGATAATCAGCAAAATGTCACTACTTCACTGTAGATGCCCTTTCTATTATAATAGCTTCTTTCCTGGAACTGCTAGCCTTGGAATTCCATTCCTCTTCACTGTCTTCCCTGACTGTACCAACATGCAGGAATTTTTAAAAAGGGAGTTCCTACATTGTGACCCTGTACGTCAAGCAGTTGTGTTCAACACTCATAACGATCGGTTAATAAATTTAAGAGTTTACACTGTACATAAAATATATAAATATATAAACATAGTAAGTTTGTATAATTTTGATTATTCGGACTACTGTTCTAATCTTGAGTGTTATCATCATAATGTTTCGGCCGCTGTAACCTCCGGCCTTCTTCAGGTTTATTTGTTCGAACTCAAGAATATTTTTTTTGAACTCGAGAATCTGGAGGGAATTTCGAACGGAAATATTCACGAGTTCGAAAATATACACCTGAAAAAGGCCGGGGGTTACAGCGGCCGACACGTTGTGATAATAACACTCAAGATGAGAACAGTAGTCCGAATAATCGAAATTATACAAATTATCAATCCTACTCTAAAAAATTCAGAAACATAAATATAGTAACTTTATAAATATGAATATATATATATATATATATATATATATATATATATATATATATACATATATATATATATATATATATATACATATATATATATATATATATATATATATACATATATATATATATATATATATACATATATATATATATATATATATATATATATATATATATACGCGCACTCATGCACATAAACACTATCACAGACACCCAGCGAATGACAAAGAGGTAATTATTGTATGAAATTCAAATATGTTCTTTTATAACGATTTTAAACGAGTGTTTACGAGTCAAAGAGATGTAAATAAATAAATTGAATGACATTGAGAGAGAAGGGCTATATATGAAAACATACATAGTTAGAGGCGGAGATAGAGGACAAGAAAGATAGATAGAATGGAACGAGCGAGGTAGAGAGATAGGGTGGCTGTAAATTTTATGATCGTACGTCGTATAGAAAGAGCACCTTCAACGGGGCCATCGGATGCGTGTAACGTGATCGTTATTTTCGACTGTGTTTTTCGACCGGTTAGCCGATTTATATCCGATAGCCAGCAGCTGCCTTTTCCACCCATATCTCATCAGTCTGACCCATATCAAATCATATTAGTCCGAACCCTATTCTTGATAAGACTCGACATTTTAGTTTTTAAATGAGATCATGGTGAAAGCTTTTTTGTTTGAACATGGCCGGTCGTCAGAAGAGCTCTTCAAATCGACCGTTCAGTAAGATGCTTTCGAAGCGCCCTTGGAGACGCGTTTTCTTAAAAGCAGAACAACACCTCGTTTTTCCTTTTGTCATTTCTGTTTTTATTTCTTCATTATTTCGTTTTTTTTTATTACTGATACGACAACAATAGACTCATTTCTTCCATGAATCCAGCCTAAAAACTCCCATTTTCCTTGTCATAAACACTGCTATTAGTCCGTTAAAAAAGAATGGGTGACTTTTATGAACGGCCGTTACGTTACTAAAGTAGAAAATAAGTCATACCAACAAAAAACCCGGACATTGTCCGGTCATGGAATCATTACTATAATAGAGATGTTGTGTGTGTATGAAAATTGAATTTTCGTTTAATTGATAAAAGCAAATGTAAAATTTGAAATATACTTTGCAAGATGGTTAGTCATTGCTTATATTAAATCAAAATATTTTTGTAAATAAATCTATAACATTTGAGACGACTGTTTTCGACGTGGGAAGGTAGGTTAATAAAAAAAATACGAATTGCGATGTGTTCAATTTCTAATGACTTTAAGCAAATAGTTGCGTTCCATATTATAAGCATATTGTCATGTTATGTATATAGCGACCGGCTCTTTCTATTAATAGAGCCAATGTATACCTGCTGAAAATGTGACCTTACGATGAGTCTATAGCGAAATAAAGGGTGTGCAATTTGTAACCGCAATCTGCATTAAGTACAGTGGTAGATAGATGTGCGTGTGCGGTTGCTTGTGTGTGTGCATATATGGAACGTGTAATTAACACACGATTATAAATATATTTGTATAAACAAGAAAAACAGAAATGTACGAATATTACTACATTTAATTCAATATAAATTAACCACATGTAATTCTTTATGCAAATAAAAACTACAAATATTCGAAATTATCTACATAAAATACAAACGGCATGTATTCGCAGAATTATTTTTGTTATTCACTTTGGATGTATATATGAGCCATCTCCTTTGAGTTGATTTTCCCCAACGTTAGAGAACGCGCTCTAATAAAATCTGCGAGTTCGTTCAACCCACACGCAGAATTTAGGACGAGATCTTACTGTCTGTCGGGCTCATCCTTCAAAGCCGTCGGATGTTTCGTCCAGCTCTCTGTAGGAACATGCTTTACTAAACACTAGCAGACCTTTTTTTTAGATTACTCAACCTGTAATATTCCAGTAGGTATTTATAAAAGAAAATATCCCATTGTTAAAATCTTTATTAAATAGTAATTGGTAATCTAACATTCAACAAAAATCTGAATAAAATAAATTGTCATGAAATTTTAATTAATTTAAAGAGCATTTTCATTCGAATTCAAAATGAAAGTTACGGTCTTTTTTTAACGGTGGACATTATACCTAATTTTATTGTATAGAGTTTTAGGTTAAGGTTTACGTTCACATTTTTTGTCGATCACGTATTGCATGTAGACTGCCTAATAAAGCCTCACCGAAAAATGTTATTAAACATTATTAGAGGAGAATAATTTTATGAGAATAAATAATGAAAAACTTTTTTGAAGTTTAATGTAGAACGCCTACAAAACGACAACTATACTGTTCCGGATTCGAACTTTGATTAATTAAGTCTGATTTTGACATTTTTTTTCAATTTAACGGTAGAGCAATCTAAGCGAAATCGAAAAAAATCGTGTTGGAATGATCTTTAATGCTAATGTTTTCGCAGACAATGTTACTAAACAAAATATTTTTAAGTGATTATTCGACTTGTACAGGAATCGAACCTGTGCCACAGAAGAGATACCACCTTACGCCGACGTCGTCTTAGACATTTGGCAGTTTCTCTTCTAAGGCACAGATTCGAGTACGAGTCTTATTATTCACTGAAACAATTATTCGTTTATCAGCAACATCGCGGACTAAATAAACCTTGGTTTAGTCATATTCTTAGTGAAATAATTAGCACCAACAAAAAAAGCAACGTAATACATAGCATACTGTCAGAAATAATTTCCAATATATATATATATATATATACAATATTATGATAAATACTTATTTGAATTCTTATCTATATACACATGTGTTTCATCCTTTCCTGGGAATCATCAGTGTAGAGTATATTGTTCTGCAACTCACACGATTCGACACTTTCAGACCAAAGTCAACATGTTAACTTTTGTCCGATCGCCTAGAACAACTGCGGTTAAAGGAAGAGGAGTAAGTTCTATTTATGTCCATGCAAGTTGACATATCTAGAAAGCTGTCATAAACAGTTTTCAGCGACCCGGTTGGGCGAATTGACATTTGACAGTCTAATTATAATTCTCTTAAAAGGTATGTCTTACCATTAAAGGGGCTATAAACAATAGCATAATAAACATTTATTTAAATTCTTATCCACGTACAAATTTCATCATTTTCCGGAAATCATCAATATAGAGAATGATTGTTCTGCCAGTCACACGATTCGTACGTCTAAGACCGAAGTCAGCACACACCCCCACACACACCCACACACACACACACACACACATATATATATATATATATATATATATATATATATATATATATATATATATATATATATATATATATATACATCAAATTACAAATTACCCCGCATGTCCAAGATTTAATCGGCTTTCATCGGGGATCACGCCTCTAAGAAACAAGATTTTCCACTTACCGTCATGAAACCTGGGTAATGTGTTGTGTGAGTTTAAACTTAAAAAATTGGATCAGTATATATATATATATATATATATATATATATATATATATATATAGATAGATATTTAATTCATAACATTTATCTCTTTACTACATAATATTTAAATAAATACAATCTCATTACTTTCCAATAGTGACCATGTATAAGTGTGTGAATATATATATTTATTTATTTTGGTACAGAAAAATTAGTACAACAGTCGTACCGTCGGTTTCAAGCACGGAAAGACTTAGCCATCCGGCTCTCTTAAGCTTCTGTTGTCAACTGTTTCGGAAATATGAAGTCACCTGTCACTCTCGTTTGGACGCGTTATTTGCTTAGAGTGTTGTGTATTTTTGTTTAAATTTAGTGTAACGACGGTTTAATAAGGTTTGAAAAAAAGGGGGAGGGTGAAAAGTAACAGTTCAGATTTAAACCGGAGAAGATTTAAAGAGATATTAAAAAAAATTTTTTTTTAAAGAAGTATATATATATATATATATATATATATATATATATATATATATGTGTGTGTGTGTGGGGGGGGGGGTGCATATATATATATATATATATATATATATATATATATATATATATATATATACATATACAGAGAGATATAGAGATAGAAAGAGAAAGAGGGGGAATAAGTAACAGTGAGAGAGGTGGGAGCGAAAAAAGGTGCGTATTTAGATTTTAGTTCCTGCACGGAATCTTTAAGCATATGCCTATTATATCCACTTTTTTCAAGATCATTCTTCCAACAAATTAAATTAAGTTTATTGTCCTCACACACAAATGGGCTATACCAATCTGTCGAATGTATTGATATCTTGTCAGCCTTTATGAGGCTATAGTTAATATTATGCTTTTCTACTGATAGTGTAAAGCCTATATTACACACCCACGCCATCCACCGTCTACTCTAGTTCACAAGTTACCTGCAGCCACCTGAAAGACGCACACCGTTGTATTTACCTCCTCATCTCGACCATCTGTTTGCGAATAAAATCACTAGACCGAATATCAACCCTCACACGGGTTGGATGTCACCCCAAAAAATCACAGATGGAATAACAAACATATGCTCCATATTAATGTGCAGTATATATATATATATATATATATATATATATATATATATATATATATATATATATATATATATACATGTATTTATATACATATATATATATATATATATATAAATTTATAGATAGATATATAGTTATATATGTATATATTTATATATTCATGGCAATTAAGCTACCTAGAAGTGCCAATATTTCATCCCCAGGAAATTGTACGCCTAAAGAATGGATATTTGTTAGTGATTGCTTTTATATAACCACGTAGTTTTTACACTAGCTAATCGAGGCTTTGTTGTGAGAAACGTAGCCATTGGCTAATAAAAACAGTATTCCGTGCAAAAGAAATAACAACGACTCTGGTTGGTTAGTTTGTTGGACTAAACACCACGAGGATATATAAAAACAATCACTAACAATAATATCAGCCTGACGATTCTTTGCGTGAATTAAACATGTTTGAATTAATTTCATGACAATTGTTGTAAGAAGTACGAAGCTGACATTTGCTTGAATCTAACAGAATTAGTTTCGGTTATTGAAGTCAAGTAACACGCGGACACGCATAACAACGCCGGCCATAAACATAGGTATGATTTTAACGAACCAAATAAATACACAGGGTCATTCAGACTATGTAGTAAGGGAATATAGGAACACTTCTATGTATTATTCTCTTTTGTGAATGTATCGACTGGAAATAGTTAATGTTAAAACTATCTTTTCCTTATTAATATACCTACCGAACAACTTATCTTCGTGAGCATCTTCTCGCTTGGAAGTCAAAATGAACAATTTAACATATTATTTATTACAGAATATATAACGTGAACATGTACGTTTACGGGACTTAATGAATTTGTTACTTTCTGTTGAAATGAAGTCAACAAATCAACAAATATCGTCGACATCATTTTTCTTAAAATTGTTACTGATGATTTTCGAAAGACTCTCAATTATATTTGTATCTAGGGTTTGAGCTGATCATTGACGTTTTCAACTTCCAAGAATTTGTATTAATCTTGTGACGACCTCCAATAAAAAGCCATCTATGGTATTCACAATCTTTTCTGCAATACAATCATATATGGTACAAATAGACTATAGTCTATGGCTGACTGGTCCACCAAGTTACAGTTGAATGTTCAACTGACTTTCTATTTTCGTCGTTCAATGATATGTACGGACACTTTGGCGATGGTCTTATCAGTAAGGGGTGTGATTTTGAATGGCCTCACCGAACTGAAACCTTCCAGATTGTTTTGTGTAGGGTTATCAAAGTATTAACATATATCAAAACAATCCTGAGACTATTTATGAACCGATGAGTACCATCACAGCCAAAACATAGCAGTGCCAAGAGAGGAGTGATTCATGGAAAATTTGGAACAACGTATCCACATGTGCTTATCATTTTAATGGAGATGACACAGAGACTGTTGAAGATCCATGGGTGGCATTTTTGTTTGCGGCGGTTGGGCGGAGTTGTCATACGATATGGCAATTGCATAAATATGAGTCTCGGAACAAGATATACTTTCAAAGTGCAAACAGCATGCTGGGAACTCGTAATCTCATATCATCATCATCATCATCATCTAGTCGTGGTGGTGTCCCGGATCCCCCTGACTTTCTCACGCTATCTCGCTCTATCCTTCATCACACCTGGTAGGTCTTCATAGGTGCATTGCGAGCCTCCTATTAGGTGTTTGATGCACACGCTTAGTGGTTTTGGCATCCACAGAAAACCATCGCTGATGATTTCATCCTTATCACTCCAGCAATGTCCAGCAAATTTGGTTCTTCTCTCTCTCTGATCAGGACTGAAATCCGAGGAAGGTGTCGATAGAGTTGCTATTCCGTGGGGCGATGTCTCCAGGAGATGTTTAGAGCAGATCTTAGCATTCTGGTGTATGCACCATCGATGCTCTTCTCTGATCTTTTGGTGAAAGTCCAAGTGCTACTTTTATATACGAGTAACTATGCAACAATGGCTTCAAAGCAGTCACGTTTCATCTTAGTAGGAAGGCTTGACTTCCGGATGCCTTTTATATTGGTCACACCTGCACTGACCTTACTGATTCGCACCTTCAGTTAACAGTCTGTGGAATTTCTCTTGGTAACATTACGACTAACATAGCTAAACTCGTCGACATATTTAGAAAAGTCCAACTTAGAGAAGGGATATTCTGTATTGGTTCAGGAGAATGTGCTCTATTTTGTTTGTGTTGCCAAAAAGCCCAACGCAATTTGCCGTTTCTCTAAGACAGTTTAGTAGGGATTCTTCCTATCTAGTTGTGTCAGCAAAAATGTCAATGCAATCAGCATAGCCTGCCTCTGTGATTTCTCTGGAGGACACCTTCTGCTTCTTGCAAGTACCAATGTCAACCCATTTTCTTTTAACTTTTCAACTGACATACGGAGGATGTAGTAAAGGCAAATTATAAATAGATAGGAAGTTATATTATCAGCTTATGGAATAGCCGTAGTGACCTAAAAAAGTTCGGTGTCTCCATCAGCCGATCGTACCATAGACTGCTGTACAATATCATTATTGCATTAACAGTCTCATCCGGAATACCATATGCCAAAAGAATTTTCCTCATCTCCCATCTGTATATCGAATCGAAAGCCTTCGAAAAATTCCCGAAAAAAAAGACTGCGCTCAGACGTCTTTATCATTCTCCCTCTATGTGGTGTTGAGATGATAACTTGTGGTGTGGAGATGAGAACTATTATCAACCAGCTCCCCAGGTTGCGAATAGGATAACTGCCTCTAAATATATAGATCGGCTGCGAATGCACCAAATAAGCAGTGACGGAGAAAATTACGGGTTGCCCTCTGGCAAGGCATAGCATCCACAAGCCAGCCCACCAGGTTTACAGTGAAGCCAAGTGAGCAGCTTGGTAGATGTGTGCTCCCAGCAGATGAACTCGCAAGTTCAAGTCAATGGTGAAGCGCATCAGTTCAACAAAGAACTACAGCTTTGAAACAGCAGGTGATGTTTGTAGACAAAATACAGCTATTGAACAATCAATTATTCTTATAAAGATTGTAGCATTATTTTGGTGTGGCAGAGGACCACTGTGAGAAGTAAATACACACCTGAGTGGCAGACCATCCCTATGCCAATGTATTGCTTCTTCCGGATTTTACTGATTTTTCTTGTTTACACTTTTATGAATAAATATCGCCTTGTATGCTGACTAATTTTGATCAAAACAATAAAGAAACTGTGGCCCATCAGTTCAGACACCGAGGTTGTTTTCAAGTCTCATCTATGGTGTTGGTGCCTTTTGCTCATGATGAGTCTGAAGGTAGATGCACATTCTTAGAAACTTTGCTTTACGGACACGACGCGACAGTCTACCGAGACACTTTCATGCTAAATTATTCTACTAGTATTCGCGTAATATCTCTGATATATTAAAACGGTCAACCATGGAGAGCCTTCTTATCAGCGGACTTTCCGAGATGTAGTTTTATGTAAAGACCCGTGAGACGTAGGCGAGTTAAAGGATCCAGTAATAGCATAAGGCTTTAATAACTTTAGAAATTATAATCTCAGATATATTAATTAATCTTTTTAAGAGAGACATTCTGGCACACTAATGAGTGATTAAGTAATAAACATTTCCAACAAATTACCTCAAAACAATGCTGCAAGCGAATGTACAGTATTTATATTACAATTGGGAATTATTAGATACTAGCAGGACACGTCACCCGGCATTGCCTGGAAGAAATGTAAAAACATGAATTACAATTTGGAAACAACCGACATAACGCAAATAGATCACATCGGACATTTTTAATGTTTAGAAAAAATGTCGGTTATGGATTATGGAAAATCTATGTACCCATAAAAAAGAATTAATTCAGAGTTGAACAAAAATAGAAATTGCCACAGTGTAGAAGAACATCTCCTTCACAGACCGATTATGGAAAAGGGTACTTCTTTCGCGCCTGGATTTGTTCGATCTGTTATCTATTCTCTCCTCCGTCATTGTAACCAATCCTTCTATACTGCGGCAATTTTTATTTATGTTGTTACTTTAGAAAACATAATAAACGTTCGAGGATTTTTGCCACATTAATAACTTACGTTGTGTTAAATTCGGCCCCCGTGGGGAGTCAAGTAAATTCGATACTTCTAAATCTAGAAATCGTATGAAGAAAGATTTAAGAAGCCTTAAAAAATAATAGAAAGTTAAGTAAGAAAAAATGTATTTAATGTCTCCAATATAGTTGGTCAATAATTACTATTTTAGTCACGTAAATTCTAATTTCGTGTAATATCTATTAAGAAAAGTGTTCAATTAGAGGTAGTATTCTCGCTAAATTGTTCTAATTTGTACGGTAAGTCACAACTACATGTGTACTGTATGCGAATGAAAACATGGGTAAGGAATATGCAATTATCGTATAATATTCAATACGAAAGAAATCAATTTTTAATGTTTTAATAAAAAATACTTCTATAAAGTTACGTTTAGTTTTAATATTATATCATCAAGACGTGTACTTACTAAGGTTGGAAGTGGTTTTGTTATGCTGCGCGAAATGTGTTTGTTTTAGTGTAATGCGTTATTCCGTAACGTAACTACGTTATGTGTTCGGAAGAGGAAGTGATTTTCTGTACTCGGCGGTGTTTCTGTTTAACAATTCCGAATGAAATAAAAGTCTGGCAGTGTTATGAGTGGCGGGCACAGTAGATAATTGGCAGTGAGTAAGTATAGTGAACACTCTCTCTGTGGAAATTACAGATGAGAGAGTGAATGAGCTAGGAATAAATATAATAATTGATATATGTTGCTGAAAGTATGCGAAAGTTTCTGCAAACACGCTTGAGTGAATAAGACTATTGCAGTGGGTATTTTAGTAGTGTATGATGCATGTGGTTATTTTCTTACCCCTGTCAAAGGTACAGGAGAAAAAAACAGTCCACTTTATGTATATATATATATATATATATATATATATATATGGGTGTGTGTGTGTGTGAAAAATGACAGTAGTAGTGTATGATGCATGTGGTTATTTTCTTACTCTCGTCGAAGGTACAGGGGTGAAAAAGAGTCCACTTAATATAGTAAATATGAGATGTCTCTATCTGTACGTCTGATGCGCACGGTGCTAATAAGAACAAGTTAAAAAGGCTATAATGGCGGTGACAATATACGTATATGCCGCTGTCATTGCCGGTTTAGAATGATTAGAGGAGAGCAGGGGACATTGAAAATAAAACCCTAATATCGAACATATATTTTCTTGGGTAAAACTTGGATAAATCTAAACCAAGACACACTATTATTTCTCTTGCTTACCATCATAAACCACTTTAACCTAAGCCGACCGATAAACGCAAGGAATCATCTGGAGACGCACATCTTAGATTATTGGCGCCCACGTCTCGTTTGTACATCAACACGTTTACAACAACTTAATAAAACAAAAAATATAATTAATATAAAAAGTATAAAAAACAAACATTAATTGATTTGTTTGGGAGTTGAGCGTTAGGCTAAATAAAGGGTCTGGCGATTAGATGGTCATTACTGATGAGAAGGTGCGGTTAGGTTAACAAAATGGTAGCAAAGGCGCGTGTTGAACGCATAAACCGTTGAAACGTTCGAGCCAAATGTAAGGATTCGAAGCAAACGCGAGACGCTGACACAAATAAGGGCCACCACTATTTTCAGCAGGTGGTCGCCGCTTGGCCTACATTTGCTGATTTATACAAAAAGGGGGGCGCTAAAACCGTGGTTTAGTGAATGGTAAGGGCCTTTCTGGGTCGCTTACAGTTGTGTGGCAAGTTGCAGGTTTATAGAAGGGTCATTCAAGGTTAAGTGGGGGTTAAGGGAGATCCGATGAAAGGGTTAAAAGAAATGAATCCTTGGAGATGGAAAGGTTGGGGTGTCAATGGGCTAAAAGTGAGACCTCGGCCGGGTGCAATAAATATTTCTCGGATGAAATTATTTTTTTGCTTTTTTATTTTTTTATTTTTTTATTTATTTAAATACCAACGAAAAAATCCAACGTTACTTTAAACTTGGGATAATTATTTAATCAGATATTTCTTATGTAGATAACTGCATAACATAATCTAAGATGTCTGATTTAAGCGAATTAAAGTTATTATATATGATTTCGTTATATTTCATTCCCCACTAGACAGAAGTGTAAGTAATAAAAAGTAATGACATCAATTTTCAGAAACGTAAGCTTTAAGATAGAAATAAAAACGAATCTAAAAGAAGGTTAGTTTTAGATATAAGCTTTAAGTTAAAATTGAAACATACGAGCTTTATAGAAAACCAAACAAACTCCCATTAACCGAATTAACTACCTATGCACAGTTTTAAAACAAATTCCTTGACCAATAGGCCATAGACGAGTCACTAATAACAGCAATAGAAATATATTAATTCAATGCGAATAAATATGCAACATCCTTTAATATAGTGGGTGTTAGGATATATTAACATGATAAAAACAATAATAGAAACAAAAATAATAGAAAGCGAGATATTGGTTGTTTTAAACCGCTTTATCACAAAAAGTTAAGGACACAAAAATTATAAAACAATTCTTAAGGATGATAGAAGACATGCACCAATAAACGTGTAATGATTAAATTGAAGTGCGATTCGAACGGACATATTTTTTTCCTCCGGTTCGTTTCGATACACTCACACCTTCACTTTCAAAAACAAGTTAAAGGTTTCACAGGAACGTGTTAACTCAATATTTCTCAACCAATGAATATCGTTTTGACCCCAAAATCTAACAAACCGACGCGAACTATACTCACGCTATAAAGACGAAGAAATACACAGAGTTATTTACGAATCCAGCCCGGCGCACCTCGGAACCTAAAGAACGTATGCTAAAAAATGAACACTTCAAAACATACGCACACGCTCCCTCACCTCACGCACATCTACACACGAACTAACAGAACAAGGTAAACCTATGCAGACTTACTTAGACAGTGCTGCATTGCTACTCACTCACATACACTGTCTATACCCACACACGCATAATCACACTAACACATATATAGACTACACATCTTTAGCCCTAGTGTCTGCTTATTTACCGATGATTTCTACCAAAGAACACGAGTTGTATAAACTTTAGCAAAAGAAAATTTCTTCACTAAAACTGACTTTTATATTCCTGTAAAATTGTAGTTCTATAAACGTATTATTGATTAATTACGTTTTCTATCATTTTTAATTCACACACCTCTGTTTATGTTTAGTTAGCACTTGCGAGCTGTTGACTCTAATATTCGCTCAAACTTTATTTCATTTCAATTTAATATGTTTCCGTCACGATCTACAACCCACATTTTATAATTTGCATTAATTGTCGGTGGTGTTCTTGGTAAAATCCCAAAAAGGTCAACGTTGTCTAATAATGGCCTTACCAAGGCCAGGGACAACGCCACGAACGATTTACAATAATTAATAGGAATAGCATTAAACATAGTAATTTTCTCGTGGAAAATCAATACGTACCCGTACGTAAAAATAATTAACAATAGAAACTGTTATAATGGTACTGATCCTATTGGTGTTGATAATAGCAAGTTCTGTTATTGTAGAATTAAAACTAATGCCCACTAATGAAGATGTCGTGTCGACCCCATTTATTCATCAGCACTCCTACCAAATCCGGATCTGTGTATATCTTGTCATGTCGACCTTGTTTGTGGCTAGACATTTCTGAATTACTCAGATGTTAAATACTTGCACACCTTAGCCCGTGTAACAGAACCCAACATAGTTTCTTTCTCTTCGTGCATATCGTCACGCGAGGTGACTACTCAGATCTTATCAAATAACCGTATCAGCAGCAGCTCACAATCAAATATATAATGGTAGTGTCACTTCACTCAGACGCTAATTCGGGGACTTGCCCGCCTCCCGGCTTCGATGTCCAATGAGTCGCCGTATCCGCTGTTGATTCACGAATATTTGTAAGACATTACGGCGCCATATCACTACTATACGACGATATTAAGCAGCCGCAACATCACCCTTTTCTGCTCGAATACCTGCTGGACGAAACAGCATTTCACCGAACACAAAAACGACAGTCATCAGTACCAGCAGGAGCAACGACAGCTTCGCCACCCACTTCTACAGAACGCCAAACAGACTGGCAAAGTTCTGTAGCAAACGAACCATCATCATCATCTGCAGCTTGTACCTCGGCTAGCCAAAGTTCTGCAGCAAACGAACCATCATCATCATCTGCAGCTTGTGCCTCGGCTAGCCAAAGTTCTACACCACTTACGTCAGAAGCCACAGCTCCCAGCAAAAAGACGAAAGGACACTCTAACCAGGATAACAATTACCACCATCCTACGGTAATGCGCCATCACCTTTTCGGTCGATTCACTTTTAACCATGAACTCATCTTCATTATCATATTGATTTCTTTGAAATAAAAGCAACTCTTACATTTTATTTCTCTGCAATTGTCGCATTTAATTCTCTTCTTTCTCAACCATAAATAGGATCTTGCAACAGAGTAATGTTTACCAGCTAATTTCACATATAAAGTAACACTAACTAATAACATAAAAAATGAATAAAGGTATGCAGTAGTGCCACAAAAACATGATGACATTTAGAAGTGAATATGAACACTAGCTAAATATATATTGTAAAAAAATCTCTACAATTTATTATGACATCTTTAAATTCGCCCCTCCCCACCCGCAATATAAATATTCCTGACTGTAAATTAAGTAAATCAATGAATAAATAAATAAATAAATGAAAACCAAAAATTGATAAACTTGGTCCTAATTATTTTCAATCCCATTTCAAATCCTATTCAAAACAAATAAAACCATAGTACATTTTGTTTCATTATTTTAAGGGCGGAAAAAGTTATATCTGTCTCCACCCGAGCAACACCGGATTTATAAAGCTAGTACAGTAATATTATTATCGTTTGCTTCAACTTGTACGGGTACTCGACATAAGATCACATGAGTATCACATTTTTCTCTAACTGGTTCATCGGAGAAGAAATTCAGCTGTATTGCGAATATTAAAAGAACACTAATCATCTGATTTTGTAAGGCTGTTTTGTGTTTAGGCAGTCGATTGAAATAAAATCTCCCGGTTTTACTTATTTAAATAAACTTACGTGGATTACGTTAGATTGTATGAATCAGTAAAAAGGCTGCCAAAAACAGACCAATTCCCATCCCAAAGGAGATAGTAATGCCTGAGAGGATGGCCTTCTTGGTCCGAACTGAACCATACCTAATTCAGTTTAAAAAGTATAGCCCTTTGCGAATCAGATCCTAGAATCTAAATGTTCGATTAATTCTCTGGCTCGTATGAAAAGAATATCTGTAAAAAAGGTCATTTACTTATGTACCTCTCACAGCAACAATATTTGACACAAGGCCAGTTTACTGTGAGGAAAAACAGCTTCTCTACAGAGACACTCTGGAACAGGACAAAAATAGGCGTGGTAGGCAACAGGCAATACACCAACTCGCTATCGAAACAGGAGGTAACGCCTGGAAGGAATGACTTCCTAGGTCCAAATCCGTGCATACATCATACTCAACAATAGAGCTTCTAACATGAGTCAAAACAGTTCATCAGTTGTCAAAATGGGGCCATGAATATTCTCATCTGTGTACAACAAATCTGAGCTTGCAATGACAATTTAATTTTAAAAAGATACACAGTCTCTAATAATTTGCTTTTTGCTACCTATATCTATCCTCTCTCTCTATGC
>OY744522.1:76872618-77022618 GCA_963556195.1 Sepiola atlantica
CTTTTCACATTTAAACAATATAACCATCACAATTAACTGCCCACTTCCTTTTTATCTTGAGACTGTTTTAGTGTATTTATTTTCTTAGAGGAATGTCTGGTGTCACCCGAGATTGGATGTACAAGTTTAGGAGTGATATACTTGCTTCACTTACTATATTGCACTATATTACATATTTTATTCTTAATGTTTACATGTTATGAAATTAATTCTTTAAGGTGGGGCCCAGGGATGAGTTCAGAATCGATTAGGTAACTTTGTAAGTGCAGTGCCATCAATAAAAATAAATTTCGGCACCTCTTTAGACTTTAACTCCTCGAAACATACTCAGATCTCCCGGAAATGAGTAGGGGAAGCTTTGTACTCTTGTTCCATGCCCTGAACCCCTTTATTAATATTCTGTCATATTCTTTTGTAATTTATGGACTCTCAATTATTATATCAAATGTTATATAACTCGTATATAGGTGCCCGACTCGTACGCAAACTCCACGCTATGTAGGATGAAAATGAAATATAGTTATCTACGTACTCTGATTTACGCAGTTTCAGACTATACATGTATATGCGGGTCTATCTCTGAAATAAGTAAAAATCGTATTTGTAGACCTTTAGATCAAAGTGAAATATTCTCATCCACGTATTCCTGGTATTCTTGGTAATGTTGTTTCAGAATATATGTGGTTATGGAGGTCTATCTACAAAACTCAAGCTAGAATTCGTAAGCACACACACAACCATACACCACAACTTTATATATACATATATATATATATATATATATATATATATATATATTACTATTTCATGTATCCACATTAAATTTTATAAGAAGATATATTTTTTATGTATCAATTTTCATTATTTACTTCAACAGTGCTCGATACTTAAGTAGATCCAGGTAGTAAGTTATGGAAATATATTTATGGCAATTAAGCTACACAGAAAGACGCGCATTTTATCCCCGGGGGGAGGCCTCAGGCTAAAATGTGTAGCTTAATTGCCATAAATATATTTTCATAACTTTATATATATATATATATATATATATATATATATATATATATATTAAGATAGTAACTGCTTCAGGATGGATTAAATTAATCCTCCCAGACAGAACGGTTTAACACCACTTTAATGAACGTGTCTCAAATGTAAGGCTTAAACTTAAGGTTTCTTAAGAAGACACTGAAATTCAAGTAATCCACTTTAATGTGTGTCTTATGCCTACGGATGACAATCAATACAAATCAGGAATTTTTAATTCGTCAAATTGGGTTTGATACGCGTATTAACCACCCCTAAATATCACATTCCAAATACACTGGAATTTAGTGAATATTCATTAATGGATGTCTTATAATTATTTTAAAAATTTCACAAAATCAGAGATGTCTCAATTTTCACAAAAGGGAGGAATTATTTCCTCGCTTTGCATGAAACTCAATTAAACTAAATATATCCCAACTACCCCACCCTCACACCTAGTAGGTTTGTTTCAAAATTCATGATGATCGAGTAATTAGTTTAGGAGTGAATTCCTTACATACAAATATACATACACACACCTAAATTTATAAATCAGAGACATGTAGATAGAAAAGGCTTACCTGTGAGTAATCGTGAAATATAAAATATTTCAAACATTCAACTTAAAACAATTGTTTTGTTTTAAATAAAATTTAAATTTCGCTATTTATAATTTAACCATGCAATTTTAATTGGTTTTTAAATCTATACAACTCAAAGTAAATTGTATTTGCTGCAGTAAAAGTTTAACTAAATAAAGAAAATCGATAAAGTTAAATTTTTTTATTTTTATTATTTGAAATGTAAAAGTATTTAAATTTTCTTTAAATATTTTATCACTTCTGTACTGATTTTATAAGTAAGAACACAACTCATTTCAAAATGCATCGATTTGTTTTCAATACACTAACTAGCTTAAGTGCATATAGCTTGCAGACTTCGGTAACCATATCTGATTTGAGACTTAGAAAGATACGTAAATATAAAATATTGATTGAAAATTATTTTATTTCATTAATCCTGAGAAGTTCACTGGAGCTACTAGATTATAAAAAAATACGGGACCACTATCATTATAAAAACATTCTTTAAGGGTGCCTGCGCATGTTAATATCAAACAAGAGTTGTGCAATTCCAACCACACATCTCCTGAGTCGGCACTACTTGATTGCACCGGCAAAGGGGAAGTGCAAGACGACTGAAACAATGCTGAGATTAGCACAGAGCACATACATCACCTGATATAACCAAATAGTTTCCCATTTTAGTACCGACCAAGTTCAACCGCGCCTAACTTCGATGATCTAAGGAGAACCGTGTATACATAAACATATCAATCAAAGAATTATAACTGTTTGCCATTATTTATGGAAATCGCTCCAGACAAGGCATGAAGTCACTGGATGTAAAAAGCTTAATAGATATACTACTTTGAGGTAAAAACACAAGCCAACGATTAAAGTTAGATTAATAGATTTCAACCCAGAAACAAGGCTACCGAAATTGCGAACACGAAACTTCGAAAAATTCATGAGCACAACTAAAAAAACGCGAAAGTTTTTTTTGCAAATGAAACATAACAAAAGCTTTAATTCTTATTAAATGTTTATTTTAATGAGAAAGTTAATGTTCCTATTTACTTGCCGCCTCACGAGGGCAGAGTTCAACACAATGTGGGGACATCAAGATTCTTCAAAACGGGCACTCTGGATTTGAGAAAAATAAACATGACCTTAGTCTGGAAAGACCCCTTCTTCAGTGACTGAAGATAGAAAAGACGAACTACAGCAGCATAACTGATTCTAAACATTGCTCCCAGCCAAATGGAAATTAGTTATTTTTGTGTCTTCCAGATTTCCAATTTAAACTAAGCCTAAGACACACATATTTCATTTATATTGAAAATGGCAACTCTTGAAATAATAAGCATGACAGAGTAACATACATGTCTGTCTGTCACTCTGTCAAGAGAAATATAACTTTACTAGTGCACACCATCCGTCCAAAATAGAGGGAAATATATACCCTGTCAGTGTATATATAAAACCATATAATTACGTTAGTAATGTAATGTTTCAAATATATATTATTATCATTTTTGATTACCTAAAGAAAAACTAACACTCATCGACTTTTTATGTAGATTGAAGTATCTCTTTCTAAACTCCTTTCCGGTGGCGGGGGTTTCCTTTCTAGCTCTCCCCTTCTCACTACTTTAAATGGTTTTGTTCGGAAGCTAGAATCATGCATTTGATTTTACTCGCCAACCTTTGTGTAGCGGGACGGATTTATATGTATTTATATGTTACAAATAAATACACATTGGTCTTTATTATAGAATGAAAAATACTGTACTTTCATATAATGAATATGTGTTCTATATTTTAATTTGATATTTGTGGTTTCTCTGAGGCCTACGCACAAGTCCTACTGAAGAACCTTTGGTTTGATGTAGCTTTTTGAGATTTATGAACCGTAATGTTATCGACTAGGAAAACATTTACCCGAAGAATCGGAGAGTACATCAACCTAAACGTTGTGTAGGTAACAGCAGTCAAGTTGAGGATTACAGTCTGAAAAATGGAAATGATGGGCATTCCCATTATTTATAGGCAAACAAAGACATAATATAACACTGGTCATTTGATTCTTAGATCTTTCTTTTTCATTAATTTCTAGTGATGTCACGAGCTTTAATTATCTCATTCTGTCCTTGTCTATGGAACATTTACATGGACTATGTAAAACACGACTCATATTTCAGCGTATCCTTATGAATCAAATTCTATTTTCGTCTGGATTTCTGTTTTAAGCAATTCCACCTTTTGAAATCAAAACTGCGTTTCGTCCTCGGAAGTCATCTACCCGATATTAGATTTTTGGTTTAGAAACTAATACATAGCACGCAAGCCTTATTTCTCTCTTCCCCTCATCCTCTTTCTTTCCCTTTCTTTCTCTCTTTCACCATTCTCGTCATAGTAAGCCAATCGCGCGCAATCAAACGTTTCAGTGGGTAGCTATCAATGATCAAAAGGTACGATATCTACAAAAGACATAGACTCACGTATGAGTAAACTATAACTTTTTCAATATAAAATTACATATAGCAAAAAAGATCCTCGATATTAAATTACATCCTCAAAGTTCCTCTTTTAAATTTTATTTTACGAACGCAAAAAAAGAGGGGAAATAAAATGCTGGGGTCGTTTATTATGTGTGTAAGGGTTAGATTAATAAAAATATGTTAACAGCATATAAATGAGAATAAATAAGTGTTGTGGGTGACCTACCTACCATTTAATAGTAACTAAATGGTAGCAACCGGCTACCATAAATACCGGTTTTGCCGGGAGAACATTTGGGACGCACATTTAGGCACTAGCACTGCCAACACTGACTTGTGTATAATTTCTCTGTGAAATACAATTCGTTATTATTATCTCTAAACCTGTTGTTCTTTTATTTCATTGTTGGTACCCCTAAACGGGTCCACAACAATACGAATAACAGCTTGTCGTAAAAGTTCAGGTAAAAATGAAAAATAAATATTTCTTCAAAATAAGTAAAATACAAAAATATATTCATCTATATATTAAATGCGGTAGCGCAAAATTCTCTTCCGCTAGTTCGTGAGTGTTTAAAATAATCACAATAATACTAAAATCTTAAATACTAAAAACATATTCTCGAGTGTATAACCCAAGCCACATAGTCAGGTGACACTTACCAACAAGAGGGAAGTAAAAATAAAATTGCACTTAGTAAGCACAACTAATAGAATAGATAGAATATACTAAGACGAAACCAAAGTAACTGAAACGGCTTTGATAACAATATCAGAAAATGGTATAATCCCCCTCTCAGCTACTCAGCGGCATTACTATCGATTGGTACCACATACATTGGTTCTAGAGTGTATGAGAGGATAGACAAGACTAGCAGGATAGCAATATCTGAATATCGATGACAGAGCATGGAAGTACTGAATCATGTCGAAGTTTATTGATATTTGAACTCCAAGTATAACCACCGGCCGATATAAACGAAATATCAGTAGTAAACGGATGATGCGAGAATACCAAGTAAGTTGCAATGCTGACGAAAAGAAACGAAGGTTATAGATATCTAGGAAATGTGTCGTCACTCGGATTCCAGCAAAAACTACCTTTTTTATCAAAGATAATTGTAAATAGAAACAGAACAAAGCAAATAGAAAGAACATCATACCAGCCCAAAGGAAGTTAAAACTGACAGAAATCTATTTCAAAGATAGCCCACTACTCACAAAAAATCACTCATACACACTTGCATATGACAATATCAGCCTCGGCGGGTACCACGCCAAACTATCATGAAGGGTCAAGGCAGATAGAAAGACAGAGGGGTGACAGCAACAACCAGACCTTTACTAAGGGGGTGCATAACTTAAACGCGAGGGGGGTAGTGCTACTCAAATTCTAGAGAAGACCAACAATCGTTACTAGTGAGAAATCAATGGTAAACGGCTGCTGCTATAACACAAAGTGATTTGTATTGGTTATCGAAAAGTGGTTGAGAATACTATAAATCTGGGGAGATGTGTGTCCCAGACTCCAGAAAATACCACGGGTTATGGTAAGTGATTAATCAGTGATACTAACTTGTGTTTAAACTCTTAGTTAGTAAATAATAATAATAATAATAATAATAATAATAATAATAATAATAATAATAATAATAAAGTGATAATAATAATAATAATGATGAAAATAATAATAATAATAATAATAATAATAATTAAATTATGTTATACATAGATCATACTGTCATACATAGATGAAAAGATGCTCAAGGAAGGCAACAGCAGGAAACAGAACATATCAATGCATGGATTCACTATAAGAAAGCTTACGAAGGAATCCCTCAAACATGGATAATTGAAAGCTTAAAAATGTACAAGATACATTACAGGATTATTAATCTCATCATGAAAGCAATGATAACATAAAGATTAGAACTGACAGCTGGAATACAACACCTGACGGAGATCAAAATACAGAGATACATGTTCCAAGGTCACTCCCTATCCCTACTACTGTTTATCATAGCTATGATGCCACTCAACTACATACTAAAAAAATATGATGCCGGATATAAGTTCACAGGCAGAGAACAAAGAATAAACCATCTCATGTACATGGACGACCTTAAGCTATTTGCAAAAAAAACAAACGAAAAGGAACTTGAAAAACTGATAAACACGACAAGCATCTTCAGCCAGGACATTCAAATGGAATTTGGAATAGGAAAGTGTGCACTGCTAGAGATGAAAAGGGGACAGCTGGAAACGACTAGGGGCATGGAACTACCCAACCAAGAGCTAATGAGGGCGCTAGGCGAACAGGATAGCTATAAATATTTGGAAGTGCTGGAAGCAGACACAATCAAATCTACAGAAATAAAAGAGAAAATTAGAACAAGAATATATGAGAAGAACAAGAAAGTTCTTAGAAACAAAATTATATAGCAGAAACCTAATAAAATGAATGCATACCTGGGCAGTATCACTAATAAGTTTCTCTAGACCATTCATAAGTTGGGCAAAAGAGGAACTCAGGCACCATGACCAGAGGACTAGAAAAGTAATGACCATGCACAACGCACTACACCAAAAAGACGATACAGACAGACTCTATGTAAAGAAAAACGAAGGTGGAAGAGGTCTGGTAAGTATAGAAGACTGGGTGGACGACACAAAAAAGAACTGGAGAAATATATAAACCGGATCACAGAAGGGCTGATCACCGCAGCAAGAAACACTGTCCTAACGAACACCACGGGAAGCACCGAAACCAGAATCAAAAATACAAGAAATGAAAAGTGGGAAGAAAAACAACTACATTGACGTTTTATAAGAATGACAAGAAAAGAGACGCACAAAAATAGTTGGACATTGCTGAGAAAAAGACACCTGTACAGAGAAACCGAATCCCCACTGCCTGCTGCACAACACAATGCGATTAGGACCAACTACATTAAAGATTAAATAGATTTTTTAAAAAACAGTGAAACAATAAATGCAGTTTGTGCGGACAAAGATACGAAACAGTAAATCACATAATAAGTGAATGCTTAAAACAGCCCAAAAGGTATACAAAAATAGAAGCAGTACACTGGGAGCTATACAAACAAATGCATTTCAAACACTCGGACAAATAGTAGAAACATACACCAGAAACAGTATTTGAAAATGAAAAACACAAAATCATCTGGTATATGGAGGTATAAACAGATAAACTCATATACGCAAAGGGTCCGTATGTCATAATAGTCAACAAGAATAAAAACTCCTGCCAACTCGTAGATTTTTCCAAATGCACAGAAAAACGAAGCAAATACACTTAACTCACTAGAGAATTTTAAGTGATATGGAGTATAAAAGAAGTAAATATAACACCAATAATCGCAGGAGCATTTCGAACAGTAAAAACAGAGAAATTGGAATCAAAGGGAGGACTGAGACCATTCAAAAAACGGCAATGATAAAACAGCAGAAATCTTAAGGAAAATCCTTTAATGCGGAAACTTTTTTTACATAAGGTACGAAGATTAAACAATCACATGCAAGTTACAATAGGAAAGTAAAATAAATCACATGAAAAGCACCACAAGGACCCAAGGAACAGAAACTGCAATACATTCTAAAAACATCCCCCTTAACATGTGATAGCACCAGCCCCGGCTGATACAATATAAAACAGTCGTCAACGGTCAAGGAGGATGGAAAGACCGAGCTCCGCTTGAAGAGTACGAACAGCATTGCGACATTATGGAGGGTAATTGCCATCTAAATCCCAGAGAAGACAAATTATCGTTGCCAATGAGAAATCAATGGTAAGCGTCTGTTGTGATAACGCAGATTTATTTGCAGTAGCTATCGAAAGAAATAGAGTGCACTGGAAATCTGGGGAGATATGTTGTCACTCATACTCCAGGAAACACCACTGGTGATTATCAGTAAGCAATCACTGATGACGGTGTGTGTGAGAACTTATAGTGAGTAAACATAATAAACTCCTATCAAAATAAACGTAGTAGCATTAACATAGATTGTTGCCACTGTGTATAACCTTGATGGGTCTGAAAAGATGAAAAGACTGAGGAAGAATAATATCGTCGACACCTGGAGTGGAAGTAAATCGAAAGTATCGAAATATTGCTTAAGCGTATTGTCACTCGGATTCCAAGAAAAACTCCCGCCCTTTATCAGCGGGAAATAATTGGTAACACTTGGTGCGTGAACACAAAGCTAGTAACAATAATAATGGGAAATAATTAACATTATTGGAAATCTTGGGAAGGAAATTTACCTGCTTTCATTAAATTTCTATGATAAACCCACCCTGTAAGGCATGCTTCGTGCCTACTTTCCGTTTTTTCTGAGCAATAGATTTTGACCTAATAACTGATTTTTCTTTTGAATTTTCTGTCATTATCTTTCGTAGTGGTAGTAATATTAACTGCGTATTGTTGTTGACCCGGCATCTTAATGACTCTTTATTCAAAATGTAGTTATATTCTTAGCAGTAGTAGTGTATATTATTAGTAACAGTAGTAACAGTAGTAATAGCAGTTTACCATGAAACATCCCGCATTACATAGGATTATCTTGCAATTTTTTGGTAAATATAAGTGTAGGGCATATTTTTATTATTATTATTATTATTATTATTATTAGTAGTAGTAGTAGTAGTAGTAGTAGTATTACTGTTAGTAGCAATTTTTTGGTAAATATAAGTGTAGAACATATTTTTATTATTATTATTATTATTATGAGCAGTAGTAGTAGTAGAAGTAGTAGTAGTAGTAGTAGTAATCGTAGTATTACTGCTAGTAGTAGTAGTAGGTGTAGTAGTAGTAGCAGTAGCAGTAGCAGTAGCAGTAGCAGTAGAAATAGGATACTATAGAGGAGGCACGTAGCTAGACTTCTAACTTAGGTGGAGGCAAGGCATTTTAGGAGGGGCAAAACTAATATTGATATTCTAATATGAGTGACGTTTTGGTTCAGTGTGTGTGTGTGTGTGTACTGATATATAAATATAAATAAGTAGTAAAAGAATTTCAATTTCTTTTATATAATCAAAATATATTGTGGTGTATTTCGGTAGGTACATGTAAATAACAACATAAGCCTATGCTTATGTTGTTATTTACATAAAGCACATAAAGCATAGTAAACACTGTAATAATAATATAAAGTTCGTAAAATAAGGTAGCTACTTCAGTTATTGAAATGCGCAAGGATGCGCTCTCTGTCAATGTTTCTCAGCAAATCTTTTTCAAAGGATATGAGGCAGTGAGGTCAGTCTCTCTGCTGACATCAAAGATCGCATTCTTGTTTTGATGCGCTTCACTGCAGAGAATAGTCTTTCAACGGTTACTGAGATCTATGGGATGGTAAGGAGCAATTGCAATACTCTTTCCCGCCGAGATTAAAACACTGAATTACAGTTACAAAAAATAAATTAGAAATGTATTCCATCACAAGGAAAACAAATTTCCTTTCAAATTTCGAACAGACACGAAGTAATTGATATTTTTTTCAATTATTAACAAAATATTAAAATGGCTGACTATTTTACAAAGAAACCTAAATGCATTTTGATGGATTTAATCTCGTAATTTAATTACGAACCGGGTTGAAATAATAATATTATTTAGAAAGCCATTCTAAACATAGTGGGAAGCGGGGGGGGGGGGCTTAGTAAACTATTCTGTACTTTTACCTAACAATGTAATAAACAAAAGATATCGTAAACATTGAATTTAACTTGAAGATCTTATCTAAAAAATTGCCCGGTCCGCAAACTACACAAGTACCAAAAAGATAACACAATAAGTGTTCTTTATTGGTAGAGTGCAGCTTTATTGGTAGAGAGTAGCCCCGTATTTACAACTATATCCCCCGCAAGTATGGTTCTATAACATTTTTTTCAATCGATATATCTTCCCTAATTAATTACCGACTTTTCCTACTTTGCCAAAATTGCCAAGTTTTCCTTTGCCGAATTTTCCGTTGCAGAATTTTCATTTGCCGAATGTTCAGGGCACCCCTTTTCTCTTTCAATTTACGAAATATCTATTTCTTACATTGTTTTTAAATATTGGTGTAAAAATATAAGTCTCGATGTATTGCTTCTAAATAGGGGGTATTTAGAAGACAGATATCGATACTTATAGTAATTTCTCCTTTCTCAAATAATATTTATTTAAAAATAATCTCACAAGAAAAGACACGTTTCACAATAAATTTTAATCCAGAACTCTATAATTAAGTTTATAATTAATAACACTGGTCAACACATTTTTATTTTTTTCTTTGGCAGACCATCTAGGAGTGTTTTCTGGGGTTTTGAAGGTCGCTGATTACGAATATAACATTGGTTTTGCCAGATTGGTTCTAGTTTAGAAGATACTGATAGCCCCAAATAAGCCTAAACTGCTAAAATTCTCCCTGAAATACTTCAATATAGAAGCAGTAAATAATAATTTTCTGATATTATTGAATCATTATAATGATTATGTATATATTGAAGTATTTCAGGGAGAATTTTTATATAATTATTTATATAGGGAGAATTTTTATATAATTATATACTGTAATTACTTAATAACATGTTCCATAAATATAGTTGCAGTATAAATTAAACAGTAATTAAGAATTTTCTTTTTAATTCCACAGTTGAAAATGAGTTCCAGAGAGAAAATGAGTTCTTCTAGAAGATGTTGCAGATATGAACCGGATGTCTTTTGTTACATCTGTGGACAGTATATGATGGCACAACAAAAGAGGAATATTACAGACTTTGTCAAGAGGGCGTACAAAGCATACTTCGATATGATAATTGGTGACCAAGACAAGTCTTGGGCCCCACATATGGTGTGCAAAACCTGTGTAGAAAGTCTCCGCGGTTGGACCAACGGTAAGCTGAAGTTGAAGTTTGCTGTACCAATGGTGTGGAGAGAGCCCAACAATCAGTTTGATGACTGCTACTTCTGTCTCAATGACATGACGGGGTTTAACAAGCACAAGAAAGCAAATTGGCAGTATCCGAGCCTGGATTCTGCTATCCGTCCTGTTGCGCACTCTGAGGATCTACCTGTGCCTGTTTTCACCAGTTTGCCTGAAATCGATGAAACCGAAGAGATTCCAGCTGATCTTTCAATATCAAGTGATGATAGCTGTAGTGACTATGAAGAACCCTCAAATGGCCATCAGCTTTTCAATCAATCTGAACTTAATGACCTAGTGCGAGACCTTTGTTTGTCGAAGGAGCAGTCTGAAGTTCTTGTATCACGACTCCAAGAGAAAAACATTCTTGATTTTGGCACAAAAGTAACATACTATAGGACAAGGGAAGGCAGCTTGCTTCGTTTCTTTTCTAAAGAAGACGACCTGGTCTTTTGTAATGACGTTTCTGCACTTCTTAACTGCATGGGGATCTCATCATATGACCCAGCAGATTGGCATCTCTTCATAGATAGCTCGAAAGCAAGTCTAAAAATTGTACTTTTGCACAATGGCAATAAGTTTGCTCCTGTACCAATTGGCCATTCTACCAAGATGAAAGAAGAGTATGATGCTATCAAATTTGTTCTTGAAAAGCTGAATTACAACACTCATAAATGGCTGATTTGTGTGGACTTGAAAATGGTGAATTTTCTGCTTGGTCAGCAAAGTGGGTACACAAAGTATCCCTGCTTTCTTTGTTTGTGGGATAGCAGAGCAAGAATCCAGCACTGGAGAAGGGAGAACTGGCCAGAACGAGAAAGTCTCGAAGTCGGCACAGCCAACGTCATCAATGAGCCTTTGGTACCCAGGGATAGAATCATCTTCCCTCCATTGCACATAAAACTAGGGCTCATGAAGCAGTTTGTTAAGGCGTTGAACAAGGATGGGGATTGCTTCAAGTACATATGCAGGCAATTTCCAGGTCTTTCCATCGAAAAAGCTAAAGGTGGCATCTTCGATGGACCTCAGATTCGAACGCTCATGAGGGATTCTGACTTCACTAATCATATGAACACGGTTGAGTTAAATGCTTGGGTGTCCTTCACAGATGTAGTGACAAACTTTTTGGGAAATCACAAAGCTGACAATTACAAGCAATTGGTCCGTAAGATGCTTACTTCATACGGAAAACTAGGGGCAAATATGAGCATTAAAGTTCATTTCTTGTTTAGCCACCTCGACAGATTTCCTGGTAATCTTGGTGATTACAGTGAGGAGCAGGGAGAGAGATTCCATCAAGACATCAAAACAATGGAAGAGAGGTATCAAGGCAAATGGGATGAGCACAAGATGGCAGACTACTGCTGGAACCTTTTGAGAGACTGCCCAAAAGTTGCTCACAAGCGAAAATCGTATAAACGTCAATTTTAGTTTTGTGAATAAAATATTGTTTTGTGTGTTCATTGTAACTAAGAATCTAGTGTATAATGCTTTGCATTAATTTATGATATATAACTGATTATGTAAATGTTTTTTTTCACTTGGAGAATTAAAATTCAGCAAATTTTTAGCAAATTTTTTGTATATCCTCGAAATCTATGAAAAGTGTTCAGTTATAGGATAAATGAAATGATGTTATATCTAACTTAACTTGTTAGATTGAGATTTTACACTGTCTTTGTGGTTTAAGATCATCATAAAAATCAATATCTGACATTTATGCACTATTTAGCCGTTTTTTGTACGTTTAGCTATGGTCGCGAATGGGTGATTTCAGACAAACGACCCCCCTGTGATAACTCAAAAACTAGAGCCAATTTGAAAAAACTAATGTCAGATTCGGATTCAGCGCCCTTGAAAACCCCAGAAACCAGTCTTACTTTGCCTGCCAAAAATATTGTGTTGACCAGTGTAATTAACATTATGATTAGATTAACTTTATTGTTTGACGTTGTCTTTTGAACTAATTTTGAACATTTTGCTTTTTTTTGTAAAGACGGGCTACTTTTCGTTAAGTTTTATTTTCTTTAAACAAAAAATGTTAGTTGTTATTTATTGTTTCGTTGTAAAAGTTACAGCAATAAATGAATAGAGTTCTTCAAGAAAAATTCCAAACAAATGAGACTAGTTTTTGCTTCTTTAAAAAGAAACTTAATGTAGATAAATCGATTTCATTTGCTTCAAAACAATAGCGTATTAATAAATACTTATTTAAAAAATATTTATTTACAAATCTTGGGGGATGGCATAGCCTCTTAAGTGAACCCCACGATTTTCAGTTATTTAAACATCCAAAGATTAATAATAATCTTTCTATAGTAGTTGTCTCTAAGAAAATGAAAATGTAACTAAACTGTTTCAATAACCAAGAATCTTTTTTTTTTATTATACTTTTATTCTATTTCCCTATCCACTTTTTATTTATTTTGACATTTCTTTTCACTATTAGTTCACACAGACATGAAAAATCAAAATCAAAGAAATAACTGACGCCAAAGTCTTCCACTTCCACTTCTCACATATGTGTGAAAAAACATTAGATTCACTAATTCACTTAATCCTACTCTACATCACAAGCCTTTTGTTGCTCGCCTCTTGTACTTGGGGTTTATACCATACCAATGCTGTGTTTTCTTTCAACTTCATCTCGGAGATATCTGGGATGTTTTTCTATGTTAATTCCAAAAAAATTGAATGTAACGTTCACAATTTTTTTAATTAACAGTTGCAACTGACAACAAAAAGAAAAAAACGTATTTGAGATTCGTGATAAAATACAAAATTAATTTTTTAAACTAATTCCCAGTTTCATTCGAAAATAATTTATGTTGCTAGTATTCATTTCTATCTTGTGAATGAAGACAACACTTTCTTTTATAAATTAAAAAAATATGTTTAAAAGAAGCTGGCAGAACAACGTGAATTCATTTTGTGTTTATATTACATTATTTAAACTATAATTATTAAGTTGATAATTTATGATATTAAATAGTGTGAATTAAAAATATTTAAAAATATATATTTGGTAAGTTGACAAAAAAGAGAGATACACTGGCAATCTCTTTCACCCAGCAGGAAACAGGTGAAAAGCATCGAGGCTTTGTTTCCCTCACTACTTGATCTGAAACTAGCGAAGTTATGTTTGAGTTTGAGAACGCGTACATTTTAATTTTTTTTCTTTTTACAATGTAACATGAATTTAAATCATATTTTTTAACGAAGTTCACCCCAAACAAAACAGGCCGCCACTGTAGACGTAAGGGTCTACAGAGAAGAAAGAAAAGGAGAGAAGGTTGGGAGGGGTCAACCTAATCTGGGATCTGCGCAGCGAGATGTCTGTTTACATTAATTTTAAATGTCTGCATGTCAGTACTGTCGGGGAAACAGGGGGCAGGGAGGGAGTTCCAGGGGCCAGCAGCACAAGGAAAGAAGCTATTTGAGTAGAAAGCTCTCCGGCATCTGAGGACCTCCACAGTGAATGGATGGGAGTTAGTTGATTGTCGAGTTGGTCTAGTGAATTTACGTCGAGGGGGCACCAGAATAACCAAGTCATCAGAGCATAATCCATTGAAGTATTTGTAAAACAAGGACAAGGATGCTACATTGTGGCGATGGGACAGGGACTGGAGCTTGTTTGACAGTGAGGGACCTATTAGGTTGGCGACTCTTTTTTTGGACCTTGTCAAGGAGGGAGAGAGTAGTAGATAATGCACCTGCCCAGATGTGGCAACAATACTCCATGCATGGGCAGGTGGTGGCTTTGTAGATATACATAATAATGCCAGGTGTGAGGAGTTTTCTAGCACGGTAGAGGGAGCCAACCTTCTTTACGGCAGCTTTGGCAATGTCTTCAATGTATTTGTTCCAATTCATATTACCTGTGAAGGTTAGGCCGAGGAGTTTGAATGATGAACTCTTAGGTAGGGTGTTATTTGCCATGACAATCGGTGGTTGAAGAGGTTTATTGTAGTTATTGAAGGAAAGGAGCTTTGTCTTTGCGGCATTAAAAGTTACCAACCATTTATGACCCCAATCCACTACAGCCTGGAGGTCACTTTCTAAGGATTCAGCCATTGCCTCGGATATGATTGCGTCTGTTTTGCCAACATGGCGAGAGTAAAGCGTCGTGTCGTCAGCAAATAAACCAATCTCAGACTCTATGTCATCAGGGAGATCGTTTATATAGATCAGGAACAACAAAGGTCCAAGGATACATCCCTGGGGTACACCAACATTTATGTCATGTTGCTTAGATGAACGGCCATCGAGGACAACCTGGATTTTTCTTTTGTTTAGGAAGGATCTAATTATATTTAGTAATTGCCCAGTAATTCCGTATGAGCGTATTTTCAGGAGAAGCCCTGTATGCCATACCTTGTCAAAGGCCTTGGATATATCAAGCGCTACTGCCCTAGCTTCACCTGCCTTGTCGAGTGTATGATACATGCGTTCTGAGATGACCGTTAGGATGTCTGCAGTAAATCGTGCTTGTCTAAACCGATACTGGCGGTCAGAAAGATGGTTAACATTAACTAAGTGCCGTACTATCGCTAGATTGATTAAGGATTCAAAGATTTTAGCAAAAAGCGGCAGTAGACTGATTGGGCGGTAGTTCTGAGGATCGGTTCTATTCTTCAGAATTCTTGTAGACTTGTACCACAGAGCCAATTTTCCAGCTATCGGGGAAGCAAGATTCAGCTAGGCATTTATTGTAGAGTTTTGAGAGGACAGGAGCCAGTTCAGCAGAGCATTTCTTTATTACTATTACTGGTATAAGATCAGGCCCACAAGCTTTGGAGGTGTCAAGGTTTTTTATGATATGTTTGACCTGGGATGGAGTGATGACCAGGTTATAAAGTGTAGCTTCGGTCCGCAATGGGAATTTGTGGGGGGTTTAGTCTAAGGTGGAGTTAGAAACGAAACGCTGGGCAAGTAGTTTCGCCTTATCAGTGGCCGTGCAAACGACGTCAATGTGGTTTGATAGTGGGAGAATCGTTGATTGACCATTATTAACTACACTATTATAGATTTTCCAGAAATCACGAGTACCTAATTTCTGTGACTGGATGCGTTTTTTTGTTAACTCATTATACCTTCTCTTTGCTTCGCCTATCACGGCCTTGCAATTATTTCTTGACTCTATAAACTCATGTCTATTAGTAGCTGACTTATGGCGGTCGAATTTACGGAATGCTTGTTGCCTCTCAACAATAGCAGCTGCAAATTACGAGGTGAACCATTTGGGAGAGAGGGGTTTGCTAAAGAATTTTCGCATGGGGACATAGGCTTCAATGCCAGCTTTGACCCATTCAGTTAATTCATTTGCACACTAGTCGGCAGGGAGTGAGAAGGTTTCCCTCCATGGGGCGTCACATATGTGATCTCTGATTGACTCAAAATCAGCCTGCTTGTAGTATATCGTTGTTTTGAGCAACGGTTCATAAGCTTTTGGACGACTTTTTAACAGGATGTATCATTAGCACAATGTGATCAGCATTCCCGAGTGGGCTATGAGCTTGCGTCACATATGCCTCGGGCATTGAGGTCAAGAAGAGGTCTAGAAGTGAGGCTTGTTGGTCTACTCGATCGGGGATGCGGGTCGGTAAATCGGCAGTCTGAGAGAGGGAGTGAGCTATGGATAAATTATAGGTAGAGTTTAGATTTTATTATGGTCAATAGATTTATTTTAACTGGTAGTTTAAAATCCGTAAATATTTATTATGGTATCATTAGTACCAGAAATGGAAAATTAAGTTTTAAACAGAATAAAATCCAAAGAAGCGTTTTTGAAATCGGAAATTATGTTAAAAATTGGTGGGAGGTCCCCTCATGGTGAGGGGGCCAGGGTCCCAGCCCCTTGACCCCTTAATCCGCCCCTGCTGTAAAATATATTACACAAAAGTAAATAATGGTTCATAATGAAGAAGTATAGTTGACTACGAAATATAAGAGTATTTATATTTATAATATTTTTTGGATTACAAATTTCAGGGGGTGCAAATGTAATTGTAGGGGGGGGGGGCTTGCCCTCCCTGGCACCCCCCTGGCTACGTGGGGGCCATAGAGTGTTAGTGATATGTTTATTCGCCTATTGCGAGCCCATCATCTTAAGAATGCGTCCTATTAGTTTTGATTCAATTCAGTTTTTCTTTTTCTTATTTTCAAGGTTATACAGTAGAATGAAACGATTTAAATAGTCAGCTCATATGCTAGGTTTTCCAGTACTATCAGTCAACCCTATTTCTACGTAAATTGAATAACGGGATCGTTGATTACACAAATAGTCACCTGGTTGTGTTGGTTGGATGTCGCACTCGAGAATATTTATTAAAAAATCAACTTTACTATCAGGGTCGTGGTATGTATGGTGTCGATCATCCTTTAGCTATTTCTCAAGATGTTTCAGAACTGCTCCTAGTACTCATACAATCATTGGTACTTCGTGAGTTATTTATATTCCATATTCCCATCATCTTTTAGTCAAGCTCAATGTATTTGTTAGTGTGTCTGCTTACTTCTGTCTCACTCTGTGAATTGCTGGGATGGCGAAATTTACTATTGTCAGATTTTACCATTATCATGCCTAGTGTTGTTGCTTGGATGAGTTTGCCAGTGTGTATTTCTATGTCTTATACATTTTGATGCTTTTTGTTTTTCAATACTGATTACGGTGTATGCTTATATCATGTGTCTGGCTGTTCAAAATGCAGTTGTTTGCACAGTTCCATGTGGATTACGTAGTCACATTTAGTTTTATAATCAGGCAAATGTATTATACATTCTCAAGGAGTTTTCCCACGAGTCATTTTCAGTAATTGCTCACTTTAATAACAACTTCTGGAGTGACAGCCATTCTCAGCAGATTCCGAGCTATCCCTCCCCCTCTTTCGATAACCGTTGGAAATAATTTTTCGACACCGTAGCAGCCATTTACCTTTGATGTATCGTTTATAACGATAGTTCGCTTTCTTTGGAATTATAGGCAATAAACGTCCATAATATTCACGTTCTCTTCCCACCCCTCAACTAATTATTATGATTTTTAGTTACTCTACGGGAATGTTTCGCACAAGCCATTATCAGTTATTGCTCACTGGCAATAACCAGTAGAATTTCCCGGGGTCTGAGTGACAACACGCCTCCGAAAGTTTAAAAAACTCTTTACCACTTTCGCAATCTGTTGCAAATAATGTTGCGTTATCGCAACAGCAGCTACTATTAATTAAACGCTGTAACCAACCGTTAGCCTGAAAATACGTCTCTCAAGGGGTTGCAGTAATCTCCGCTCCAATCTAATGAAGGTCTGGGTAATGCCCTCCCTCCTCCGTCTTTTGATTTTTCTCGACCCTTCACGACTATTTTGTGACGTAGCATCCGAAGATGGTGACATCACATGTGGGGGGGTTTATTTCGTTTTTTTTTTAAAGTTTCAGTTCCCTTGCACTCGGAAAATATTCTTTCTCTCTTTTCCGTTCTATTTTAACTTAATGTAGTTGGTAGGTGATTGCTCATCATGCGAATCCTTTCACTCAAGGAATATGAGTAGTGGTAGTTATATGAAGCGGTAGTAGCCGTACTATTATAATGTGAGAAACGCAGATAAAATATTCAGTGCTTAATGTGACATTTGTTACAATTCCGCTGAATAGTACGGGCCTCTAACTCTTCATCATTTTTAGTATCGTCATTATTATTAGCACTAACAGGATGTTAATGTACGCCAATATGATATACTCGTCATATCATTGATGTTGTGTAGCACCGTTGGTGAAATTCTGTGGATAGTTTTTTTAGCCGATCCTTAAAACCCTCCCAAATCATCTCGCTTTTGCATTGCAATATTTCTTTTCAGCGAGAAGTAAACAGCTTTAGCGTAAAGCCTGAGTAGATGACTTATGTCTAAGCCATTTCGATGTAATCCGACTACCAGGTGTTCCAGTGCATGACTCCAGAAAGTTAGATAAGTGCCGTCCATTGGACCATAATTAAAGCTATCAACATCAAGAATCCTGTCATTAGAATACGAACAGATAAAATTGTAACCAAATATACCTATAAATATCTCGCAAATTATTATTTCCGTCCTGATAGCTATATCCGTAACACTTATGAACCCCCGATCCATATATATATATATATATATATATATATATATATATATATATATATATATATATGTACAATGTGTGTATTTTATAGTCATTTACAGACAAACTGTTCAGATGTATCACAACTGTTTAGTGTGTCTAGACAAGAAAGTACTTCAAGCTGAGATTGAAACCCGACCGTTCTTACTTATTACACATTAAAATATCGGCATAAGCTATGACGTTACCAAAATGGAAAGTTGAATGCAAAAACAAGTATACCTTCACGTATTTCTCCGGAAGTATTTTAACAATAAAGTCCAAATATTAAATAGCAGTGCTTTTGATTGTTGCATTGTTTTCTTATATCCATTACACCAGCTATCTCGAAATACGCACGCACATACAAACACACACACACACACACACATATATATATATATATATATATATATATATATATATGTATAAAGAATTATATATATATAATATCAATATAAAAAAAACACTAACGTATCTGAACATGTTTATATATAATATACTAACTATACTAATTTTCACCAATTTGATTGCCTCAAATGTTCAAATCAAAATGTAATGCTACGAAACATTATTTCTAGAATCGTTATTCCCATTTTGATTAAAATCCAATGCATGATTTCGATTCTAGAAAATATCTGAATTTAACGTTTAAGCTTAAGCGCTCTTTAAAAATTGAAATTCAGGGAATCTTCCTTAATAAGTGTCTATTGAATATAGATCACATTCTATGTAACTTTGAAATAATTGAAACATCATATTAGATGGTGTGCTGATATCGAAAACACTTTAAAATACTAAAAAAAACCTGACATTTCGTAAATATTTATACCTGTATTCCGCGCTAAAGTAGAAAATGTTAGCATTAAACGTTTAAAATTGGTGTTTAATAATTATTGTTAAACTTTATAAAAAAATTGAAGACGTTTGAATTTTCATGAAAAAATTTCCACTCCACTTTTGTCACTTATTCTATAAACAAAACTAAACTAAATGTAGCTCACATAACCTAGACCTCCGCCTAGCAGATGTGTTATAACATTCAGAATGTTTAGTTTGTTTAGGAGTGAATCCCTTACATATCTATATAAATAAAATGAAGTCGTTTTTTTCTCCTAAGCCTTCAGACATTATATAAAAATAACCGACCGTTTAATATGCTAATATGTTCTTTACTTACTTATTTTCAGACATTCTGCATTTAATTCACCATCATTCCATAATTATTATATTTTACCCGTCTATCTGGACTCTCCAAACAAACATTTCGAAGAGAAGTTTGCATCGACTGCCACCCTCTAGTATTTGTCTACTACTACCGCCACTAGAGTCACCACATGCTACTTTTCATCGTTTAAAAACTAAACAAACATCGGTTAATCAGGAATACATAAAGAATGCTTCAAAATATCAACGAATATCATCCCTAAAAAACAACAACCGTTCAATAAAACTACAGCTTTCCGTGTCGGGAAACTGTTTCCCTTACTTTTTATATAAACTTACTTATTTTATCTTTCTCTGAATTGATACTTTGAAATTTACTTATTTTTAAAATAACATAACTATTTCATCTTTTAAACGTCCAATGCTAACACTTTCTACTTTAGCGCGGAATACAGGTATATCGGCTTTAAGCTCATATATTTCGAACCGTCATTTGTAGTGATCTAAATTAATTTTCTTCTATTCATCGCACAACGCCGACTATACAAATAAATATAGCATAGCATGATAGATATTCCGAACCGTCATTTGTAGTGAGTTAAATAATTCCATAACTTTTCTTACAAATTCCTTAATTGCTAATTGAAAAAAAGAGAATAATTTCACCTCCCTTGTCCGAGTACAGAACAGATTCTAATTACATTATCACATAACTAGAAAATTACATTGCCTTCGTATATCACATTTCAATGGGAAAGTCTTCGACTCGTTTATACAACTATTTTGTTTAAAAAAAAACAATATTTACTTTTTGCAATCTTCTACATTTGCCAGCCCATTATTATATTATTTATTTCTTAATATGTTAATTTACCTACCGCATGAATTCCGGGTGGCAAAACCCCACAACAACTTAACTCTAAGTCGGGTGATATATTACAACCCCTGCATGCATATAATTGTGTCCACGTGTATTATTATGCCCGTATCCACTTGTAATGTCAGCCTATTTATGGATAAATCCTATTTTCATCACATGGAAACATGGAAAACAGCGCTTTAACGCAAATATGTCACAAATGGGTAGGTAAAAAGAAAAATGTTTTGGAAGAATATCGCAAGTGTATTGGCTTTAACACAATTCATGTACTTTCTAGTGTGTCTGTTTACTTCGTTCAGGAAGTCCATATTTACAAACCCAACATAGGTTGTGTGGCAAAAACAACCTTTGCATGAATACAATTTTATCAACCAATTTCTAATAAATAATTAGTATTAATGTGCTAAATTGTTTTACAGCAAATATACTTGAGCTATTGGTCAAATTTGTGACTTATTTGCGTGAACACAATTTGGAATACATCCTATTTTCATCGTGTAAATTACTTACAGTTAAACGGATGAGTAGATAAAATTGTATCTAAGCAGACGTTGTTTTTCTGCAACACAGAGTTTATCAATTTGATATTACACACTTATTTTTGAACACCTCATCTATGTGTAGGATAGAATATTAAAGTGTATTGATACATACTTCCCATCTTCATCCGCAAGACTTATCCTGTTGTCATTTCCACTTTCCGGCATCCATCTTGCTGAATTTCCGACAGTCGAACTTTCTTTGTGTTTTTATTTTTGACAAGTGAGGGGTCTCCTAAAATATCTAATGATTTTCCAATCATCTGGACACTATACACAGTTAATACTATACTTGCTGTTTAATATGTTAGATTGAAAATAAAAATAAATAAGTAATTGTAAAATATCACCTTCGATTGTTTTTTGTTTGTTTTCAGCTTCTTATCAATCCGGCTATCTGCATTGCCTTCAACCTTCTCATTAACTTTATTACAATTCCCAGCAATGCTTAAATCAAACTACTATTCTCCCTTAATATATATATATATATATATATATATATATATATATATATATATATATATATATATATATATATATAAATAATTATTAATGATAATATATGTATTAGTATATACTAATACATATATTGTCATTTATAATTATATATATATATATATATATCTGACAAAAGAACATATACTATCAGTGCCCTTTTACTTTCCAATCTCCTTAAAATATTTAGCTCGATGATTGTCAATTAGTGACAACAGAGCAAATATAAGGCAGCTACATATAATATTCCAATATACATGTTTTTAATTTTTTTAATTTTATTTTTATTTTTTCACATTTCCAAAAAACATAACATTTCTGTGAGATATATTTTTTACGGTCCTAATAAAACTCATATATTTGGCTAGATAACATTCTACCATTGGTATCTGTGTTCAAATGCTGAATTAGAGTCATTTTTTACTTCTGTCCAACGTCTCCGCTATCTGGCAACTGGGATACCCTTTCAAAATGGAAAAGAAATATACATTTTTAAGATTCTATACAGTGTTTATACTTCCTGGTAAAGGGAGCAAACTGTGTATTATTGCTTTTATTCGGAAGATCTTCTTACTTTCTCGATATATATATATATATATATATATATATATATATATATATATATATATATATATGCTAGCAAATATATGCTATCTCCGGTCGCATACTATTGCTAGGCTGGGAGAATAAAATCATGATGAACGAACGACATACACTGAACTCCAAAGGAGGAGGTATTAACACATATACTGCACTAATCATCAAAGGAGAAGTACATGTTCTACAACAACCCTTCCAAAATAGAGCATGTAATACTTGAGAGGATCTTCTCATAAAAGTAGAAGGTAATGCCTGTGAATATGATATCATGGCAACAAAAATATACTCCCACCGCCCCCAAAGAAGGTAGTCCCTGGGAAGATGGTCTCCTGACAAAAGAACAGATACTACATTGACCCCTCCTCACAGGAGGATGTAAGACCTGGGAAGATAAAAAAAGCAGGGGGTACTTCCTGGGAGGACGGTCCTATGACAAGAGAACCGATACTACACTAATCTATCCCGATTAAAAGATAATACAATAATAGATTAAATCATTTTTTTTTGGGGGGGGGGGGGAGGGCATTTATTTATAAATAAATCTATTTATAAATTAACATAATTTTTAAGTAGTTTCTTGGTCCTTTCCCTCAGATCCTACTCCCCATTTTAATTCTATGAATTTCTGTAAATCAATGTATTTATAGAAAAAGTGTTTTCATCAATTTGAAGATATTTTAAGTAGGCAACCTACAAGAGTAAATGTGGTATTCTGGTGACTGAGAGGGTTCGAGTTAAGAGTCAGATATACATTTTGATAACTGTTGACCACATTTTTGATCGTCTTTTGTCTAATTTGGTTCTAATTTAAATTTTTATATTTGTACAAATAAATAATTCAAAGTGTAGTATCTGTTCTCAGCATCTCATTTACTCTTTTACTATCGACTAAACTATAATAAAATACAATAACATAATAATACGGCGTTGTTAACAGGAGAGAGAGAAAAGGAGAGAAAGACAGCGCCAGAGAGAGAGAGATGAGAGAGATTAGTTTATTTTTTTAAGTAAAATTTATCTTACGTGTTTTTCTTTAAATTTAACTCCAGTATTTCTTTTTTCAATCATATCAAACTCGCGCACTAGTTTATTTTTGTTTGTTGTTGTTATTGTTGTTGGAGGTTGTATTTTTTGGGGGGTAAGTTTTACTTCGATTAGTTGTTTTCAGTTTGTACATCAAGATTTTTCTCGCGTGTGACAACAGTAGGAAATCAATTGTTATTGATAAAAATAGATTACTATTCCACCGGGCAATACTGGGTAGGCCTGTTAGTTTAAAATAATACACTTTTCAAACACGAAACGTTAACATTTTGGTAATTTCGAAACATTTATTTACCTTTTAAATGTGACTTAAAGAAAAGCAAAGAGAGAAGAAACAAATTTGTCTTTTCTACTGGCAATTTACAAAAATCGAGTCGGTCGCTTTTTCTTGAGAGTAACAGATATTTGAAAGATTTGAACAACGTAAAAAAACGTTTGAACACAAATGCTAGATATTTGTCCAGAAAATAAAACAATATTGTGAAAAAGAACATCTGTTATATTAAACTTTAAAAAACCAATACACAATCATAGTTAAGTAATAAAATTAACTGTTACAAAACCAATATGCAAATTAGTTAACCTTGCGAATCCGATATCACATCTATATAAACGGTATATAAAAAAGATGTTCCGCGTATTAAATAAGTGTAATTAATTGAAAATAGACCGTTTTGACGTTACTGTTCGTGCGAGAAACGAGCCCAACATTCGCATTTATTCATTTATATATACTAGCAAATATATGCTCCCTCCGGTCGCATATTTTTGCTAAGCTGCCGCGTCAGAAATGAACGCTCACCCGTAAACCGATGGAGCCCCAGTAATATTTTTTGGGTGGTTAGACATTGATTTTCTTTGTGTCCGACAAAGAATATTTTTAGTTAACAATAAAGAAAAACAAATTTTTGACACCACCCCAATTTTTTTTAGTTTAGTTAAAAAAACATTTTTTTTTGCCCTCTCCCAAATATTTTTAGTTAAGAAAATATATTTTTTTAGTTAAGAAATATTTTTAGTTAAGAAAAGAAAAAAAAATGATTTGCTCCCACCGCAAATTTTTTTTTATCCTTCCCATACATATAAATATTTTTAATTAAAAAGAAAAAAAAAATCTTTTGACCACACCCAAATTTTGTTTTACCCTCCTCCATACATAGCAATATTTTCAGTTAAAAATAGAAAAGAAACATTTTTTTTTACCCACCCCCATTTTTTTGTTTACCCTCCTCCATACATAGTAATATTTTCAGTTAAAAAAATAAATTTGACACCCCCCTAAACTTTTATTTTTTACCCAAACAACTCATGTTTAAATATGCTAGTGAGAGCGCCTACGTCATATAAAAGAAGCAGTTTAGTTATTCTTCCAAAATGGTTACCCATTTAGTAATGGCCGCGATATTTGTTGCTTAACTTCAATTTACAACAACACACCTTGTCTTAACAACGTAATGAAAATAAAGAATTATAATTATTTATATGTTTACGGCGGTTTTTGTAGTACTATATATAAAAGCTGGTAGACTAAGTAAATAGTAATATTACTCTGATAGAGTTTCGGCTTCAGACAGACAGATGGGCAGACAGACAGATATATAATTTCCATTATTAATATATATATACATATATGTATATATATATATATATATATATATATATATATATATATATATACATATATATATATATAGAGAGAGAGAGAGAAATAGAGTGCATACGTATAAGCAATTGCCACTTTTTGTTTAGTACACGGTGAGGCAGAAAAACAGTATCAAAGAGAGTAGCGTTTTCGAAAAGTTTATACATTCATTAATTTTAGTTTCAAATTTGCGTTCATTCATATCACTATGTTTGTATTGAATGGGTATTTGAGAAGCGTCTTCCCTATAACAGGCAGATTGATCTCATATGTGAGGTTGTTTACGTGGACGCAAGATTTCCGGGCAGGCAGCAGACATCTTTTAGCTGCTAACACTTAATGTTCATTGCCCCGGGAAAATTTCATTCTGAAAGTTGATTCTAACTCATCAAATTGAGTTCAGCATCGGTTATGTGTAATAAATTACATTTTAAAGATTAAAATAATTTAACCTTCATAAGAATATATGAAACCGTTTAACTTAAGATTTTAAACAATTCACACAAAACAATGTCTTCAACAAATTAACGACCGATATGCTTTTCTAACTAAAAAGGAGTACACATAATAGTTCTTGAATGAACAATGCTTTCAATATAAAAAGTAAACATTAAGACAATTATAACATGAAACTTTTTCAAAATATATTAAACTTACTCGCAACTAAAATTCAATTTTGATTTTAACAGTATACTCGCAAACTTTTAATCCAACTATCATTCCTGATATAATACAGAACCTTATCTGATATAAATTATATGGGTTAGAATCCTATTTCAGAATAACATTTTCTTGGAGCAATGGCAGTAAAGTGTTAGCAGCTAAAATGATGTCTGAAAAACATGCTTCCAATGAAAGACCAACAATGTTAGATCTCTAGGCCTGTTATGGGAATGGCCTTGTATTTACCAAACTCAAGTGTTGAAAACAAAATCCCTCCTGATACTGATTTATGAACTTTTTATAAACATCCACCTTGTCAACCATAGCATATATTATTGGATTGGGCTAGTGTTTAGAAACGCAGGAGACGCATACATGGTTATAGGCTATTAGGACCTTCCGTATGTTAAAATCTATGATCTAAGTAAATAAATGCGATTTTATTTTCTTATTTATCACTCCTATATTACAATCAAAACACGTTACTCTTATTTAAATAACTAATACACTATATTCTATTGAATTACTCTATTAGTCAAGTAAAGTTGCACACACACTCTTTTGTGTACCTAATTTGCATAATTATATTTTAAAACAATTCAAATTAAATAAATATTTGCTGTTATTCGATTATAATTTAATTGTCTTATGTGCTTATATATATATATATATATATATATATATATATATATGGAATAGTTTGGTTGATATTACCAGTAATTAATTAAAGTGATAACACAAAAATGGAAAAAAGCTGAAACAATGTTCATTACTTTTTAAAGGACGTGCAAGGGGAATAATTTATTTTGACAAATTATTTATTTCTAATATTCCCCCGCCGCCTCTACAACAATTGACAAGCACAACATTTTGTTTTAACTTACCAATTATTTTATATACCTAATTTTAAGAGGTTATTTTTTTACTTTAAACGCAGCATTCATTATTCCTGATATAGAATGTTACACATAATTGTATAACTAAACGCTTTAAAAAAGTTTTTTTAAATTTATTTCAACATTTAATTTTCGTAGTTTTTACATTTTCCGTGAAAAATAAATAACTATGAACTTATCCTCTAATGTTTTCTTCACAAACCGCCTTTTTATTATAAATTGTCCGAATTACGAGAACAATATTCGTAGTATAATTGTAGATTAACATCCTCTGTTAAATCATTCTAACCTTACAGAAAACAAAAAAAAACAATTCTTTTTTAACTGATTACGTATAAACACCCTTGAAAACTTGTCGGAAAGAAGAAAAAACCCTTATTCTAGAATTTAGAGTACGGATCACTTTTGTACATACTTTTTATTTAAAATGATCCTCTCATTTCCGGACCATTCTAGCATTTAAGACAGTTAACTAAATTCTTGTTTTCTTGCTATGGGAGCTAAATCTGTAGCGTTTTTTTTTTAGAGAGATCTGTCTACTTTACATATGGTTTTGCGATATTGCCACTCGGACATAGGATTAGTGGTGACAGAAATTTGATTATTTCCCTTAACAAGTAAGAATCACCCGGAGATAGAGGAGCATTTTACGTGAAATGTATATGAAACTGATCGCCTACTTAAAATTCTAAAATAATTGTGTTTTTTTCGACTTTCAATCTTCCACAGCGTTCACTCTTCACACGTAATCGCCTAAAAAAGCAGAATTGCATTTAGGGGGAGGATTTACCGTAGGCTGTTAATTGATAACATTTACTTATACTTGATTTCTTTAATTTGATATTTTTTAACTAAGTATCTCTTTTTAAATTTTTTATTTTTAGCAGTTGATTTGTTTAGTTGTGTTTACCTTTCCCGTTAAAATTAAATAAATACCTTTTTTAAACTTGCCTAATTAAATATTTTATTGTTAAGGCGTAAATAAAAAGTGTGTGTGTTATAGTAGATTTACACTTTCATCCCCCAAATGAGATTTCGTGTTAATACCATAACAACCTGATGATTATGATGATGATGGTTATGATGCTGCTGCTTATGATGATGATAATTAGCCATGAAAAGAAAAATACCTCCTTCTAATATGAAATTGTGTGATTTGATCAATCGACGTTCCACTCTTTCATTTATTCATTTCATAGGTTATATAACTTATTTTTAATGGGGAATCTATTTTTATTTTTATGCTGAACCAAAATCCATATACTATACTTTGAATATCTTAAAGACCATATCAATTAACATTTCTTTTTTTTTTTCTAATAAATAAAATTCGTCTATGTTCATGCAGGGTAAATTTCCCCAACGTTGGAATGTATCATATAACCCTACGACAGTCATAGTTTTGTTGTTTTCTTCAACATAACCAAAATATCAAATAGACATTATTTATTTTTTACAGAAAACTACTGTCGCAACAATTGCTGCCTGGAGGGCGGGTAGTTTTTGCTAGTGTTTATATAAATGTGTGTAAATGTATATAGGAAGATATTAACACAATTTAACTTTAAGACTTTTTACATTGCCTGTACTCATCGGAGAGAGTGTCATATTTTTTTATTTTTTTAGTATTGAATAACAACTTTGCGAGGATAAGAGCCACTCAAGGATAAGCTTTAATGAGATGAGATCATTGTAAGCTTAAAAGACGAAGAACACTATAGGAGTACTTATATTGATCATGGAATTAACTACGTTTGATTATGCATTGGACGGTTTATGACAAGTTCCATATATCAAAAGGGGGCGCTCAACATTTTAAAACACTTTTACATTTTCACGGAATCGTTACACATATATACACAAGTATACCAATAATGTACATCAGTAAGGTTTTAATTACCATATCATAAATTCTTCAATTTTTTTTTTGGCGGGGGGGGGGCATTTACATTTTCATTTATACTGTGCTTCGTGCAAATCATGTTGTGGCGATACACACGGTATGGGGACAGGGTGAAAAGGGGAGTGGCACCTGCATGTGTCTAATTATTAACTATTATACCACCACCTCCCCTCTTTCTGATTGGTGTTGAAGTAAATTGAAGCTTATGAGGCAGGAGATTATTACGCGTGAAAACGGCATCGGATCTCAAAGTAAGTACTTGTGAAATCGGACGCTCTTTGTCCACGCGTTCCACATAACTGCGTCGAGTTGGGTCAGTTATAAGCGCAACATAATTGCCCCATCCCCTACTAGAACGTTCCTTACACAACCCTATTAGCATCATGCTAAATGTCTCATCACCAGGAACATCATCATCATTGCTAATAACACCAACTGTTAGTAATACTATCATCCTATGATATAAAGAAAGTCATAAGTATGTATGTGCGTGTCCAGTTAAAAATACGAAACTACACACGATGCACTTACAAAGCGTGATACTAGTATGATTTTATTTACTCCTCTCCAGGAGTTAGGCACAAGGCCAATTTTATCCTGCTCCCACAAGTAAGATGTGCCGCAAGGTCGGGTCGGAAAGTGGGGGTTGAAAAGCCAGCGCCCGAGAGGTGATCACTCTGACCATGGTAACACAAATATGTAATATTCTTATTATTAGGAACCCCGGGATCGAATCAGTGTACATGGCATTGTTTTTTTGCATTCCTAGATGTTAGTGAAACTACAGTCAACTTTCTTTTTCTTGCTTTCGTTCTTTACTCTCATTCTATGATATTGAACTACTTGGCATATATATATATATATATATATATATATATATATATATATATATGTGTGTGTGTGTGTGTGTGTGTGTGTGTGTGTGTGTGAGGGTATATATATATGTGTGTGTGAGGGTATATATATATATATATATGTGTGTGTGTGTGTGTGTGGGGGGGTGGGTGTGGGGGTGGGTGTGTCTGTGTGGGTTTATGTGTGTGTGTGTGTAGTTCGGCAGCCAGACTGTTAATGCAAGCTTCATTGAAGACCACGGAGCTCTCTCTCTTTACAATCTTTCGTGTCAATCCCTCGACGCGGCGAGCAATTCTGTGGTTCTCATGTGTTAACCGGTGAAGTATTGCACCCAGCGTTGTGTCGTGGGCAATTTCCCGAGCGCTTTCGGTCTCTCGACCGTCTTCAGGGGGCAGTATCTTATCGTTACGAAGAGCACTCATTTATAGTTTTATTATTGATAAGTAACAATAATACACATAGAGAGAGAGAGAGAGAGAGAGAGGGAGGGAGAGAAAAAGCAGTCGCTGTTATAGATAGCTTCCCCTTTCCCCTTTATAGAGATGTGTTGGGGTTATTATGTGTGTATACATATATAAGGCGAAGAAAAATAAAAGCTGAATTGATTGCTAAACAGAAAATGATGTGTTCCCTCCTAATTTAATCAAATCAAATCACGACAGAATAACAACAAAAAAGCTCGTATTTTAATGGTTAGAAAATCCAGCTTCTCAAAAAGGATTACTCTGGATTGGAAAACAAATAATAATTGCCTCAGTCTAGAATATTTTTTCTTTCTCTGGCAGAGGACAAAAAAGATAAAGTCTTGTGTTAGAACATATACTATACTTTGCTCCTTCACTCGTTTTGCCTGTTTACTGAATCTCAGTATATCTGCTTACACTGGCGTTTATTCTGGGCATCTTGGATTCTTGCATGTCAGTGGCACGAGGCAATGTGAGGTCAAGAGGAACCCAGTTGGGGCATCACACACCGCCTTTTTTACAATACATCTCTTTACCGTGCAGGGATCTTGTACAGAGGGTATCCATTGTCTCTGGAAAATGCTATATTTAATGTTATAGCAAAGGCACAGGTAGCGTTTCTTATAGCAATGATTGTATTTTGAAAGCGGGTATGAGAACCACTTAATAAACACAGCAGGTAAAACTGTTAAAACAATTACGTTACTCGAGACAACATCAGAAAGTAACATTCAATCATTTACAAAAATACAAAATTAAAAGAAAATACTTCCTCTTTTTTCTCCAGAAACGCTTTTGACTTAATAATGACACCAATATGCACGGCATCATTTTTTAAATTACATTTTGGAATGAGAACTTTCCTCTGAATAAATACACTTATCTATGTTATACCTGTAAAATCTTCTCGGTTCTATTACTCAGTGATAAGCTCCAAAATATCACCTTGGCCTTTTGGCTAAGAGCAAAATGTATTATCTCTTCTGATACTACACTTTATTTTTTAGTCATCAGTCAGTTAATAAGACATCTTTTTAGAATAGGACAATTTTTCTTTTTGTCTCTATATATGGTGCCAAGTGAGTTTATTGCTCCCCTTGAAAACTTGACCTTGTGTCTAACTTTGCCCTCGTGGAGAAGTAAGTAAATATGAAATTGACAACATTGTACCACATCTGTCATGATGTATGCTACTATTACAATTATTACTAATACTAATAGTAGGTCCGTGCGGAAATAGCCGTCTCTTGCTTATTCAAAAATACATTAGATTCGTTAAAAATGCCTAGAAAACAAAACAAAACACGTGCTGAAACTAGTTTGTATCATCAATGTATTTAGTGATTTCAAAATACTTTATTCTTTTGTGTGTGATTGTATTTAGTCATGTAAAAAGTGTTTATATTTTTTACATTACACGTGATACTAAATTTATTTTCCCCTACATTGGCAGCATCGGCGCATTTCCCGGTAGGGGAGCCTCAAGCGATTAGCAATGAACTAACCCGGGTGAGAAAGCAAATCCTGGAAGGGTTAACCTCCTAGAACTGCACAGGACAAACCTAGACCAATACGGTTCCGGTCGAGGAGGGTAGCATCCACCCGAACAGAGGCTACACTTTGATTTCTTTATTTACAGAAAATAAATAAGAATTTACAATCAGGACAAATTTAGCACAATGCCATCAAAAGTGTGGGATGTTAAATTCGTTAGACAACCTTCATCTAAAGTACTAAATCACCACAATACCACATTTCCACTAGGTGTATTTCTACAGAATTTGAACAGAATCGCTGATAACAAAATAAACACTCTGTTCACATTAATAAAAATATAAACTTTTACAATATTTATTCGGAGAGATTTGTTTGATGGATGGTAAACCACATTATTATTTTACTAACAAAACTTTGAAACACTGATAACAAAATAATCATTTTGTTTACATTTTGATTTGTTTTCACACTTAGTTTAAATGACTTATTTTGCAAAATAAGTTTACCGTGTTCGTTAGTCTAGTTGTTATAGACGCTTTGATCATTATTTAAAGTTTTAGCGTTCAATCCCAGTCGACTCGAGGATTTTTATTTTTAAATCTGACCGAAATATACATCTAAAGTGGAAGGGGGAGACAGGGTTAGTACTTACTTTTGCTTCGGGCAATAGGAAGACGGTGCTGTAGGGAAAGCAAGGAGACACAAACGTCTGCGAAAAAACTTTCTTTACTTTCTTATTTTTAAAGTTTTTTTAAATATTCATTCCACAGCGATGCGATGTGACACAATGTTGTGTTTTTCCAATATATTAAAAAGACAAACTTGCACTTGTCTTGCAATGACTACACCCAGCGCTCTACAGAGCAGCCCCGGAAGACACACCCGCGGGCAACGCCGGGTACTCCTGCTAGTATGATATAAAACATGTTTATTGCAAGTTAGCTACACAGTAACGTTTCTGTTTCATTCATTAAAAGAATTTGTCAGGAGGCTGAAATAGAGATTTATTTGTGTAGCCTCAACTGCAATAAGTATATTTTCACACTACTTCATAGGATTACTCATGTTTTGACCACTTTTGAAGCAAATACTGAACCAAAACTATGTACACAATGTATTAATATAATACGTTTATATATGACGCAGTAATATGTATATATATATATATATATATATATATATATATATATATATATATATATATATATATATATATAACGGGAATAACATCGTCGTATCTTTACACGAATCTTCTATGATAATGTGTGTGCACATTTGTTAAAGTAACCAATTGCACATGAAAGAAGGCGTTATTTGATATACTCGTCTCGAGTGTAAAGCTGTATTTAATGCAAACCGGAGCAAACAAGAGATGAAAAGTTGATGTTTTCTTCAAAATTGTCCCCATGGTATTTTAATTGAAAGTATACCATCGAGTTTCCCTATTGATCTTCTTTTTGATATGGTGTCAAGCTACGACATCATATTTCCCACTAATGTCTTCCAGGTTTAAAAACACAAACTTACACACTCATGGGGTGCGGTTGATTGGCTTTTGGATAGCAGAGCAGTACCAGACTCATTTATGTTGAATCTCATCGCAACTATGCTCCGGGACATGCCTGAAAAGAAGCATCGTGTTTCCGATTAAACGAATATCGTGTATGATATGGTTTGTGTGTCGGCATTAAATACTATACAAAGTGCTTATATGCAGTATAAAAGACACAGCACACTTTTCCAGGAATGATTCTAAATAATTTGTGTTCTTCACCATAGAATAATACCAAAAAGGGTTGATGTATTGTAAAGCATACAAAGCGAAGAAAGCATTAATTTTTCTACAATATTAATTATTTTCGATAGTAAATCCTCCAAAATAAATTGACTTGTCATAAAACAGAAAAACAAACCGAACCATAGAATTATGTTAATATCTTACTCTAGAAAATAATTTATAAGTTACATGCAGAATAGTATGGATGATGATCTTCATATATTTTAAAACCAAAAACCCATGAATTGAAAATAAATAATGACAGCTTTTATGGTGCAACTAAATGCACGTGTAAGCTATTAGAATATGCGTGTCTACACTCAGCCCAATTTTGCAACACCCAATTATTATTAAACTATTAAATAGATGATTCCTCCTTTGATTTGTACTGTTATACATCATTTCATTCCTCTCATTACTTCTCTCAGCGTTTATATTTTCTCATAGATCGTAACACACAATGTATTCAATAATCCACAGTATAAATGCTTCGCTGTATCACAACTCCTAGTTAGACACACAAGTGTCTCAATCTTGAATCGAAACGCAACCGCCACAACGAGAGTAAGTGAAGTCATAATGGTAAACATTGTCAAATGACGAAAGGACTATTTGTTTACACAAAGAGCATTGCGTTATATGCTAGTGGCAGTTCGCGATTTCACTTACCAGAAGGTTCAACCCAGGAAACGACGCATATTTAGTCATCAACAGACAGATTGTTTCGCTGTACCACAGCTATTGAGTGTGGTTAGACACTATGTATGTATGTGTGTATGTGTATATATATATAAGTGTGATATTGTCCGACAATATTAGGTTTTGTATCGAGCAAAGTTGGTCTTAATTTAAGAATAATATGTTTCTCCTTATAACCAATACAATCGACAACTTACTAATATATATATATATATATATATATATATATATATATATATATATATATATATAGTAGCCTTGATTTTTCCCTCTATTTCATCTTAAGGGAGCCGGAAAAATTAATACACCCTACGCGAAGAAAATCACACGTACCTCCATAAATGTCGACTAATCATGTTTGCATAAATTTCCTCTTAACTAGATCATCGTACATTAAAACCTACATTGAGACCTCTACATCTTATTTGCACACACACATTCGAATGATAGGGTAGCAGCTGCATCTCTCATTGAATAAGACCTCCTACAAAACTCATTTCACCGGTTAAATTAGAACACACGTTATTTTACAAGGAAATAAGCTCGAAAACACCGTATTCATTTTTTTATAAGTAACTTCAATTGCACGACTTTTCATGATGTTTCCGATTTGGCTCAGCCAGTAGCAAGAAAAACTATGCCCTTACAGTTCACGGTTTAAATTTTCCCGTGTCGGCTTGGGGTGTCTTTGTTTTTTTATGTATTGTTTACATTCAAATAAAAATGTTAATATATTTGAGGATATGGTCGAAGTGTATTACTTATGTTTAGAAAGATTCTACCAACGAACAGACAGACAGACAGACTAACACAAATTGTCTGCCAGTCTGTCTCTGGTTTGACTGATTGTCTGGTCGTCTGTCGTGATTTTTGTACAAGTAAAAAATACACGTCAACCGCATATTACCTATATTAATAGGTTGGGGGGGGTCCCGAATAGCCGAACACAAGATGGCAGGTGTTACGCAAGGCCACTCAGTGTAACGCAATCGAACGGAAAAGTACGAAAACGGAATTTTTACACAGTTTACCTTAAGACCAGACGAATTTAAGTAATCCAAGTTATCTCATTCCGCCTTCTGTCACTGTAAGCCGTTGCAAATGGAAACAATAGGTTTCTAAATACTAACGTTATTTTTACCTGTAAAAAAACTTGTATCCCGCCTTCCCAATGTTAAAAACGTATTCAGTAGTTGTCGGTAGTTTACAAATGTTAAATTATTCTTTTAGATTTATTCCAGGCAACGCTGGCCCACGTGTCTTGTTAGTATATATATATATATATATATATATATATATATATATATATATATATATATATATATAAAAGAAAAGTTAGGTATGATTATATGTTTATATATTTATATATTGTATGACCAGAATTCACTCCAAAACTAATTAATCAAGCATTATGAATTTTGTAACATAGCTGCTATGCGTAAGGAGTCCAAATATGGCATGCTTATATTTAATTTGATTTAATTTTATACAAAATGGATAAAAGGTTAGTTGAATATTTTGTGAAATTTCAGATACTGCCTATTCTTGTAAAATTAAAAATCAATTAATTAGTATTACCAACATTTCCTTTTTTACAGTATTTTTAAGGATTTTAGGTGGCGCTCTATGATCACAGGCTCCCATTTAAAAGTTCAAGCTTATTAAATGTACATAAACTTACACACACATATATATATATATATATATATATATATATATATATATATATATATATATTATGACCCAGAAAACAGCAATTATTTTCCCTTTGGAAGAAACACCACTCATGGAATGCGAGGAGTTAAGGATCAAATAAGGAAAGCGAGATTTACGAGGTTGCTGAGGAAAACCCAAGGTCCACTTTCTACTCCGCAGATTACAATGCAGTCGTTTTCAAATCCAATGTTAAAAAATACTTGTCATAACACCGTCCATAAGTAATCCACATGTTTATTTCTATAGTGTTCTTCATCTTTTGACTGACAATGATTTCATCTTATTTACTCTAATTTAGAGTGCTCCTTTGTCTCGTATAAGTGATGCGCTAATAGTAAAAAAATCCGAAATTATGACTTTAGTGTGCCTAGATCGAATCGAAATAAAATGTGAATGAGTACATGAAATCTCCTTGAATAATATATCCCTCATTTAAACAAATTTAGCTTTTCTAGCTGTTAACATATTGACTTGTATGTACTCAAACATAAAAAACAAGCAAGCAAACAAAATGTATCTTTTATATAAGTTGTTTGGTTGTTTGATTGATTTTTAATAAATATTTAATTATCGATTGAAATATGAGATACAACAAGAAGTGAAACAAATGAATTCAAGTATTTGTATCCCGTAAACTTTTGCCGATATTAAGGTAAATTATCAAATAAAAAACAACGAACTTTTTTTTTCTTTTTGGATTTGTTTGAGATATTTTAAAGCAAATCTTGATTCTACAATGTAAAGAAATAAAGACATCAAATAAATTAAAAGAAGCGAAAACCACGTGTAGTTGACTTTATGATCAAAGTCACATTATTTGCAACACGTTTTTCGGAGGCAAGTCTACCGCACCCGGACCTCACACTACGCAATTATTTGATATTTAATTGATACTTACGAACTACCACAAAACATTTATAACAAAATATGCCTTCTTTTTCCGATTTTGTGAGTGAATTTATTTGGTCTTGCGGGATTGTCTTGTCTGTTCAACTTGCCATAAAGAAATATGGTGGCATTTGTGAACAAGAAGCAAAATGGCGAACACTGAAGAAAAGAAAACAACACGAAAAGCACTAACTCTTTAGTATTCTATCGTTTTTTTTAATTCTTTTCTTTTATTCTCTTTTTGAATTCGTTTCCGTTTTCCTTTGTTTTCATCCTTTTTTATTATTATGCATTACTTCATTTCTACCTCTCCTTTTTCACATATTTCTTTGCTCTTTTGTCTTCATTTATTTTTGACGTCTTTATCTGCGTCTTCTACTTTTTCGATATTTTCTCACCGTATCTTTTCTAACGTCTACAGTTGAGGCTTTTTTCTTATTGTCTATTTTAATCATATTTATATTTACTTCAGTTTTCTTCATATTCTTAAATTTCTTCATCGCCTACCTCTGTATTCTGATTCTTCCAATGTTTTTTTTTACTTTTGACCTATTCCTTCTTCTCTCCCTTATTTCCCTTTGACTCCTCCCACTTCTTATATTTTCATCTTTACCGTTTTCGTTATCTTCTTGTTCTTGTCCTCTCACCCATAACGTTTTTAATATCGTAATTCTCTTACAGTTTTTTCTTCTTCTTGTTTTTGTAGATGATCTTCGTCTTTCAATCTTTCACCATCCCACCCTTTCTCGTTCTTCTCCTTCTTCCCCAATCCTCCACTATTCTCTTCTCAGCCCCTTGCGCTTCCTCATTTTCTTCACTCGCCCCACCTCTTTCATTTTCCTCCCTTCTTCTCCAATATTGTTCGCTCTTCCCCCTCCACCTTCTGCTTTTGATTCTTTTTTTTCTGTGCTCTCTTTTTTCTCCAACCACTGTCACTCTTGTCTTTCCTTTAACTTTCCTCGTCTATGTCTCATTTATCTTCTTCCTTCTTAACGTATTTCCGTCCTCCATTCATTTCGATTCCACCTTGTATTTCGTGTCTACTATTATAAACATTATCCTTCTCAAAAAAAGTATTTATTCCTCTTTATATTCTGTATCCCCGTTCCTCTACTTATCCTACTTGTCATGTATATTATTTTTATCCCCCAGCACTTCCATGCTAACATATACATTTTTTTTAAAAGTGCTTCATTAATTTCTACAAATTGTAAAGTTTAAGTATGTTATATGTTCCCACATTGAACGTTGCCAAATAAAATGCAAACATTTTCTTTTACAATTTAAAAAAAAATTCGCATATCTCCCATCTGTATCTTTCTTTATTTTCCATCACTATTTTCTTCCCATAGCTGCCACCTTCCCCCAATCTCATCATTCTCTCCTCGTCCCCCTTTGTTCACTCGTCAATGAACTCATCCACATCATTCTAAAGCTCCTCTTTTGCTTTCCACTTCGCTTCTTCTTATCCCATCATTTTCTTCCGCTTTAGTGCAAATATAGTCCATCATTCAAAAAGCAAAAATTCAGTTTTCGCCATTTTTGCTAAACTCGCCAGGATTGTCTTTCAATTGGCTTATTCTGAGACCAGGAAATCACTTAGCTGAAGTTTCCACTTTCGAGATTTGGCAGCATTTTTTTCTATTGATAGTGTCTCGAAGATGGTAAATACGTTAATTCTAACTGGGCCAGACTATTTATAAAAAGAATACGGAGATAATACGTTTACCTCCCACGCAGAAAACATCGCGGGATTTCGAATGATTGCCACACACCGACATTACAACGGATTAGCACATGCCTTGCGTCAAAAGGAAATAAATGTTATGTGTTCAAAATGTATCCAGACTAAAGTTGTATTTTCCAATAGTGAAATGCAACATTCATGTTTCGATATAATACGAGAGTCTTCTGAAAGTATTCAGACTAAAGTTGTATTTTCCAATAGAGAAATGCAACATTCATGTTTCGATATAATACGAGAGTCTTCTGAAAGTATTCAGACTAAAGTTGTATTTTCCAATAGTGAAATGCAACATTCATGTTTCGATATAATACGAGAGTCTTCTGAAAGTATTCAGACTAAAGTTGTATTTTCCAATAGTGAAATGCAACATTCATGTTTCGATATAATACGAGAGTCTTCTGAAAGTATTCAGACTAAAGTTGTATTTTCCAATAGAGAAATGCAACATTCATGTTTCGATATAATACGAGAGTCTTCTGAAAGTATTCAGACTAAAGTTGTATTTTCCAATAGAGAAATGCAACATTCATGTTTCGATATAATACGAGAGTCTTCTGAAAGTATTCAGACTAAAGTTGTATTTTCCAATAGTGAAATGCAACATTCATGTTTCGATATAATACGAGAGTCTTCTGAAAGTATTCAGACTAAAGTTGTATTTTCCAATAGTGAAATGCAACATTCATGTTCCGATATAATACGAGAGTGTTCAAGATGTTTCCAAACTGAAACTTATTTCCCAAAACCGAAAAAAAGCATTGTTTGTGCGATGTAATACGAATGTGTTCAAAATGTTCATAGACTGAAGTGTATTTACCAAGAAAGAAATTAAACATTCATTTTGAACATTGAACACTGAATTAAACGTTCATTTTATTTTCTTGAATATACAAGTAATATTTTAACAATATTATTATTATTATTATTATTATTATTATTATTATTATTATTATTATTATTATTATTATTATTATTATTATTATTATTGTCATACTGGATTTTTATTTCGCTGCACGTCTGTTTTCTGCAATTTACAAAGCGTTTAAATGGTTTCCACACTAAAAATTAATTTACCAAAAAATAAATGCAAACTCCTTTCGCGTCAAAATACAAAATGTCCTCAAACATCATCCAGACTTAATCTGTATTTAGCTAGAGAGAAAATATCCATAAACGAAACGCGAGTCTTCTGAAAAATACGAGGGATGTGTTTAGAAACAAACACATATGAAAATATATTTTTCTAAGACAAATATTAACACCCTGTGAAACGTTCATATTTTCTTCTTGTTAAAAGGAATGTTCTAAGAACAAGAAAGACGAATAATGCTTTCATTACTACACGCATAGAAAAAATAGTCGTCATTTATTTTCTTGTATACAGTCTCGCTATTTCGGGATTCAAAGTGAAGACTACAATTAGTGAGACATTCTAATGATATAAAGGAATGAATTCTCCAGCTGACGACTTTTTGGTTCGGCTTTGCTTGAGAGAAAAAGGCTATACATAATAGGAACATAAGTTAGTCGTGAGACAGTATACTTCTACCTGACAACGTACTGATGGGACAAAGTCTTATCTGGACTTTACTTCTCCAGTTTTTATGACATTTTTGTTATGTAATGGAAACGTTCATGACTCAAAACAACTATTTATCTGATTAATTTGTGATCTTGCCTAATGGTTCTTGTTAGTAACATGCATCAGATCCACACATCAAATTTGGACAGTGACCGAGATTATCAAGGTCAATGTCGTATAAGTAGCGGGATTTCATTGGCTACAATCTGGTCAAGTAGCGAGTCTCGGTGATGAAGAGAACCGAAGTTATCGCCAAAATTGTGACCTTTTCCGTGACCGTAACCTTAACTTTTGACATACATATCCCAACATTAAATCAGTTTTGAATGACCCCATGACCGATAGGATGTACAAGTCACAGTGACAAATTCGACCGAAAACAACCGCCGCCTTGCGAGAGGTAAATGTAGATCCTTATTACACAGACATTTCATTTGAAAAGAGATACTCTTATTATCATTAATAACAAATTCCCCTTTCAGATTCTAATCATCGACATTTTTTTCCTTATCTGCTGGTTCTCTTATACAATCACTAGATTAACAGTGGAATGTAGTATTTCTAGATTTACGGTGATTGGTGCGGACTAAATCCACATTCAGATTGAACCACATCGCCTGAAATTCTGACAGTAACGATTCTTCATTAATCCATTACATGCTTGATAGTGCTACATTGTAGATAACCTGATATATATGAAATTTTTAAAATCTCAGTTAGTATAACATATTAAAGTTTCAAACTTTACACATGTAAAAAAATATGGATTTTGTAGAGTGTTTAATTACGTCTCTCATATCGGTTTATATCTTAAACACAAGCTTCGAACATAGAGACATCTAGTGGGGATAAAAGTAAAAATTGCTGCAGTCGAGACCGATTTCTTCCTTACTAAGAGAATATTTTATGTTTATTGTAATAAGTAAATAAATAAATACAGAAAGAAAGATAGAGTGAGACATAGAAAGCGTATAGTTGTAATTCCATGAAAAATTGTCAGTATACTGAAACCATATGCCCTTAATAGCGTTAAGATGAAAATTCATATACACTAAATGTACAAAAGCACGGACATTCCTAAATGTTTGAACTTTTATTGTCATTAAGGGTATGCGAGCACAACAGGGCTATGTATTTTACTTGTAAGAATTTTTCTTCAGCGCACCTCACACACTTCATCCACTCATGCATAGAGATTTATACTGTAATGATGTGATAATGAAATGGTTTGGTTGATATGTAGTCATACTCTTAATGACAATAAAAGTGTAAACATTTAGGAATTTCCTTGCTTTCGTTCATTTAGTGTATATGAATTTTAATCTTAACCCTATTAAGAGCATATGATTTCAGTATACTGGCATTTTTTCATGGAATGTCACTACTTTTGTAAAGGCTATGTCTCAATACAATGCCTTTTCATAACTGATATAGTTGGTAGTTTGACAAATAAAGGTATATGGTAAACTGAAATTAAAATGTCATCAACTAGACACTAGAACCTCTATCTTTGCCAAACATCAGCTGAATCCATCAAATGGTCAATAAGATGTAGAATAAAGTGTATGAATAGTGGTCATTTTTAAGTTTTTTTAAAATTTTCTAGAAAACTAAGGTATATGGTAAACTGAAATTAAAATGCCATCAACTATACCTTAGAACCTCTATCTCTGCCAAAAATCAGCTGAATCCATGAAATAGTTGATAAGATACAGGGTGGCCCATACGTACGTACGTACACACAGATAACATCATTTCATGATTGAACTTTCTGGATCTCTGGGTTGCCTTGACTACATACTTATAGAACCTATCAAATAAAAATGTTATGCAAAGTTTAAACTAATTTAATTTATTGGTTTTTGAGTTATGATTGATCAAAGAAATGAGATTTCCAGCATAGGGAATTCGTGAAGTCTATTAGGGATAGAGCGCTCTCACGCCTCCCTTGATAGGTAACAGTCAAAATGAAAAGAAAACGAAAAATGATAAGAAATGACGTAAAATAAAAATCACCCAAAGTTTCGATTTATGCGAGAATTATAAATGAAAGGAATAATATGAGAGGAAAATCATAATAATAATAATAATAATAATAATAATAATAATAATAATAATAATAATAATAATAATAATAATAATGCACACTGAGGTGTTGTCATTTTTGTATAATGTTCGATAAGTAGGGATGGCCAAAAGTTAAACAATATACCTGTGTTGTGTGTTTTGTATTATGGGCCTACATACTATTACTATGAGCAAGGTGGTGCTTTTAGACGTGGACCCCTGTTCGTGTTAAGCTGTGAGTTGTTTTAAAGTAAGTTAGAAGCCTTGAAAGTCATATTGATGAAAATGCCTAATGTTTATGGCATGAAAATATAAGTGATAAAAAGAAAGTATACGTGTATAATCAAATAATCGCAACTAAAATGTGTTTTCCCGAGCTGATTGATAAGTAAGAGCCGCCATTTTCAGTCAACGTACGTTGAAATGTGTTCTGTTTGCTAATGTAAACTTCACAGTCCGGAATTAGTTTAAGTGTATGTTTAATAGTAATAAGTGACGATGGAAAATAAATAAGTATATGTAATCCGATATTCGAGAATTTTGAAGAAATATCAGGGAGCGGTTATGAATTGATGTAGGAATCATGTATAGTATGTATGACATTAATCGAAGAATGAAATTAAATACTTACGGTGATGATTCTAAAATTTTCCGATGTACTTTATTTCCCGGCGTTAAGTGGAACAGGGGGAGTAGATGAATATTAGAGGGAAAAGTTTTGCTACAATCTGTATGGAGTATGTTTTTGTGAGAGTCTGTTACGGCGGGCGGAAGCTAATATTTTTGTTATATGTTGAAAATAGTCATAATTTTCTTGAATTAATTTTCTGAGTGAATAAGGTGAATAGAGTGGTGAGTTTAGTATACTATAATGTATGTGGTTATCTTCTTACCCTCGCTGAAGGTACAGGGGACAAAGCAATCGTCTTCATATATATAGATTTCTGTCATCTGACATCTGTAATGTGCCCTGTTTCAAGACCACAAGAATACAACAATTCTGTCTCGATAAAATAAAAGGGTTGCGTCCAATCAATTTATTTTACTGACCAACGACTTAAATGCTGATTATTTAAATCTGTATCTCCTAAAATACGATTATGTTACACCAGTCAGAATATTTGATATATCTCACCTTTTCCTTTACTACATAACTTAAGCACTATATATTCTATCTAAACATCATATAATAAAAAAGTATGATATGCTAAATAAATAGACCAATTAAATCAAATTACCCTAAACAAAGAAAAATATTTTAAAAGTATTATTATTCAAAAACTATTAGTATTCAAAAACGATCATAGCCTAGATTACGCTTGATTTTGTGTCACATCTTGCCTTCGTGGCGTGGCAAAAATAAAAACTGTTTAACTTCGCAATCTGACCGTAACTGTATGACAACGTTCGGTTATTCTTTGTGAGCAAGGCGATCCAAAATATAGGCATAGCAAACATGCGACTGGGTCTACGACTGAGGGTAGAATGTGAAGACCAAAATAACTAAGAAATAATAATTACCGAGAAAAGTTTTAGTAAGAATTTGTTTAGCAATGTCCATCAATTAGTAACTATACATATAATTATGAAGAAGCGTACAATAATTGATTTATTTCAATAAAATCAAATGTAAAAAGTACACAATTATAAAAAACTATTCACAAAAAATAATTTTATTCACCCTGAATTAGGCACATTTTTGATATTTAAAAAATCACGAGTAAATTTGTTTATGTTGATTACTTCATTACAGAAAATATAATGACATAATACAATAAGAAAGCAAATTCAACATTTCACAAAATAAAGCACTTTATGAACAAAATCAAGTTGGGAAAAAGTGTTGATACTTTTTACAGTATTTGTTATGTTTGTTACATATACAATTTGTTTTTACAGAACATGAAAAAAATGTGTATTTCTTCATGATACACATTATTAAAAAGAACATCACCTAACATTAACAAGTGCATGCAACCAATAGGATATATAAAAAATATGGGGGGAAATCTAAAACATATATGATAACTGCTTGTAAAATTATGTATTTAAACAAAAACTGAGATTCTACTTTTTTACGGCATTATATGGGAATACCCTGAAAAACCTAGCAGAAAGAAGACACGCATAATTGTTCTAGAATTTAGAGTATTGATTTACTCCTCTCGAGTAGTTAGGCACAAGGCCAGTTTTTATCTTACTGCCACAAGTAAGATGTGACCCAAGGTCGGATCGGGAAAGTGGGGTAAAATAATTACCTGAGCAGCCCCGTCGGCATTCCCCGGTAGGGGCGCCTCAGGCAGTAAGCAATAAACTTACTCCTCCCCAAAGAGGGGAGGCAAAGCCTGGTAGGGTGGACCTCTTAGAACTGCAATACCTATCTACGGGGTGCAGTATCCATCGGAACAGATACTACACTTTGATCTTAGCCAAAAAGCCCAAGAGTAGAGGGGGTCAGTTTCGCATATATATATAATATAAAATGGTCCCCCATTTCCGGGTCATTCTCGCGTTTTAAGACAGTTAACCAGTTTTTATATGGGAGATAAATCTTGAGGTTTTTGGAGGGGAAGGGGCGAGTAGTGGTTATAATTTTATGCGATTATGTTTGGTATTACGACCATACCACTGAGAATATGGGCTATCTCTAAGTTAACTTCTCTAAAACACTAGAATATCCCGGAAATAGGGGGTCATTTTACGTAACGTTCATATACAAAACCGATCCCCACACTGAATTCTAAAATAATTGTTTATTTGTCTTTTCTTCTTTCCGACAGTATTTTAGGGTGCTGACTCGTAATCTCTTAAACAAATAAGAATCTCGTGTTTTTGTTTATTTTAAGATTTAAGTAACAGTACAGAGAACGGATATCTATAATTATTAAATAGTCATACAAGAGTAATTGTAGCTAAAAAAATACGTAACTAAAACGAGCTTGTTAAAAAATAAATACATTTTAAGTCAGCACAATATATTAGACCAGACCAAAAATGAATTTTATCAAAAATTTGGCCAAATGCAGGGCGAAATAGGCAATACAAATGCCGCAGTCTTTATAGTACAATGCAACCTTAAAAAAGTATTTAAACTTACTAATTTAATTTTACTTGAGTCCTTTCAGATAAAATAATTATCAAGAGTAAAATCTTGTATTAGTTTCTGATATCAATCATTTCAATATGAAAATAGAGTATGGGTTTATATTATCCAATATATTTTTCAGCATTCACTGTTTGTGTGATTCACCTAAACAATTCCAGGTAACATAAATTGAAACAAATACATTGAAGACATTGCCAAGGCTGCCGCAAAGAAGGTTGGCTCCCTCTACCGTGCTAGTAAACTCCTCACACCTGACATTATCCTGTATCTCTACAAAGCCATCATCCGCCCATGCATGGAGTATTGTTGCCACATCTGGACTGGTGCATCATCTACTAGTCTCTCCCTCTTTGACAAGGTCCAAAAAAGAGTCACCAACCTAATAGGTCCCTCACTGTCAACCAAGCTCCAGTCCCTGTCCCATCGCCGCAATGAAGCATCCTTGTGATTGTTTTACAAATACTTCAATGGATTATGCCCCGATGAATTGGATACTCTGGTGCCCGCCCCCCACCCGACGTAAATTCCCTAGACCAACTCGACAATCAATTAAATCCCATCCATTCACTGTGGAGGTCCCAAGATGCCGGAGAGGCTAAAAAAATGTTAGTAATGGGTCAAGGTCAATGGAAAGAGGAGGAGGGTAAGCACCATCCAGATCTCCTTTGTAGATGCTCGGAGAGTACTGGAATTCTAGGGAAGTTTATTGCTACTAAAATAGGTTCTTTCCCCGTGCTGCTGACCTCTGGAACTCCCTCCCTGCCCCCTGTTTCCCCGACAGTACTGACATGCAGAAATTTAAAATTAATGTAAACAGACATCTCGCTGCGCAGATCCCAATTTAGGTTGATCCCCCAACCTTCTCCCCTTTTCTTTCTTCTCAGTTGCCCCTTACGTCTACAGTGGTGGCCTGTTTTGTTTAGGGTGAACTACGTTAAAAAAACCAGCTCTGAAAGTTTTAAAATTATCTTAAAATTTGTTTATAAAATATTTTTTTAATACAATTCTCATGACAACATCATCAACATTGATAATGCATAATTTGTCCAGCTGTTGTCAGATATGTTTTTTATTTTCCCTTTTCATATGTATTTCATTGGTTTTGTGTTCTTGTTAATGTATGTTCATTTTATTTATAATACTTTATCATGAAGAAATAAGCATTTTCTTTACCTTTATTTAAAAGAAAATGTATATGTAACAAACACATTTTGTAAAAATTATCAAAATGTTGTCCCGATATTATATATGATGTATACATTTACATACATTTAAACCACAAAAGTACGAGTAAATGAATAACGGGCAGCACTATTTAAAAAGAAAACAATTATAATTTAAGGCGAATAAACAATAAGATTGTGTGTTACAGTTTAACCGATATCTTAATCACCTCCTGTGGCGCACAAACAGAAACTGTAATACGTTTATGATGTATTATCTCTAGTGGCGGGAACGCTTGCTTTTCTTTATAGTACTTTAATGTCAACTTTCGTACAACGTTCTCACACTCGGCATTTCTTTAATATTGCACTCAATCTGGAAGGTTTTTGTTAAGGCAGATTTCAAAGCTAGACCAATTAAGCACTTGAAGTTGTTGACTAATAGTAATATATTTTTTCAAACACTTGCTAGATCAGAACCAGCAAGGATTCGTCTGCTACCACAACGGAAAAATAGTTTTATTTTTTCTCCCATGAACGGAATTTCCATAAAGATACCTACTTCGCAAAGGCATCCTGTCTGTGGAACATATAACCACGGAACTGCTTTCCTGTAGATTACAACATAGTCGTCTTAAAATCCAATGTCAACAAATACTTGTCATAAATCGCCTACTAAGTAATCAAACTTTGTTAATTTCTCTGTTCTTCATCTTTTGACCAACACTTTATCTATTATTAAACTTTGTTGTCGAGTGGTAGTTGGCCTTGATAAATGATGACCTTACTATAAAATCTTCAGAACAGTAAAAGCGCTGAAGATTTTTAGATGGAATTAGATACATTCAGATATAATAATAAAAAAGAATTAAGAGTGCATTGTTGGAAACTATCGGATGCAATATTAACATAATTCAATCTGTATACTAATCTTGTATTAGTAATGATACTGTTGTGTGCAATGGTTTTAGGATTGATTTAAAAGATAGTTCAAAACAGAGATATCAAAAGAGGCATAGCAAACAAATAATAACAATATTTTCTGTTTCTCATTTTTTGTTGCTTTCTTTTCATTTTGTGCGTATATTAGGTGTTTCATTTTTATTTCTGTGTTTGAACTACGCGTCACTATGCGACATTGAACCGTTTTTCATCCCAGGTCTACCATGGTTTCCATATTTCTACCAGGTAGCTATCACCGACGACCACACACGTTTGTTAGATGGTCGAATAAAGGAAGGGAACCATGCGGTTCTCTTGAAAAGCACTTATCAGCGTCGCATTTATTTACTGACTTATTTATTCAGTTCCCAGATGTGAACAACCGAATCGCTTGTTTCGCCATGACACTCCTTCTATCGCGGTGACGAAACGAAAATGTCTCCTTTGCCAGAAAACGTGAACTTTGTGTCGGTTACTCCCCAATGGGAATGGCTCAGACTGATAGTAACGTTTTCAAATTTATCTTAAGTTGGGATTATTCAGTGCATTCTGCAGATTCTCGGGAGAATTTGGTTTCTCATTATGAAAGGACTTAATAATGCTAATAATGAGGATATTATTACTACTAAGATATACTACTATTACTACTAAAATACTACTACTAATAAGGATACTACTACTCAAAAATTCTAATAATAAGGATACATATACTACTACTAGTGAGGCTTCTGCTACTCAAAGAATACTGATGATAACGATACTACTAGTACCAAACGAATACTAATACGAAACATACTACAACTTAAAGAATATTAATGATAAGGACACTAGTACTCAAATAATACTGATAGTAAGGATACTACATCTCAAAGAATAGTATTAATAAAAATACTACTACTAGTACGAAAATAATACTAATAAAACAAGATACCACTACTACTACTACTACTCAAAGAATACAACTAATAAGGGTACTACTACTCAAAGAATACTAATAATAAGGCCACCACTACTTAAAGAAGATAGATACAAAGGATACTACTATTAGTACAAAAAGAATACTACTAAGAATGAGACAATTACTACTACTACTAAAACTACAACTAATAAATATTCTACTACTACTTTCAGAATAGTAATGATTATGATACTTTTATTAGTACTACTTAAAGAATATACACACTAAGAATACTGCTAGTACGACTACTCAATGAATTCTAATAATTAAGATATTAACAATAATCATGAAATTATAAATAAGAAAACTCGCATAAGCTTAGATACACCTTAAAACACACTCATGTCGTGGCATCGCCATATGTTAAGGCTAAGAAAATGTTAGTAAAGGGTCAAGGTCAATGGAAAGAGGAGGAGGGTAAGCACCATCCAGATGTCCTTTGTAGATGCTCGGAGAGTACTGGAATTCTAGGGAAGTTTATTGCCACTCAAATTCCAGAAAAATTCACCGGCTGTTATCAGTGGCAAATCAATGGTAAACTGCCGTTTCGATAACACAAAGTAAGTTTTAATGTTTTTCAAGAAAGCGGAGAGTACTGGGCATCTGGGGAATCTGGTTGTCACCCACGCCCCATGGAGCATTATAAGTTGTTTCCAGTGAGCGACCACTTATTGTGGCTCGTCAAATAACTGCTTGAAAGTTAATATTGCAAGCCTGTATATACCTATTTTCATGTGGTCAATAGCAGTCGGATATTGCGCAGATATAGTGGGGTGGAGATCGAATGTAATCGGCATCAGACGAAAATTAATGTCAGAGTTTATTGCGTTATCCAAAGAAATAGCCAGATTGATTATATACGATGCGAAAACTGGGGGAAGAGACTGCAACGGCACAGAGCCATGTGCTGTGAGCCAATGCAAATCTTAAGATATGTATCTGTCAAAAATTTAAAGAACTATTTATTAAGTACGCGTTATAAACAATGTGTGTGAAGGCAATACAATTATAGTATTCTTTTAAATCTTCGAAGGAACTCTGATATGCATGATCGTGTACTCAGTGAATATATTACAACTCAGGATTTAATAATTATTTTTAACATATAATCGCTCTATTTATATATATATATATATATATATATATATATATATATATATATATATATATATATATATATATATATATATATATATAAACTAGCTGTACATATCCAGCATTGGACACGAGTCTTTTTTCTTTCATTATTGATGCGCATCGCATAAATATATTCGAGTTTGTTTAGAAAAACATCTTAACTATATAAATAACAAGCTGTTCTTATCAGATGTTGCACGGGGTATTGTAATGTTTATTTTGTTAAATAGGATTTTGAAAGTTAACTTTAAATGCTTCCAAATTCCTATAAAATTATCAATGTATTTTATTTTTGTCAACTATTAAGCAAATGTTTAAGTGACTGACTTGTTTCCGAATAAACCGATATATATATATATATATATATATATATATATATATATATATATATAATATATATATATATATATATATATATATATATATATATATATATATATATAATGGTGGATTTGATTTCATAATATAACAATTCATCTTACGTTATTCCATTTTTAATTGAAAAAATATAATTTGTGAATATATAAAAAATAAGGTTTAAGTCATATAAATCCATCTCTATTAATATTTATTTAAATGGCTGACTTTTTGAATACAGCAGCATACATATTCATTAATATATAACAGAAAAATACCTGATACCGAAAGCCAGGTATAAAAACATAGAACTATGGGACATTGAATCGGTTTCATCCCAGGTTTGCCATGCCAACAAGGTTTACGAAGTACAATACTAGATATGTCTAACGTGCAGTCATAAGCAATTTAGCTGGCAATATAAAATATCCAACGAATATCCATATGTGAAAACGTTATATGCTGAGGAACACAGGCGCATAGGCAATCTGTCTCTTCCAAAATGCAATATCTCTCTGACTGAGCAAGTTAAAAACAAATTGAAGTGATGAATTGTTTTTATTTATATATTATGACAGATATATAAAAGGAATACTATTATATGTATTAGAGTATATGATGCGAAAAGTGTATGGATGTATTGTACACCTTTTGACGTTTATATAATTGTATGCTTTCTTACGTCGATTATAGAGAGTCTGTCACTTACAAAATGAAATATCTATCGGATTGTGTTAACACGGGACATTTTTAGAGTGGAGAGCTGGTAGGTTGGAGCAACAGTTTAAAAAGGATTTATAACCGTTTTACTTTCTTTACTGATTAAAATCAGTCGTCTACAAAAAGCAACAACAATTCTTTACGATGAATGAAATATTTTAGCGCTCCTAAGATCAGATGTCGACGGGAAAAACTTATCCGATTTCAACCATGAGAATTTAAACTGGCAGACATTCACTTCCGCTAAAAATGCATTGTAGTCGTCAAACATGTACACAAATAGAGAGAACTGTTGTATCAGCAGAAATATTATGTGAGGTAGTCAAAATTGAAAGTAGAGTACGACGTTATCAGCTTGACCTTTTTTGAAATGAGAAATGTTTCTTAGAACAACTATACAAATAACATGATTTCTGTATGTACGTGTGCACGACTGTCTTTATGCTGAGTCGCTGGTTTTAGGAAAGTGGTTCTCTTAAACTGTACTCGTCTTAGTGTTGATGTTGGATATTCTTTTTTAAAGATCATATTATTGGTGTTCGTGCCACAATATTTAGTTATATCTAGAATGGAATATGAGACTATATTTAATAAGTAATTAAATAAATTGATAAATAAATGGCAAACCCATAGTAAATAGATATATTTTAATTAAATATTCTTACAGAATATCTGCTATTATATTTCCGAAGCGAGCGCGATTAGAAGTTATTACATGAAAAGGTAATGATCACTGTTTTTATATCCTTTTATATGTTACTGATATATATATATATATATATATATATATATATATATATATATATATATATATATATATATATATATATATATACTTGGAAATGTGTATCTGTTTGTGCGATGGATAATATAAGAAAAGTTAGTGACATATGTGTATTTCTCCATGTTAAATTTCCCGATGAATGTTAGTTCTAAGTTAAATGAGGCATGTGATCAACTTTCGTATATGTGAGATAATATTTAGTAGTGAACTATGAATATACTTGTTTGCGTGTGTCAAGATTTTTGTGCTTAATTGTGTATTACGTCTCTATAGCTGCTTTAATACGTAAGTATTTGTGCGTGATATGCTTGAATTGGGACTTGTTTGAGATTAAAGAAAAACTATGACCTGTTTATTTTGAGACGTCTTTCCGCCTACAAACACGGTTATAAGATAAGACCAAGTTTTCGTATATATGGCTTATCACTATCTCATTTTTCCCTTTTTCTTTTGGACATTTTTATTTGAAAATAATTTGTGGTCCCGTCGAGTCTACAAAATATAACCGAACTTGCATTGATTTGTGTAGACCACTTAAAATGTTAATATAACATTTATTCACTTTAAAAATATCGGTTATGAGTTCATTTTTTTTTCAATACCTTTGAATATATATAATGAATAAATAATCTTTGAAAGAAAAAGTATTTTGTGCTGATGATTAGTCTCCTTAACGGAATGCTTTGGTAAGCCTTAAGAAAATCACATATAAATGATCTTTACCCTGTAATCGAGTATCATCGAGCTTGTTCTTATTGGCCTAATCCCGGTCTTCACTGAATAATCTATCTTCTAAGTTAAAAAATCTCTCTCTTTCTCTCTCTCTCTCTCTCTCTCTCTCTCTCTCTATATATATATATATATATATATATATATATATATATATATATTAATGGAATGGCATAATAAAATGAGAAATTAATCAGATTTTATTCAAGTTCAGAAACAAGAAGTGATACTGCGTCGTTAACCCATGAGTTTTTAAAGAAAATTTCTCCTCAGAGGATTATTACCGCATTGACATTACCGCAGATAATAAAAATTAAGCTTTGAAGATACATAAAAATATATAACAAATGCATAAAGATGCATATAAAACATAAAATATATCGGCCAAAAACGAACTTTTTTGTTAAACTTATGCAGTTCATCCAAGTCATTAAGTTTAAAATTATTTCAAGAAAAATGTTTAAGAAGTCGATTAAACACACTCTAGGTAGTGATTGGTAGTCCAAAACGAAAATGAAAAAGTTATCCAGGCGGGAAATTTGTTCGCTATCGATGCAGTAGATGACAGTGAAGATTCTATTCAAATTAATAATATAACCATGGAAAAAGCAAAATCACACAAAATGTTCCGCAGACTTACTCTGTGTTAAATATTATAATGTCAAATACCATATTGATCTTTGTTTTTATACTGATAGTCTACTGGCTAAATATATTATTTATATCTTTAAAGTATTATCTTACTCTCCCCTCCTCTTACTCTCTATCTCTCTCGCTCTCTCAATCTATCTATCTATCTATCTATCTATCTATCTATCTATCTATCTATCTATCTATCTATCTATCTCTCTCTCTCTCTCTCTCTCTCTCTCTCTCTATATATATATATATATATATATATATATATATATATATATGCTTGCGTGAATTTGTGTACTTTTCTGAGTTTGATCGCCTCTGTGGTTAGGTGTGCCAGCGTCTATATATGTGCGACACCATGAACCCAACTCACCGATACTTGTTAAACCGCACTGTAACCAATCCCAGATCAAATGTAAAGATCAAATGGGACAACAGTTTAAAAAGGATTTATAACCATTTTATTTTTTTTACTCATGGGAAGTAAATCAGTCGTCTACAAAAAGCAACAACAATTCTTTACAATGAATGAAATGTTTTAGCGCTCCTAAGATCAGATGTCGACGGGAAAAACTTATCCGATTTCAATCATGAGAATTTAAACTGGCAGACATTCACTTCCGCTTTAAATGTATTGTAGTCGTCAAACATATACACAAATAGAGAGAACTGTTGAATCAGCAAAAATGTTATGTGAGGTGGTCAAAATTGACCTTTTTCGAATTGAAAACTGTTTGTTAGAATCAGTTATACCAATAAAATGATTTATGTATGTACGTGTGCACGCCTGTGTATATGCTTAGCCGCTTGTTGTAGTAAAGCATAGACTTTCACTGTACTGGCTTTAGCGTTTATGTTGGACCTTCTATTTTTTAGAGATCATATTCGTGGTCCCTCCCTTCGTAAATTCGAACATATATATATATATATATATATATATATATATATATATATATATATATATATATATATATATATATGAAGCAATCCAACAAAAGATATAAGCGTCAACTAATATCTTATAATTAGTGAAACATCCGGATAAAAAAACTGAAGCTCAATATACTGGATAGAGCATTAATATTATAATATAAAATGAAGTAATAAAATAAGGTATCAATCAAATTTTATTAGAATTCAAAGTTCATGCAAAGCATCCTTAAGTCCTTAGCTCATGAGTTTTCAAAGATAATTCTTCTCTTCAGAGGACCATTACCGCAGTTATACTACTACAGGCAATAAAATTACGCTTTGAAAATATATAAAATTATATACACAAATATATAAAAATACATAACATCAAACATATCAATCCAAAAACATACTTTTGTTGAATCCATACAGTCCATCCAGGTCATACAAGTTGAGAAGCATAATCAGGAAGGACATTACTCCAAGATACAAACAGCAGTCCAAATATGTGAAATTGAAGGGGCCGGCAAGGTTATCCAGTCGCGAAATGTGTCCATATTCAATGTTAATGATAAATAAATCAATCAAAATAATACAAAAAGTCCAATCAAAGTTCCGAGATCCCAACATGTGCAACTCTAATCAAATCCAAATTCGTTGTTTAATTAGAAAACCAGCTAAATCCGAATTGAGCAAAACAAGACGGACTCCCATCACATCTAGCCAGAAGAGCGAAAAATATATATATATATTTTTCTTAATAGTTGGATGAGTTGGATGAGTTGTCAAATACGAAATACAGTGTATATTTCTAATAGTGTTTGATTTAATTCTGCAAACTATCATCAACGGTCGGATAAGGGTTAGCATAGATTCTCAGAAATTGTCTATTTAATTCTCCTTTTTCAAATTGAAAATGACAGGATTTAAAATGAGCCTGATTTCTTTCATCATGTGATCGCACTGGAACAATAAGATAATTTGTATGTTTTGTAACCTCTTCACTGTATAACACAAGCAACTTTAGAAGTAATGACGTCCTATGGGTAAATCTCGTCCTTAGGTATGCTAACTTATAAACTACACTTTACCCAAGAAAAATATATGTATATATTTGAAAAGAACACCAACACCGTTCATTTTTTTATTCGATTCATGCAAGGTATTATCAACGAACTGGATGAAATAAGATATCTTAAAAATCTGAATTCAGTCTCTTTCTCTGCCCCCTATACTTCTCTCTCTATATATTTCTATTCTTCTATTTACAGCTACGGATTGAATAAGTATACTACTATTGTGATATTCCCTTTTTCTATATAATATACAATCCAATCTTTGTATTCTCTAATTTTTTATTACCCTCGACTATTAATAATCAGAGAGAGAGAGATAGAGAGAGAGAGTACGAGAGTGAGAGAGATAGATAGAGAGAGAGAGAGCGAGAGTGAGAGAGAGCGATTGAGAAAGAGAGAAATAGTGAGAGAGATGGGGGAATAAGCGAAAAAAAACAAGAGTGATAGATATCATATAGAAAAGAGCGGGAAAGTCGAATAACATACCGTTAGATAAATTGACATTGATAGATAGAAAATTAAAGATTTGTTACTTAGTGATTTAATTGCAAATTGCGAATATTTAAGGTAAGTGTAATGAAATTTAATCGAAGCAAAACCCAATTCCCAAACTGAGGAATATTTTAACATATATCATATGTGATTAAAATATAGAGGAAAACTCTTAGGAAAACGAGCACTGCTTAATTCAGCTTTAGGATACTACTACTACTACTACTACTACTACTACTACTATTACTACTACTACTACTAATAATAATAATAATAACAATAATAATAATAACAATAACAATAACGACCATGATAATATATATATTACTTTTAATTTATTTTATACGTACAAAAAAATAATCTTTGGGCACATGTTTCTCGCTCACAACCGTCATCAGCATGGATAACTTGGACAAGGATCGAACCTTCGATATTGGTGTTTGACGTTTTACCCCCAGCCCATGACGCATTGCCTGAAAATATGTGCGATTTTTATCACCTAAATATTTTATGTATTTGATATGTAATTGTATTTATGGGTGATTGTAGCGCTTGTTTTACTATTATATCAATCGTTTCATATTCTGAGTATTAAAAATGCAGAAGATTGCATTGGTTCTGGCTCACAGACGCCAGTATCATTGCTAACTTCGGCAAGGATCGAACCTTTGATATTGATGTGTATTGTCTGCGGTTTTACTTGACACCTTGCCTATAAATGTGTACGATTTTAATCATCTAAATATTTAATGTACTTTCATGTAATTGGTTTTATTAGTGAATGTAGCGTTTGTTGCTAACCAAGGGCCTCTCTAGAATCATCAACCCCTTTCATGTTGGTATGAGGTTTGATCTGGCCCAGTAGCAAGATATACACTGTCTTAGGCATTACATCGTCATTCCGGGGCTTAGTTTATTGGCAGTTGCCAAATGCGCCCCTACTTCGGAGGCCGACGCTCAATTCCCGGCGATTTTGTACATTCAAGATGCCTCCCCCCGGGAAGCTGTTTTCCCCCAACACGTTAAGCAAACTTCATGTCTCACCTGGCTTAAAAGTGTTAATTAAATTTTCATAGCGGAACCTCGAGGAAATTCCACGTGTTGAATTGCTGGTTGATGAAACGTTCGTTAACACGTTGTGATACGTTGGTCGAACATCGGAATCTCTTGTCGTAGAACTCTTCCTTGTTGATCCAGAACGAACGGCATCGCTGGTAATGGGACGATATGTCGTTTCTCGATTCGAGAATCCCAACGGCCCGGAAACTATTCGTCCTAACCTTGTCTTTCCATTTCTCCATTGCCTCGCCGTTGTATGCAACTATTCGTACTAACCGTACTCTCGTTGTTGTCGGCTGATACAGCAGTCGACGCAATTCGGGAATGATATTTCCATTTCTTTTTCTCTTTAATTTCAATGTCTGCACGCCAGCTGCCATTGTTAGTCGCTCCGTCGCCGTCACAATTCTCTGCAAACGTTTGTCGTTGTTACTTTTTCGGTCGGCGGTTTCTTTCTGTAACTGAAACCAAATCTCCCCGCACACGACAAAAGACAACAAGCCCTTCTTTTTACTTTGAGCCATTTATTAGTATTAGCCTGTCGACACCGAGCAAGTTCGTTGTATAAGAGAGAGAGGCTTACGCTAGTTAATTTCTTAATTAATCACCTAATCACTTAGCTTCTTGCAAATGGAAGGAAGATGGTGGACATCGTTTGACTCTAATTTTTGGGGGGATCCGAAATCCCTTAGCTTGTAATCGCTACATGACTAACGCGTGTTCTCTCGTTGGCCTCCAGTACAGAACTGATAATCTCACTCCAGTTTTCCCAGCGGGAAAACTGTGACGTCACGAAATCTCGTGATCGAAGCACAGATCTGACCTAACCTTTGAACTCAGGGTCTCGTCACCCGTCACCGCAACCGTGAGAACAACATTGCACGAGACGACATCGCCGCAAATTGCGCAAGTTAAACCCGATCTCCAACAGATGCGTCCATCTCCATAGGGGCATTATCTAACACACGGTGCTTTCTACATCAATCTGTATAATTTGTTAATAATAATATTCCCTTTGGAATAATAAATGTCTTTGAGTCTCAGTACTATTGAGAGAAATATCTTCTTTCGTAAAAATGAGTGTCATTGTCAGCTAACTATTTTATAAAAAAATAAATGAATAGTAGTACTTTTTCGGGCGGCGGTTTCTTTCTGTAACTGAAACCAACTCTCCCGCACACGAATATTTTTGTATTTAAAATTGAAGCAATTTAATTTTTTAAACAATAAATTTTGATTGTCTTCTTACTGTAAAATAATTGTTAGCTAAACATTATTCAAATCAATACAAGCAATGTCGTTTTTTTAAAATATATTTGTTTAAAATTTACTGATTTCTCCAAAGTGACGACATAATTTGATTTTGGAACAATTCATTAAAAAAAGCTAAAGTTGCAAATGTATATCTTAGCGACATCTGATATATCACTAATCAACATTGGATATTTTCATTTTGTAAATGTGTGTTGAAGGTGATAACGTACGCATGAACATTAACACCTAGAGTATTATTATATAGATTTATATCTAGAAAAACTTTCTTACTAGACAAAAGATTTCATTACCTTAGCAAAATAAAAGTAGATTTAATAAGCCATTCATAGATTTTGAACTTTTCTGGGACTGATTGCTCGTATTTACGTCTTCTTACAAGACTTACAATTCACATACGAATAACACTCATATCGAACTGTCATCAGATATAAAGAAAATGATATACTATTTGTATATAACGTGTATTCTTAAGTATATACTCATCGATTCCTTGTTAATGTTTTCGCTTTTACCCAGAAGGTCATACTTATTGAACCCACACTATTAGTTACAAAAAGAAAACAGGAATATAAAGAAGGTGAGTACGTATGGGTGATATATATATATATATATATATATATATATATATATATATATATATATATATATATATATATATATATAGAGAGAGAGAGAGATAGAGAGAGAGAGAGAGAGAGAGAAAGAGAGAAAGAGAGAGATAGAGGGAATCTTTCTGCGACCACTTTTAGATAAATACCGGTAATTGCACTTTTCGTTTCAACATGAAAAACAGAGAAATCTAAACTAAGACGGATTCCAGCAAAGTGCGACATAGTTTGTGATTCGTTACCAAAACAACGGATAAGTTTACGGATACTTACCACTACCTTAAGATGGGGGTATCATTTAGTACATACAGGAGGGCAGTAAAGTACAAACTTTCATATAAATTCATTAAACAGGATATTTATCCAGTATCTCTAGAGGAGAGACCGATCTATGATACTCTATTATATAATGACATTTGTATTCTTGTAAATGTGTGTGCTGATGTGTGTGTGAGGGTCCGCTTAAACACAGACTCTACCAAAGATACATGTACACACTTACATATTCCGAGTTAATGATAAAAATACTCTAATAGTAATTAGCTTAGGGTAACCAAGAACACAATTGGTGTATTTTTAATGCAAGAAAAATAATATCTTTAATTGTAACTGGTAATTGTTGGAAAAAAGACACTGAAAGTAGCTGAAGCAATCCTTATTTACTTGCGTCCTTACGAGGCAAAAGTTAAACTATAGGTTAGTTTTTTATGTAGGGTAACAATCAGCTCCTTCAAGAGGTGAACGCTTAATTGAGGCAAAAATAGAAATTGCCTCTGTCTTAAAAGATTACTCTTTCACTGATACACAACAGAACAGATAGTGTAGTATACTACACTTTGATCCGAGCCAATCTCAAACAGTCGTTTTTGCTAATTTCACCTTTTTATTTATATTTTTTCTTTTTTTTTTCTTTCTACTATATTTAAGTATATACCAAAGTTTACACATGAATGATAGAGAGAAAGAGAGAGAGAGAGAGAGAGAGAGGCAGTCAGAAAAAAGGTACGTGACTGAGAACTATATACGTAATATAATCTTTATTCTATAAGAAGGATATACTTATATTAAATACTCGTCCAGTAACACCGTACGACTTACTTTTTTGCCAGACATTTTCCAAGTCTTTTGATATATGAAGTGCTACCGCCCTAGCCTTACCTGAGTTGTACAATGTATAATGTATGCGTTCAGAGATTACGGTTAAACTATCGACGGTAGAACATGCTTAACTAAATACATATTAATGGTCAAAAAAATGATTCGCGTTATAAGGATCGTGAACTACTGCTAAATCGATTAAAGATTCAATGTTTCTAGTGAAGAGTCGAAGCAGACTGATGGGATGATAATTTTTTATGGTCAGTTCTATCACCAGAATTCATAAAGACTGGTACAACAGAGGCAAATTTCTAGCTATCAGAGAAGGAATTTGTTGTTGAGTTTTGAGAGGACAGGGGCTAGCTCAAATCAGTGTTATTACAATTACTGACATAAGATCAGACCTAAATGCTTTGGAGGTGTTAAGGTTTTATCTGATATCCCTAACATGATAAATAGTTATGATCACGTCATCAAATATGGCTTCAGTCCGCAATAGGGACATTTAGGATTCCTAAGTTGAGTTAAAGGCGAACCGTTGCGCAAGTATGTTCGCTTTATTAGTTGCCGTGCAAACAATCTCTTAAGTAGGGATTGGATGGGAAAAATGCAATCATCAAATATGCTCATAAGCGATGTCTTAAATAAAAAATAAAGTAAATCAAATAAGATTTGAAGTGAAAAACTAAAACTTCAATATTGAAGTTTTAGTTTTTCACTTAAAATGTCATTTTCAAAATTGCAAAGCTATCACTACCAAAAAGATTTAATTTCAACAATCTACTACTTTCTAAAATCATGTGTTACATCATGTGATATCGAGATAATTTTTTTTTTGCTTTCAATTAAAATAACTTTTAGTCGAACTATAGATTTAGTAAATTCGTCTTTTGCATTTTCGCGTTTTAAATTGGAACTCTTCATCTGTAGATTAGAGATTCTATTACATAATATTATGAAATAACACACTTTTAACCCAACACATATATAGGAGGAATAGTATATATGAAATATAATAATTAGGACGTTCAAAACTTTTAAATGAACACTAATATATCAAGTTAAAATATGTTTATATTTTAACTAATTACTCGACGTTTTTATACTATGTATTCTCTATTATTATGTCATAGCGATGATACAACCTAGACATCTCTAGTTTCCAATTAAAACTATGTAAGAAATAATTTCGCCCCGAATACAACTATCAATCCTCTTTAGAAGTAACCATATGTGTAAAGCAGATATTCCATTATAAGGCATACAAACTCAATTAATGATAAAGTTTGGTAAAAATTCAACTTTGCCTTACACAACAATGGGACACATGATCTAAATGTTACAAGAATTAAAACTAATGGGTGATAGGTATACGAATAGATATTGAGAATAAATATATAACCTCTACTCTGAGATTTCATGTTAACTTGTTTCAGTTCAGTATTTCAAATGGACTTATTTTAAATAAATAATCCATGGAGATAACTGAGAATATAGAGGACGGAAAAGGTGAAGTGTAGTATCAGAACAGCTACTATACCTTTCAATATTTATTTGCACAAAAAATACAAAATTATACAATAATTGATGCTACATTTTGCTGCTAGCCAAAAGACCAAGACTGTATGTAACCATTCTAGTTACATTTTTGGATTATCACATGGACTTTAAATAAAAAAAAAAATTGCTCCAGACAAGCATGCATCCACTTGATCTAAGGAGCACACAAGAACAAATATGATGATCGCAAAGAAAGGAGATGCCTATTGACCTTAGTCTTGAAAATATCAAGATTATAGGTAGAAAGAAAACAGTCAGCAAGAAGAGAGTTCCACAATCCTGCGGGTTTTGGAAAGAAGTTACTGGAATAGGAAGCTGTATAACAATGAAGTATCAAGAAAGCGAATTGATGGAGACCACTAGACCAACGAATCAAACAAGCTGGAACAAAAGAATCGTGGTATATATAACATAATTCTGAAGAACACATGTAACTCTAGGTAATTCATAGAGTTAAGTGATTTTTATTTTTGGGGGACTATTTCTACATGGACTTTGGATTAGTGGTAGGAGTAATACAATTTAGTCCCCCCCCAATAAAAACAACGCAATTTATATCTATTTGCAAAAAGAATATGGTCATATGCTCTAAAAACGCTATCCCGATAGCGATCGGCCAGAAATGGATGATAATTTTACGTTTAATTTATATGAAAAACTCTATATTCTGAATTTGTTTTTTCTTTCTCAACACAGAACCGCCTAGAAAACGATAATTTCATGTTTGTTTAGCGGAGGGGGGGGGGGCTGAGGGTATCTATCTACAAATTTATCAACAATTATTTAAATATAACATGTTCAAATATTCTTTAAAGTCTTCCAGTACGATATAAAAATGAATATGTATAATCAGGAAAGTATTATTTATTTAGCGCAAGAATTATATAAATATATACATTTTAATTTTCCACAAAAAGCATATATAAATAGCCCGCACTTTCAATTTCATAGGGAACATCTTTGCTTTAACCTCTAAGAAACAATACGAAACTAATAGAGAAAAAGATACAACTATTTGGGGGTAACATCTTACATATACAGAAGAGTTAATATTTTCAATATAGCCAATTTCTCTTCATTTTCTTCATACAGAGAATTTTTAATTTGGCATTTTTTGGCGTTTTCTCATCTAAAGGTGTGGCTTCAATTGTCAGTTTGGTCTTTTGGGCTCTTTTTACTGAAAAATTTAGCTTCAAAAGTCAATTATCACTCTTTTTATTTTTCTACTAAAAGTCACGCAGTTCAATCGCACCGATATTTTTAATACCAATATATTCAGAATCAGCTCATCAAGTTCTATATTTCTGTTTGTTTACCCCTAAATTCTATTTATAATTAAATAAAGTTATTTCGAGTTAATGGGTAATAAGGAGCGTTACTCAATAGGCATTTTTGTCAGTTTGAGCTGCTCAAACCTTCTATATCTTAAACTCTTTTCGAGAAATCTATAGTTTTAAGTTCCTTGTGCTGTTTGCTAGATTTTGGATTTAACAAATAAATAAAAAAAACTTACGGTTATTCAAAGTAAATGGTGGAGGCGTTATCCTAAACGCTCGTGACCACACATATTTTGAATAACTTTTTTCTAGTGAGCCAGATTTTAATTTCTTTATGTTCAAAAAAAACTTGGGACATGTCAATTTTTGTGCAAAAAACGCATCAAGTTTGGATAAAAACTTAATTAATAACAAGCCGAAGAATTGGTCACGATTGGGTAAATGTTGTGTGTGAATGATATATATATATATATATATATATATATATATATATATATATAATATTAATTATTAATCAATAATATTAAATTGAATATATATACATGCAAAATACTCGTCCGAGGGAGAGTACAATTAGGTATTCGAACAGAACAGTTTTCTTCTAGTGCTATTTTCCATTACCAAGCTTATAAGTGAAAAAAATTGCTACTAAATCTTATGTCACGAATCCTTTAGTATATTTTGATTAAAAGCGGGTACATTGTTTAATATTCCATAAAGTCTATAAAATGTAAGATTTTACTTTAAGTGGCTTTTAAAAGATGTTGACATTCAGAGCCTTTACTTAATTGCCGCCCAATGTATATGAATCAAATTAAATGAAAATCTGAAACATTTTGATTTTGAAATGATATGCTGTGCACATATTATAAGCCCTAAAAAATCTTTAATGTACCCCCGAGAAACTGTAATGTGTGTAATATTTATTAATTGATGTCTAATATCCATTGTTAAAATTTCACAAAAATTGGAGTTATCTGAATTTTCACGAACGGCTTCCAATCCCTTAATACCATTTTGTCTCCAACTAAACTTAATACATTTAGCTAACATTCTGACCCCTGGCACTTAGAAGCAAATGCCAAAATTTAATTCGTAATGATTAGTTAATTAGTTTAAGGAGTTAATCCTGTACACACATATCAACGTAAACATATACGTAAATATATATATATATATATATATATGTGTTGTAGCAAACAACCCCCCACACACACATATATATATATATATATATATATATATATATATATATATATATATATATATATATATGTGTGTGTGTGTGTGTGTGTGTGTGTTTGTGTAAGTGTGTATGCGTATGTTTAATCTACTAACTTTTTAAGGGAGTGATCGCCACTTTAAACATGTTATAATATAACCTTCAAGCATTTTAGGATTTTAATAATTCTTCGAAGTTTACATATATACGTACTTCTTTCCGGATTAAAGGTCTGTAAGAATTTTTGATATTAGATTTTATACGCTGAAAAGTTTCGACATTATTTTTTAATTTTCATATTCGTGATCTAATATTCGTGAGTTTTTTTCTTTTATTTATTTTTAAAGATGTTTCTGTCGCTGTTCCTACTGTAACATTCCACTTTCCTGTGTAATGTATCTAATTTTTTAACCGATACCTTATAAGCATTTTGAATAGATTTTGGTAAAATGCTTGTCATGTAAAATATTTGGAATGGTTGGAAAAAATAAGTACATGTGAAGAGAAAATTAATAAATGTAAGTTGTGTATGGCTGGCACAATGGGGTGGTCATCTTATTATGTGTTTATTTAGGAAACTACGTGTTTATTTAGGAAACTATGTAGGACACTGTACACTTGTATTGTTTGCATTTTTCTCTGGAGGTTTCGCCCGATATAATAACCAACCTTCACGGTAGGCGTCTTGTTGAACTCGGGCATGTTAATGTCGAATTCGGTAAATAGTAAACAATCGTTAACTGAAATTTGTATTCAATCCACGGTAATGCTTAGTAGAACTATTATAGAATGTATTACATTATAAAAACAATTAATTCTGAATAGTAGATCAAATGTCATTAATATATACTCGTGCTGGTCAAAAAAATAGAACATATGTATAAAACTGTAAAAATCATTGCGTTTGAGATAATTTTCGGCTTTTAAATTGTGTAGGCAAAATATTCTATATGTAAATAACAATTACAACTATTTTTAATCATTTGTCATATTTGCATATGTCAGACTTTATTGTCACAGAGTAGTTTATTGTCGCATTGGGAAATTCAACGTTTCAATTTAATAGAACATTATTCGTTGAGTAATCTTAAACTCAAACAATTTCTGTGTTTAAAAAGATTTTGCAAGTAATTTAATCATAATCTCTCATTCTTATCTGTGAGATGTAATTGGTGCTAAAATATTCCTATCATGCTAAACTAACTGAAATAGTTGTTTTACGATAGACACTTTTTTTTCATATCAATTGCAATGCCAGTTTTTCAAAATAATAGAACAAGACAGCTAAGAAAACAAAATAGTTTTTTTTTATTAACTTAAATACAAATAAAAATTAATCAATATTTAGTAGCAGCACCTTTTGCCTTGATAACAGCATCAATTCGCCGGGGCATGGAATCAACAAGCTTCTCGCAACTGTGTAGACACCGAATCCCATGTGTTCTGTATTGCAATCTTCATGGCTGCAAGGGTAGTAGGTTTTTCTTTGCAAAGCTTCCTCTTCATCTGATCCCACAAGGCTTCAATAACGTTCAAATCTGGCGAGTTCGCCGGCCATTCAAGAACAGGCATCGATCGTTCTCGGAGCCAGGAAGTTGTGGACTTGACAGAGTGTGCCGGTGCCAAGTCATGTTGAAAAATGATGTCTGTGGCGTCACTGTCAAACTGATTATCCAGCACTTGCAGTAAATTAGCTTCCAGGATATCTTGGTACACTGTTGCGTTTACATTTCCTTTGATGAAGCAAAAATTACCAACACCCTTAGCACTCATACAGCCCCAAACCATGCAAGACTGCGGGAACTTCACAGACTTCTAGACGCATTCTTGGTTATACCGTTCCGTGGATCTTCGCCAAACACGTGGGCCTTGGTCGCCGAAGGAGATACAAAATCGAGACTCATGTGAAAAGATCACACGCCGCCATTCGTCTGTAGTCCAGGTTTGATGAGCAGTTGCCCATCGTAGCCTCTTCAACATCTATTTTTTTGTTAAGGAGCGGTTTGGTGGCAGCTATACGATTTTGGTATCCCAGTTGCCGGAGCCTTCGGTAGGTAGTGCTTCTTGAAACGTCGGCACCAGAAGCCTGTTTCCACTCTTTAGTAATGTGGCTTGTTGACTGGAATCGACTTTTCTTTGCCACCTTGTCCAGTGCCCGGTCTTGTCTTTCAGTGGTGCTTTTCTTTCGTCCACATTTCTTGCGATTGCTGTTGGAAACACCCTTAACATCTTTCTGGAGCACTTTGATCACTACCGATCTTGAACATCCGACCTTGGTTGCGATTTCCATGTGCGTCTTTCCTACTTCCCGCAAATCGAAGATTCGCTGCTTCTCAGGCAAATATATGTCTTTACAGCGACCCATAATGAGAGATTATGATTAAATTACTTGCAAAATCTTTTTAAACACAGAAATTTTTTGAGTTTAAGATTTCTCAACGAATAATGTTCTATTAAATTGAAACGTTGAATTTCCCAATGTGACAATAAACTACTCTGTGACAATAAAGTCTGACATATGCAAATATGACAAATGATTAAAAATAGTTGTAATTGTTATTTACATATAGAATATTTCGCCTACACAATTTAAAAGCCGAAAATTATCTCAAACGCAATGATGTTTACAGTTTTATACATATGTTCTATTTTTTTGACCAGCACGAGTATATATATATATGAATAGAGTAAGTTAATAATTTAAATATATAAATAATATATTTAACTAGTAGACTGTCAGGATAAAAAATAAAGCTCAATATAGTGTATAGAGCAATACTATTAATTGAATGACATAATAGAATGAGAAATTAATCAGATTTTATTCAAGTTAAAAAAACAAGGAATGATACTATGTCCTTAACTCATGAGATTTTAAAGAAAATCTTCTGATCAGAAGATCATTACCGCAATGTCATTACTGCAGGTTATAAAAATTAAGCTTTGAAAATATATACAATATATATAAAAAATACAAACACATCTATATACCATCAAATATATTGGCCCAAAACACACTTTTTTCTTAAAATTATACAGTTCATGCAAGTCATAAAGTTTAAACAATTTCAAGAAAAATGTCAAAGAAGTCGATTTAAAAACAATGCAAATGGTTAATGGTAGTCCAAAAATGAAAAGGTGATCCATACAGGAAATTTGGTTGATATCGATGCAGTAGATGATAGTGAAAAATGTATTCAGGGTGTATGCAAATTAATAATAACACCATAGAAAAAGCAAAATCATACAAAAAGTTCAGAATACATACATATATATATATATATATATATATATATATATATATATATATATATATATACCTACACATCTGAATTAAATTTTAACCCTCGAAATCGTCATACTATACTTGTCTATATATTCAGCTGTTGCACTACGGATGAAGCGGTAAGTATAAACAGTCTTCTGGCCGTTAAATGTCCAAGGTTATATTGTTAACTGAACGCTATTCCTACTGACTTTTTTCCTCCTACCTATAGCCTTGGTATTTGCAACAGTAAAGCCTGTAAGCATCTCCTGTCTTTGCGATAAGCATCTTTCGTTATGGTTAGCTCCTTACGTCAAGTGGTGTTGTGCCTTGTCTGAAGCCCTCAGAAACTTTATTCAAAATTGAGCGACCGATTCTTATCTACACTTGTTTAAAAACTATAAAAGTCACTTTTAAAAAATGTATTTTTTTTATTTTAAGATTTAAACATCTGCTTTGAATTACTATCTGAAGAACCGCGACAACCCTTTATTTTGTATTTATCTTAGTAAAGAAGATACTGTACGAGCTGGGGATGAGTAAGGATGCGGGGACACTAGCATCTCCGTTATTTCTAATTGCTTCGCCATTTAATAAAATATGACAATGATCAGTTTTTGGAGTTCGATCCACACCAAGAATCTAAGCGTTCTATGCCTATATACTACATATAATTTCTCATATTGCCTCAGAGTGTTATGAATTCCTATTTACTTGCCTCCCTACGAGGTCAGAGTTAGACAAAAGTCGGTTTTCAATGTGGGGAAATCCTAGTTTACCCAACATTGTGTACTTTGGATTGGGACACAAATAAAGTAGAGTGTATCCTTAACTGGCATAATACATAAAAGATAAAGTGTACTATAAGAACATATACTACACTTTGCTCCTAGCCAAAGGGATCGTTTCGATTGCTGAATACGCACTTTGAGTGTATCTGTCTTAAGACTATCAGTTCTTTTTTAGATACGACATTGCATCTCAAGAAAGGATGTTTTTTATATCCTCTAATCTGTCACGTTCACGTTTTAATGATCAGTAAACGAACAAATTGAATGCACGTTTTTTTAAAATATCTTTTCCTGTTATAATACTGTTGTATGTGATGGTGTTCGGTTCATCCGGACAACGCTGGGTATCCTTATAGTTCGCTATAAAGTTAATTGAGTTTTACTCCAAATTTATCTAATAAGGAAATTGGCTTTAGGGATAATATTTGGATCGCTGTAAAATGTTCTCAGTAAAATACCTCTTCGCATTGGGAGAACGGAACGCCATCAAGGTTTACAGTTGCGTCTTCGTGACGCCGTTTAATGCTGTAAGATTCGATCGTCGGAATGGAAATAGTAATTACTGCATGCCCTGGGGGGTAGACTGAATGTCGGTGACCTAGTCGCCTTTTACTAATAACGTTTTCATTCTTAAGACTTAAATACCCTAAAGGTATTTCATAAATGTAGAAATGAACACAATCTCTTCCAAGGTTTAACAGATTACAGCCGGAGGAAAAGTAAGTCGTCAATCCCTTTGACTACACACGAACTACACATCCAACCGTTAATATATATATATATATATATATATATATATATATATGTGTGTGTGTGTATTGCAAGCGGCACATTAAGGAAAGGATGAAAATCCAAGTGTAGAAATCTTGCAATAAAGACGAAACGTTGATAAATATATAAAAATTATCTCTTGGTTTTTCCTTTTTCATTTCCCATTACGTCGGATTACTCTCATCCTTCCTTTCTCATATATATATATATATAACGTACACCGATGAACATATTATCGCCAATATGTTATGCATAACGTTGCTTGTTGGTTGACAATAGTGTTAGTGTACATAATGCTGTTATTTAATGAAACGGGTAGTAATTTGACAGGTGTGAGCCCATAGAAAATTCGCAAAGGTAAAAATGAGACGCGTCCAGAACTGGAACCTGCGCCGCTAAAGAGAGACCGCATTTATCATACTTTTGTTTTTCCGCTCACCCCAAGAACCTCAGTGAAAAAAATCCAATTCGTGTAGATAACTCAAATCTCGTGCAGTTTGAACATTATGTGTTGATTTATTTAAATGTTTAAACAATTGCTTCTCAATGTATTTCTACAGTGATGATACGGATACGATGTACTTCCGTAAACAGACGCACATTTGTTTTTTCACTGCATCTCAGTTGGTTGAATGGTAAAACAGACATTGTGATAAATTAGCGGAGAATTAATCTATCACATGATAGTGGGGATGTAAATTAGTCTTGGTGGTGATTTTCTCTCCCAAGTGCTGTTACAAAAATGTAGGTGCAAATATGCTGACGCCTGAAGTATCTAACCCACTAATGCACTATTGCAATAACAACTAGACATCCGACCTGAATGCGAATTTTTCCAAATATATTCGTATACATATTAATATGTGTACGGTATTTTTAGATACGCGATCATCTCGATCAAATTTTATATAAAATAACTGCCAATATATTCGTTTCCTATGGATTTGGTATTATCGATTTGCCACAAGGCTACGTCAATAGCCTTGACACAAAAACGAAGAAAATGCTTGCCCTGCATGAAGTTATTTACCGAAATAAATTGATGAAAAGCTGTATTTACCACAAAAAGAAAGGTTATTTGACCTCATTGAAATTAACCACGCATTACTAGCCTCAATGGCAAGCGTGAGGCAACATATAAAGAGATCCTGTGATACAAAAAATAAAATGGTGAAGCAATATACCTGACTGAGAAGACCACAACTACAATACTTGCCGACAATCTCGGTGGTTACACACTGGAGAACACTACAGAAAAATACGACAACCCAGCAACTCTGATCGGAGGAGAAGTACGCTCAAAGGGAGCTGAAGACCAAACTAGAAGGATGGCGACAGCGTAAAGAACAGGAAAGTTGATTGAATAACTTAGCCGAAGTTACATCGACAACAAGGCTTCACTACAGTTGGTCAAGTGTAACATTTGATGAAGCACAAATAATTATAGCTGCACTAGACCAAAACTTACTTACAAATGGATTTTTAAAAAAGGTATGCTCCAAAGAAATAGTCAGAACAATCTATAGCGTCTGGATGCAAACTTCTTTTGGCAGATGGTCATTACATTGTCTGCCACAACAAATTATATATATATATATATATATATATATATATATATATATATATATATATATATATATATATATATAATGGAATATCTACGGAGTGGTACAGCTTTAAAGATCGCTGATAATCTGGAAAGTGGCAGTGTTCTATGATTAATATATACAGGCGAGTAGATACATAAAAGACAAGACTATCAAACTAGACATTGTCATTTGAAGCATATCTGAAATAGAGCCAAACGCGAAAAATAACTCAATATCAGGATCTCAGAAATGGCAAAGAACAACATGCACCCTGAAATACATAAACAGCATGCCGGTTGTGGTAGTGGCAACTGGTCTAATGCCAGAAAATATAATAAAGTACTTAGATACAATCCTTGGAATATCAAACTGTAGTTATGTACAGATAGTAGCTTTAAAAGGGACAATATTTATCATTAAGAGTTCCCTCGGATATACATTGAAAAAAACATTAAGTGTTAGCCCCAAGAGGGGGCTACTTAATCCCCTTAAACTAACTAAACTAAAAGTATAACTATATAACACGATCAGGTTTATAACGTTGTTCCAGTTGATATTTTAGAGACAGTAGGAACATTGGTCACCTTGCGACTATGTACGCACTTATATACACAATGGGTGTACCTTACGAAGGCTTAGAACCCCTTACAATGACTAAACATGCGGCATATCAGTAACATTGCAGCAAACATTCAGTAAGAACGCTTCTGCTTTGTTCACATTCATATGATATACAAAAATTTGCCTATCTAATTAATACATATACAACACGTTTATCTAGTATATATGAACACATTCTAGAAATACATCACACACAGCGGTTTCATGCTTTTTAAATATTGGATAAAAAATGTTCTCTCACTTAAAATACACTTCTCATTCTGTGTATATTGTCCCGCTTACTTCATGCCTACTTAGTATACTAAACGTTTGAAAACAGTCTTTTTGACACAGCAAAGAAAATATTATCAATGACAAATTATTTAAGTAAGTCAAGAGACTAGTATTACAACAAATCTGCTCATAATATTTCAAACTAGCGGAACCCGTCGCCCGGCGTTGCACGGGAGAAAGTACTACCTATTGCATGACGTCGAATGAAACAGAAAACGGCCTATTGTTTCTCTACCCCCCTCTACCGTGTTGGCGAATGTTTTAAATTTAAAAAAAAAAGAAAAAAAGTGGCTGAGTCGGATGGGATCGAACTGGCGATCATAAAACCTGCCTTCGTAACGACCGCACCACGGGTTTGAGTTTAAAATACGCGTGAAAATAGGCCAATTAATCTAAGCTTGTTTATTGCCATGCGTATTTTGTTAACATTTGGCTTCTGATGACCAAATATAAAGTTCAAGACTAACATGGTTTAGGTCATGCGCACATTTTGTATAATATGCGTGTTTAAGGTGTATGACTTTGAAAAAGTAAATGTATCGGGGTCTACCAGTATTTTGGCGCTCATTGAATTAAATAGGATTTCGATTCGATCAAGAAACTGTAGCCGCCATGTTGAATGAATAAATGTTGCAGAAACTGTATTCGTTATTTTCATTCGCTTAATTCCGGAATGAATATAAATGTAGAATATACAATAAAGGTAGAATTACAAAATAACGTAATCTGATATTCACGGAAAATCATCGGAGTGAACGGGAGCGGTCATTAAGATTTGCGTATTGCTTTATATTATGTAGTAAATTTATACCAGGCAAATAATAAATAAGAGCCAGTGTTTTGTGAAAATTAAACTGTGTGTATTAGTTCCCGGTGTCGATGAGTTGAGTGACAGTACAGAATTGTTAGGGAGAAAAGTTTTTGCTACCACCTATATGGAGTTGGTTTTTCGGAGAGACGTTGATGGTGGGCCGAATGTAATATTAAGTGTTTGGTAAGAAAAAATAATAACAAATTTACTAAAACACGCTCGAGTGAATAAGTGTAGTATAGTAGTGAGTTTAGTAGCCTGGGAAGAATGTGGTTATGTTCCTATACTTCGAGAAGGTACAGGGGAAATATCGTCTCTACTTTATATATTAGATATTATCAAAAAATATTTGTAAAGTTTTTAACAGATACTAATGATAACTTCAATGTTTCTTATTGACGTTCAAAGCTTAAATATATCTCTGATTATGGTTTTAATAAAATATGTTTCGCAATCCTTGGTATACAAGGAATGATAGTTATTAGCGAGAAAACTATTTGGGAAATGACCCCTGACTAATCGATGTATCCCATAGAAATATGGTTCAAAACTAGAACAGTGTGCGAGAAGCCATGATGATTATCGGTACTGATGACTTGTCTTTTTCTCACGACTGTTTCTAGAACAGGATGTGCGCTCCAAGATACCAACTGATGATTCGGGTCATACGTCTATGTTTGCACACGCTGTCGGTATCGCGATGTATGACGTATAGGTAAACTCTTCTGGAAGTTAATGAGTAATCATATAAAGCTAACACACACACACACATATATATATATATATATATATATATATATATATATATATATATATAAGGTATATATATATATATATATATATATATATATATAATATATATAGTGTATATATATACTAATTGCTAGAGAAACATGTACAGAGTTAAAGAAAAGAAAACCTAGGAAAAAGTGTGTATGTTTATTTCTTTGAGCACCTATAAAATAGAAACGTACAACATCGGTGAATACGACGAAGGAGATAAGATAAAATAGATGGCTAATAAATGGTGGGAAATAACTCATATAAACTATAAAATGAATAATGACGACTACAGTTTAAAAAAAAACGTCTATAAAATATAAAATATACGTATAAAACTAGGTATATAAAGGAGTGCTATGAAATAGACAGTAGCTATCCATTAAGACAAATGAAAAGGGAACAACTTTAAAATATAAAATAGATGATTAATAAGAATAACGGTTTACATCATCGTTTACCAAAGGTAAAACAACGCGAATCTATACTAGAGGGTGCCCCCCCCCACAAAACCAGGAATATTATGGCAATTAATTTACACTGCATATGTAACTGTTGTAAATAGAAAAAGGTTGCATTGTTAAAACAGAAGAATTGGTGACCTAATATTTGAGAGAAGGATTCAATAAGAATTTGTTAGCATTGCACGTGAGAATGATCATGTTGTAGTCAGTTGGATAGCAACCCGTTCTATTTTGTTCCACACACGGTAGTGCTTGGAAAAAAACTTTGTTCATGGAAGTTATGTTTAGTTTTAGGTATAGAGAGGAGGAAAACTAAATCGTTCATAGTCGTAATAGCTAGGCGAGTGTTTGCTATGAATGTTTTAGACAGGAGAATCAGAGCTCTGAACTAACTCGAGCACCTACCATGAAAATAACGATACTGAAGAGAAACACGAGAAATGCCTCTTCTGTGAGAATAGGGGCTGTAAAGAATAGAAGACGACATACAGCACTAGATTTCGGAATCGATTTTGTACTCTGTCAAGACAGGAAAGTGTGCTCTGAGCGGTACTTCTCCAGATATTATAGCAGTACTTTATCTTAGGGCATATTTGCATCTGATACAGGTAGAATATGTATGTGTATAAGTAAAGTTGATGTACAAGTAAATTACAAACGGTATAATCTGTTATATTGTGATCTGAAGGTTGTGATAGGCTATTTGTTTTTAGTATTGTTGACTCGGAACCAGGCAACATTAACATAGATATATGGACCGTTGGGCCTTAGAGTACAATCCTTGCGCAAACACAGAATGTTGGCCTAAATCTTAATTTGTGTATGTGCACCCTATACATAAAACGATGAATGAAATAAAATATAGAAATGAACAACGTGATTCTTTAAACCACAGTTGGTGTAGTTTCTAGTAAATATTAGGTCAACTTTCTTATTATCTATGTCAATATATTTTGTTTCCAATTATTTCTGAATTTGTTTAATTCTTCAAATAATTTGATGAATATTTTATTTTTGTTCTGAAAAGTAATATAAAGGAAATAAGGTTTTCTGCATCGTTGAAAATTAACAGTATATCATATCGAATACAACTGTTAATAAAAAGTATATCGAATAAAACGGTTAATAACCCAAAACGATGTTTAACTTTGAAGGTAAGTTACAACTAGTAAGTTAAAGCAATTCACTTTCGTTCATAACAGCAAAGATGGACTGTTGCTTACGAAACGACAAAAGCAATTAACGCTCAGTTCATGATAATTATTATCAAAAACAATTGTAAACAAATGAATGTAAATCATATTCAAATAGTCGTATCTATCTTGTCATCAGCACTAGTAATTGTTATCATTTTTGAGGTAGTGTATGTATTAGTTCCGAATTAGAGAGACACTTTTTAATTTTTCCAAGGATTAAACAAATAATAAAGTTGCTCAGGGAATCTGTGGAGAAAATATCATTTTATTTAAACAATACTTTATGACTCAATAGTATTCGTTGATATTAAGGCTTATCTAGAAATGAATTGGTTATAAATACACAAATAGAAAAGTTAATATATTTTAATTTTCAATATGAGCGCAGGTGCAATAATGTTTGGACGTGGAAATATAAGCGCACAAAAAATGGGTATCCGCAGCGAATGATTTGTAATATCGTCGTTGTTGGGTTTTATGACATGTCAACCTTCGTTTGATGGTTCTATGCCGGTAGCGTACATTTCTTTGTATTCGATTGACTTTTAGATCACTATTTCATAGCAATTTGTATGATATACATCACCTGGTCTTCCTAAATTGTCACCTATTTAGTACTGGCTTGGTTCAACACCGTTAATCTTCTATGATCTTACAAAGCCAGTGTGTAAATCTAATAGCATCTGAACTATTCCATACGAAATAAAAAGAAATCACACTTGTACGTATTAAAACAAATAAAGATTTTCATGATGTCGAAAAAAACTAAACGTAACATGAAGTTTATTTTTAAACTTAAAACAAAATTGTTATATTTGAAGCAAACTAGAAGTCTCACTTGGCGTGGTCCAATAATGAACGAGAGCCTTTCTCTACAACTGGTCACAGCTTTCACCACTATATTATCATTTTCATAATGTTTTGTAATTGTTAATTCATTCTTTATTCTAATTGATTCAATAAACTTATTAATGTATGTACGCCATCCTCTCTTACTCTCCGTCTATTAAGCTTCTACCACAATTTTAGTATTTTCTTTTTCTTTATTTATGTTATTATTTAGATAGATCATTTAATCACAATGCTATCGAGAAAACCCCTACTAATTTAGTAATTTCATTTCCTTTATTTACGTGACTTTTATTTATATCATCCTCTCACTATTCATCATTGAATTCCTTATGCGTAGACACATTTAAATCATTCAATGCGAAAAAACAACAACCATGCAATCCATCTTATCAGAACTTTAATATTACATATATGAGCAACACATTTATTGTGTTTAATATTTGTTTTTTTGTATTATTAAATATAAACAAGATATCAAACTACTAACTACCACTTGAAAATTGTGAAAATTTAAAAAACGAACCTCATAAGATGGTAACACACAATATTCTTCCTGGCATAACTGCCGTTGCCCGGAAATAAATTCGTACCTTTGTGTGTTCCTTATCTTAGCTGTGAACATCATGTTATTAATTGTATCCTTATTTTTCTTAATTTCTGCAATCAAGTACAAATCCGAACAGTCGGAACAAGACGGTTTAATTATTCAGATATTAAAAGCGAGGAAATAATAGCTGTTGAACCCAAGATGGCCGCTTCTGTTATGAAAATTATTTTCAAAGGTATGCACTCCTTTTACCATGGAGCTTGTCATGTAATTAACAGTTAAAGGGTTGTGATTGAATACAGCCTACAATCCCTTTCATTGTTTATTGAAGTTAGATCAATTTAACTATTTTCGCGTGTATGTATATTTATCTGTCTTTCTGTATATATATATACATATATATATATATATTTATGCATGCATGTCTATATCTATACATGTATATATTAGCAATGCACAGATGTGAACTATATATATATATATATATATTTATATATATATATATATATATATATATATATATATATATATATATATATATAGATATATATGTATTTATATATATAAATCAAGAAGGCCTCCGTCAGTCAGTGATACATCCTTAGCCTAATGTCCTGGCTGTCTACTTAACTGGTGCAGCGCCGCTAGTGGCTGAAGTAACCAATGCGGGAGTGGTAGTATGTGTCGTAAAGGTCACCAACATGCATGGGTCCTGAACTGTTTGATTTGGTGCTCTATTTTCTGCGTGCACGCTACTCTGCAGCAATACTAAACAGCTTCTCCTACCCCGCTTCCAGATGTTGCTTTTGGGTTCCCTTCCCCCTTGAGCAATCATCTGCAACGCACTCACTGTCTCAATGTGGGTGTCGAATGTCTTTCTGTCGCACCTCAAAATATGTTTGTGTGCAAGGATTCTATAATGCACCGCAGCTTCGATGAGCAACCAACATATACATATATACAAATAAAAATGGAGATAAAATGATCCGACGTAATGGAAAATGAAACAGGAAAGGCAAACACTATGATATTTATGTATTGATCAATTTTACGTCTTTATTGAAAGACTTCCTTAGGATGAAGAAACAATGTATCAAAATCATACAAATATTAGCCGTTACCCAAGCTGGGCTATGACATATCTTGACCCGAGCAAACTTCTTAGCTAAAAATAAACATGGGCAGCTAGTAAGTCAAAGCTGATAACGCCATAGCCAAAATCATGATTTTTATTTTTTGCTCGTTTGCGTCTAAAGCCATGCCGAAGTTTGGGTACTTTCTGACAAATCAAAATTAGTATTAGAATTGTTTTCCTAGATTGTTTATTCATCCTCAGGAAGTCTTTCAATAAAGACGAAACGTTGATGAATGCATAAATAATATTATTTTTGACTTTCAGTTTTCATTTTCAATGTAAACTATTATTTATTTATTCATCAAAGTTACGTCTTTATTATACGACTTCCTCAGGATGATTGTCTGAAGAAAACACCACACAAGTACAACATGTTTGAAATGAATAGGTGGGGGCGGTTGCCGGCTCACACTCCTGCGGCCGTGTAAGCAAAAAGTCAAATTTTAATATACAAATAGATAGTGGAAGGGAGTAGCGGCGGTTTGAGTATTACATTAATAGGAAGTGTGAGAGGTATTACAATAAATGCGGAGGGAGTGGCGGCTCTAATTATGTAAATTGTGAAGGGGGGATACGATATATCCCGATTGAAACTTTGTTAATTTAACCTTGAGATGAGAAAATACGAGAGGTTAATATGTTAGGGTTATGTAATAGGACGGTGTAGAAGGTGATGGGGTGAGGGTGGGAGGAGGGAAAGGGCGAGAAACAAGGTCAGACGTGGGGATGGTGTCCATATCTTACACCTACATATATATGTACGAGCATACATACATATACTCATTAAGACACACACATATATATATGCACATACACATGCATAAATGACCACGTAAAACATACCCAATGTAGGAAAGCTAAAAGAAAAAAAGGGGGAAAGAAAATATTATTTCTCTTTTGACGTGCTCGGCAAAATGATTTGTAACAAGAAGTTGTAAGAATATAAACGTCTTTTTTATCAACTATTTTAAAATAAATCCTGACTGTTGATTGATTCGATGAGTACAGAGTTTACGAAACAAGAGACGGATGTTGCTTTTGAGCCGGGAACCGCCGCCGCCTATCCATTTAAACATATAGTACTTGTGTGATGTTTTCTTCAGAAAATCATCCTAAGGAAGTTTTATAATAAAGACGAAATGTTGATCAATACATAAATAGTATTTTTTGGTTTTCCTTTGTAAATTTTCATTACGTCGGAATATTTTCTTCCTTTCTTTATCATGTATATATATATATATATATATATATATATATATGTATGTATATATATATATATATATATGTATATATATATGTGTGTGTGTGTGTGTTGTAAATTAGCAACTTTTTTTTCTGTGAGTTAATGTGTGCGCTATATTTTTCTCGCTTTGAAATTAATACAATTTCCCCGTGTAAATAAACCATTTTTGGAACATGCTAAATTATTCATGGAATCAGTCAAGATTTTTCCGCCTGAATCAATTTTTGCATGATTTTAAAATCCCAACGATTTTAGGCGATGAATTAGAATGAACTGGACATCAAGTGGTAGGGGGCTTTTCTCTCCCGTGATGTCAAATGTTTCTCGTTTCTAGCACTACCCATTCATACAGATATTGACTTTTATTAATATAGATTGTTTACCTTTAACCTTTGCGATCTCGCTTACTTTCCATTTGAAAAACCCCATCATTTATTCGGGAGATTGGATCTAAACGCGTCTCCCGACGATAATTGGGAGCTTTCTCCAAACCATCTGTCAGTGTGGAAGGAGCGAGCCGGCCTGAAGCCGCTCAAAGGACAATGGCAGATGGCAAGGGGTAAACACGATAGAAAGCGAGAGAAAGAAAGAGACAAAATAGGAGCTGGGGAAAAAGAAGCAGATATCGAGAGAGAGGAAAAGGTAGACAGATACATACAGAGCTAGATTGATGATTAGGGACGAGAGAGATTTTGTGAACCTGAACACGAATGCGTCCACATGCACGCATGTTACTGGTTCGTGCACCAACATTTAAGAAGAATACAACACATACATACAAATGTACACACATGCACCAACAGACCTGCTAACTCTCTAAGAATATATGTATTCTAGAAGAATATCCGTGCCAGGACGGGTAACATTTACTCCCCGAACAGAACAGTTTTGTACCACTTTTATGCCCTTTTACAAACATTAAAATCGAGATATAATGGATAAAATTCAATGCAAATGTGATATATATGACATTTTTAATGGCAGATTGTACTTGAATAATGCTCTTAACACGCTTCAAACTACCTCGCAAAAATAAAACTTAACGAATATTTATTAATTGATTTCTAATACATATTGTTAGAACTTCACAACAATCGAGGTATCTTAATTTTCACGAAGGGCTTCTACTCAAGTTTTACCCCTTTTTCATAAATAAATAACTTAAACACAAACGCATATATACTTAGTCCTCTAATAAAGACCAATGTGTATTTACGAATAGGTAATACATGGTGGAGTATTAGCCCTGGACTGTCACATTCAAAAGCTGTATGTATATCTCGGTCATGAGAAGATTACATACAGCGCCTAGCATTCCAAACTGCTTACCCATGTGGTGCTGGCCAGTCTCTATGTCGCTTAACTTCGGTGATCTTAGGAGAACAGGCGTGTCGACACGAGTATGCCATACACACGCACATAGATACACATTATAGAATTTTTAATTTTGCTTCCTCAATTGACCAGCAAATTGTGTTATAGTATATCGTTACTGTGGTCTCTTGGTCTTAACGGATTCCAAGACAAGAATTCATCCAGTCTTGTGAAGTATCAAGCTATATGCTGTTACTTGAGATAAGTTTATTTGGAGAAGGTACACTATTCCTCATATGCGTCAGTGTATAGATGTGTCGAGGGGATCTTCTTTGTGCTTCGAATACTGTGTTATTCAGAATAATTTGTCAGGGTTAACGTATCCTCATGTAATTGTGTCATGACATAACCTTGTGCAGAGAGAGAGAGAAGACACTCAAGGATGGTGTCTAGGATGTAATTAAAACTCAACAGTAGGTAACTCCATTTGTTTTATTTTACTTCAGTCAAAGTTCGCAGAAATCAAGGGGTCCTTTTCTGGGGCTAACACTTGGTCTTTATATGAGATACATAGATATTCTAATATTCCATTAACATTCTCCTTTATCTGTCAAACGTTGAGTTAGTAAATAACTAAAGAACATTAATTTTCTACTCTCCAAATGACCAGTTAAATATGTTATATGATATATTTCTTTTGTTCTCTTAGTCCTCCTGGATTCCAGGACAATAATTCATCAAGTCTGGTGGAGTATCCCGCTAAATGCTGTTACTTAAGCTGACATTACTTAGAGAATGTGCACTATTCCTCCTATAAGCCTATGTTGAGGTGATTTTATTTTACTTCCAAATACTATGTTATTTGAAATATACGGTAAGTGTTTAGTTGAAGAGTTAATTACCCTAATGTCATATTCGTGACAACCCATTGAACAGAGAGACAGAAGATACTCGAAGATGGTGTCTAGTACGTAATTAGAACTCTACTGATGATTCAAATTTTCCTGGTTATTCAAACTATCTCTCTCCGTCTCTCTCTCTTTCTCTCTCCCCCCCTCTCTCTCTCTCTCTCTGTATATATATATATATTTATATATATATATATATATATATATATATATATAAGGAGATTGTAGTTTGCTTGAAGCATTGCTGGTAAATGTAAGTGCAGATTAGTCGTCCGAGGCTATAGCAATGCGATGTGGTTGCCGTAAGATGGAAAAGTGAAAAGAAATAAACGCAGGGAGAAAGTGAAACTCAAAACGATTTATTAATAATTTCACGAAAACTGATTAAATACCAAATAGTAAATGCTGTTCGGTAAGTAACAGATCGGCAAAGGGTAATCTTAAATTTTCGAAAGAAAAACTTTCATTATCAGAAGACAACAATAAAAGACCGAATGAGTCAAAGAAAAACGGGAAAACCCGATGATCTGACACCGGTTTTTCCCGTTTTTCTTCGACCCATTCGGTCTTTTATTGTTGTCTTCAGATAATGAAAGTTTTTCTTTCGAAAATTTAAGATTACCCTTTGCCGATCTGTTACTTACCGGACAGCATTTACTATTTGATATTTAATCAGTTTTCGTGAAATTATTAATAAATCGTTTTGAGTTTCACTTTCTCCCTGCGTTTATTTCTTTTCGCTTTTCCATCTTACGGCAACCACATCGCATTGCTATAGCCTCGGACGACTAATCTGCACTTATATATATATATATATATATATATATATATATATATATATATATATATATATATATATATATATATGTATATATATATATATCTTTGGTTTTCTTTTACTATATTTGAAGTTCTCTGAAATCCTGCGGCTCACACTTGAGACTCTATGTGAGATACATAGATATTCGAATATAACATTAAAGTATTATGTTACCTGTCAAACGTTGAGTTCGTAAAAAAAGTAAGAACATTAACTTACACACATTATTTTCCTCTCCCCAATTTACCTCTTAACGATGTTATAGTATATCTTGTTGTGGTCTTTCTTTCTTACCAGATTACATGAGAATAATTCATTGAGTCTGGTGGAGTATCCAAATAAGTGCTGTAACTCGAGGTTACATCATTATGAGAAGGGGGTCCTATTCCTCGTATTAGCTAGTGCATACCCGTATTGAGGATATTTCAGTTTGGCTTCGAATTCTATGTTATTTTTAAATATTTGAGCAGGGTTTACTTGTAGGAGGAATTATGCTCATGGCAGATGTGCCTGACAAACCCTTTTAAAGAAAGACCGAATACACTTGAGGATGGTTTCTAGTAGGTAATTCAAATTCTTCTATAGCATATATGTGTATGTAGTCAAATCTGCACATCACTTTACTAGAAAATAAAGACATAACCTCTTGAATCTGCCGTTTCGATTATCTCTCTCCCTCTCTCTCTATCTCTCTCTCTCTCTCTCTTTCTCTATGTGTTTTTCTGTTTCTCTCTCTATTTCATTTTCTTACTCTCTGTATATATAATTATTATACTCATCTACTTTTGTGAGGTGATATAATATATTGTATATAGATTTTCAGTATTATCTTCAACAGTTTGACATACGTTAGTAGAGCTTAGTTTTAATACTATGAAAATATATTTATTTCAATTAAGCTACACAGAAGCGCCCGCGTTTAATAACCGCATATATATATATATATATATATATATATATATATATATATATAAATGTTGGTATACACTTAGTCAATATGAATGGATCTTCCCTAAAATACTTACATTTTCTAAGGTTACGATTATTGCAAATAAAAACAGTATATTTTATTCTGCATATTCCTACTAGGCACATTAGCATTGATGTCTAGAACATTTGCTTTTAACAGTCAGTATGTACTAAATTCCCATTGGTGACTTATTGTCTAAAGTTCCACCCTCGAGGTTGATGCGTTAGCTGTGTAAATCCATACTGATGAGTCTTAAAATGACGAAACACCTTTCTGTCGATGATAATATTTATATATGTTTATCCTCCACTCAATAATAAACATCAATGTCACTCAAATCATTTCAAGTAGTAAGGAGAAGCAAGGTCAAAAATAACAAATCTGACAAACACCTCAAACTTACTCCGTCGCTAAAAACAAATTCTGTAAGAAATCCTACACTGTAAAGATGGATGTTTGATATTTGTAGGGCATCAGAAATTATACTAATTGATATATAAAAATACCAAATTACTGAAGTAATTCCATAATTTTATACATAATATTTTTGTAATATATATATATATAAAGTGCGACGCTTTATTTATTCAGCACTTTATTGGTGTACACTACTGTATATATATATATATATATATATATGTATATATATATATATATATATAAATACTGATATATATATGTATAAATACTGATATATATGTATAAATATCATATATATATATATATATATACATATATATATATATATATATATATATATATATATATATATATATATATACATAGTTTACGAACTAAAATCGGTTGCTTTTACTTAATAAACCTGGCCAAACAACATATGGCTGTACGCATCAGAGGTCAAATTAGAGCCCATCAGTGCCTATTAATTAAATTGCTCTATATAATCTGAAATTATTAGTGCATTTCCAATTTGTTAAGCATTATTTATCTATACGTCCAAGTTTAGAATAAGCATACATACATTACAAGTGCATATACATACAGGTACGCACAAACACACTCACCGTATATATATATATATATATATATATATATATATATATATATATATATATATATATATATATGTATGTACGTATGTATGTATGTATGTATTACAGAAAATCAAAACAACATCGATACCGTCGGTTTGAAATCCAAACAAAGGGGACGTATAATCGGTCTCATTTATCGGATTCTCTTCAACTTTCGTTTATGTCTGCATTACCGGCACCGTTCCGATCTTCTGTCGCACATATATTAATATACATAACGCTCTTTCTTTTGATTCTTCTTAATAATCGAGCCTCTACTAGAGCTCTCTCTCAATAACTTTATATATATATATATATATATATATATATATATATATATATAAATAGTAACTTTGTGTGTATACGTGTCCGCCTGATCGTTGTGTGTTATATTCACCCGAACCGCTGGACACAGTTGCTTCAAAATTGGCATGTGGACTACTGTTCTCTCAGTGAATGTCATATGCTATATAAGAAATATATCACTTCAACGCTTAAAGACTCCGGGGGAGGGGGACACCAGCCTCACACTGAAAACTGTTTTCCCTTATATTCAAATGAAATTAAAACAATATATTAATTTGCCAAAGATTATGCATATTCCCAGAATTTCATCAAATTTTGATAATATTAAGACGGTCGCCGCGGCACAACTTCTTCACTGAAAACGGGTTTCCCTTTGATTCAAATAATATATATATATATATATTATCAAGAAGAACACTGCTCTGTCTGTGTATATCTGCCCCTACTAACGAAGACACACCAGGAAGTGTACTTTCAATATAATTGTATTCACAAGCTCAATTTGCATAATGGAAGTTAATTTGCGTCTCTGACTATTCCTAAAAGAAGCTAATAACAATTTTCAAACATGTTGCACAATGAAATTAATATATTTATTAGTGTTGGTTTAAGAGTTATAACATATATCTAAATAGCTCGGTGAGTAAGATATCGAGCTGTAAGTAAATTTCGTGTACAACAGAATGGTAGGATTAATTTTAGAGGAAGCATTATTAAAATCAATGAAACAGACGAGTGGGGAAAAAAAAAAAGGAAAATTGTTAAAATTACCTTAAGGCCTTGTCGCCTGACCCTCTGAGAGGAAACGTCAGAATGGTAAATTAAAAACTAAAAGTCGAATGAGAAATGAAGGGGAAAAAAAAAAAACTTATTTCAGTTGGAGGAAACGATTGAGAAGGGAAAAAAAAAGAAGTAAATCTCTCAACGTTATGGTGGCTTTGAATCATTAAAGATCTCCAACTGATGTTTCAAAATCTTTTGTCTACACAGGCTAGGTCGATAGTTGTTAATGACTAACGCCTCAAGAATATTGAGATGGTAGTTCGACCTGGCACTGTGTAAAACAGAAAACCACCCATCGGAATACCTGTCAGAACAACTATTTGTACTAACGAGGTGATTACCGATGGCTGATTCCTGTGCCTGGAAGTTCCTGGATGATCTCGAAACCTTGTGTAGGCGAATATCACGTGGTATGTGTTGGGATATTCTAAATTCTAATCTTTGGGATTTCTTGCCAACGTAGTCAGCTCCACACTGACACATGAATTTATAAACTACAGAATTCTTTTGAATGGCTGGCAAAACATCTGGGCATGGTAATATTGCGGGTAATATTTTGAGGTCATGTTCGAGTAATCTTTAATCACGAAATCATCTACAGAAACAGACGAGCTAATTCCAGTTTTACACAGGAACAACAGGTCGAGTGTGGTCTCCCATAATTGGAGTTCAACCTCTGGATTGGGACGTAGATCCCTTATGTTGGAGCAGGAGATGAGACCTGGTAGTGAGGTCCACGTTTACTGTTGGTGTTCTGGGTTTATGTTCATGTTATTTAATCTGGCTTGTTTAATTTAATATTGAAGAAGGCAAATTTGTTGAAGAGTCAACAGAGTTGTTAATAGCAGGGTAGAGAGTGAGAAAGAGAGTATTTGTAAAAAAAAGAAAAGCCGTAGCAGTTCCCACTACTATGACATCGACAGGCCTCACCGGAAAATACTACATGGTCAAGATTCGATTAACCAAATCGTGATGCAGCATCCCCGGTATAATGAACCTGCTGATAGCACAGCCTCCTTGGTAGTTACTCCAAGCTTCGTGCCCTTGAATTACATCAGCCCAGGTAAACGTTTACTTCCAGCACCCTTATTAGTGGCATTGCAACAAAAAATAGAAATAGAAATAGAAATAGACTGAGAAAAGCTCAATTCCTCTCCAACTACTACTCACACAAAACAACCAACCGTTTGTCAGAAACATCGCTCATGATAAGAAAAAGGCTTTGCAACAATGTAATGGAAGCGAGAGAAATGGGGCCGCCAAAAATGCATCGACAATGCGTTCACTACTCTCCATTTAAAATAAAGAGTGTAGTAACTGACAAAAAGGAGGCGGGAAATTAAATATTATACTTAGTATAAGTTGTTTTCTAAACCATTTAAGGGATTTTGGAGATAGGTTTCCCACTCACAGTCTAATGGAGGAGCAATATGCATGGGAAGGTGGCTAATGGACTTTTTCGTATTTTTGTTACGTTCTACTTGCTTCTATATATCAAAGAATTAACATATCTACATACATCGTCGATTTAAAGGCGTTTTTTGACTAAAATAAGTATTTTAAGTTGGCTACGAAACAGGCATAGCAATTTTAGAGAAAATACAAAATCAAAATAAACATTTCCAAAACAGCCTTCCAAAACCGATGATCCTCGTCTCCAACAAACACATGCTTTCAGACGTAAAATTACCCGAATCCTGCACTTAAAACATGGCAGTATGAATCTCAATAGTAAATAGAAATAAAAGCCGAAACACGTACTTTATTCTGAATATTATCGGAAATAGTAGCCAATAATCCATGGAAAACGATATGACTTGCTCAAAATGTACGTGTAACAACATCGACCATATCTCGTATTTTAAATTGTCATAATATCAGTTTAATCGATTATTCTTTGTTAAAAAAAAGATGTGTAAATTTTGATTTGTCAAAAGATATACAAAATAAACACGAACAGCTGGAATACATGATAAAGATTGCCGGGTTTCCATCACTTCATCTCACTCTCAATCACCTGCTTTATTCAATATTCACACTGAATTTTTGTTTGTTTAACATCTCTTTCCCCCTTCACCCTCTCTCTCAACTTCTTTCTCTCTATATATCTCTCTATCTCTCTCTCTCTCTCTCTAATCGTAGAGATAGCAAAACGTGTGTCTGTCGATAACTATATTTTGTATAAGTATAAGCTCCCAAATAGCAGGAAAAACTAATTATTTTAAATTGGCATTAAGACAATGCTCTCCTATAAAAATAATTTAGTATTTACTATTGAGTATCGTAAATAAAAATGTAAGTGTTAAATTAATTAATGATGCGATTCAATTTCTACCACTATCACTAGGAGGTTATTGACTCAGTTGGCAATCTAAAAAGTCGTCTAAAAGGTAACAGCAAAAGAAAACACAAAATACAGCAAGACAAAATAGATACCATGGATTCAGTGACCAAAGTAACCCCCTTCTTGATCACGAGACATTCTGAAAGCCCTGGATGATGTTCAGTCTTTTTTTTTTAATTGTGTAATTGTGGGCTGAAGAAGCCACTTAACGATATCGAAATAAAATATCACCAACAAATATCATCATTTTTACCTTTGTTCATATATCTTGAACACACGCACACATTCTACAGCTCAAGAAAGTGCATAACTATTAATACAATCCTTTAACTATAAAAGTCAAATACGGTCCAATTTGGAATACCACTGCCATATCTCAGCAGGTGACAAAATCAGCTTTGCAAATTAGTGAGAGATATATTCTCCTCCTTACAGTTCTTTTCTTAAGGAAGAGACGTTGCTACTTTTTGTCCTCCACCGTTATTTCAATGGTAAGTGAACGGCCGAGCTTCAATCTATGCCCCTACCTCATGAAAACCTCTAAGCAAGATCTCGCCCTTCTACCAACAATGTAAAAAACTATAATTTATTCTTGTGTGTAGCTAAATCTAACCGTACTTCCGTAAAAAAAAGTTTTTTTTCCAAGTCGTTCTCATTCGTGGAAAACGTTACTGCGTAAATGTTTTCATAGAGAGTACAACATTCTGGATTTCAAGTCCAATGCCAATTAATATATGCAATCGAAACGTCTTACGAATTAATCAAACATAGTTCTAAATTTGTACATAGTTATGTTCTATAATCCAATGGAAAATCTCATTAACCGTTAGGCTCGAGTGTCTGTTGGCCTAGTAATAATGGGCCTTTAGTATATAACACACTAGGGTATATCAACGGTTAAATGGGTTATTCGCTTTTAGCCTGGCCTCATCGAGCTTCCTGACTTCCTTTGTCCGTTCTCTAATTCAATCAACGATTTTAAGGTTTCGAAACTCAAACCTGTTGGCAAAACATTTGAAAGATAATATCTACTTTGCTCTTCGGGACCTTTCCGAGTGTGAAAACGACTTTATCAACACAACGATGTAACGTTCTATTCGTGGGGGGTCGGGACAAGAGCCAGGATTAGAAGTCGAAGACGAGATATGCTCATTAATAACGAATGGTATTCCGACTCACATTCCATCGCGTAAGCCATTGTTTTAACACCGGCCAGTTACTGTCTTCCTTATTCTCGAGGATTAACCCCACGAGTATCTGCATAACTCATAAGCTAACAGGCGTTCCGTTTGAGAGCAAGTCGCGGAATTACTTCATGGTTGGCAATAGGCCAAATCCCCTGAGAAAAAAATGTGAACCTGGTTACAATACTTAGCACTACAACTGGATTTCTTATCGGTGAATTTTTCAGTTATAACTATTGTCTCCTCTCTCTCTCCCCTCTACCGCTCTCTTCATATATATATATATATATATATATATATATATATATATATATATATATATATATATATATATATATATATATCATCACGCTAATACAGTAACGGATGTGACACAATAATCAATTAAAATATATTGAATTAAAAAGAGATAAACACATGTTAACCGAAAGTAAGGTAGTGAATTGCCAATTTCCAGTATAATCATCTGTGTAAAACACACATGATGACAAACCAAGGATAACACCCGAAGTTAAGAATAATTAGAAAACAATTGGACTTTACATAGAAATGTATAACGAATACAATTCTCCTGCAAATCACGTTTTTTTATTGCAATAGCTTTCAATGTATGGATTTTCTTTATGGTAATTTGAAGTTAAGACGATCTATAACAAACTGTTACAAGGAATAATACCATTTACATGTATTATAGATTCCATTTTTTTCTCAATTTTAACAATACCCACTGATGTCCGATTCAAAATTTAGTTGGTTTTCCTGATAAACATGGTCCGAATTTCATTCAAACGGCAAATAAAAATATATATTCTCTGGAGAGAATTTGAATGCTTACTGGAGAGAATTGGAATGTTTATAAGATACCACAATTGAGTGTCTAAGCTCTCATTGTACAGGGGTTTGTGAAGACAATCTGGTATGAGGTTACCTCTCCCTACAAGAAAACCCTGACCAAATATTCAATATAACATAGTATTTGAAGCCTAAATATTATCATCTCGCTATGGTTACACATTGATTCATACGAGGAATAGTGCACCTTCCCCGCGTTATGCTTACTCTAGTAATAGAACTAAGCTGAATACTCTACCAGTCTCGATGAATTATTGGCCTTAAATCCGGTAAGACCAAGAAACCAAAATAAAAAATATACAATGAAATAGGGATCTAGCTGTCGTACAAATCTAAATCTCTTTATTTACAATCTCAGTGCAGATAGTTATTCAGAAAATGACACTGTAGTGATGAAAAGTTTCGACGCGTGTGGACCTGATAGTTATTGATTTGCTCAGGAGCAAAATTAGAACTATCCGAACAGTGTTTTTTCTGAATGAAGGAGTTCCCCTTGTCTGACAAGGCCGTGCAGTAATTATATACACACATATATATATATGGGAAGAGAAGGACGAAATATATATATATATATATATATATATATATATATATATATATATATATATATATATATATATATATATATACGTACATATATATATATATATACATATATATATACATATATGTATATAAATATATATATATATATATATACATATATATATGCATGTGTGCGTTACTTTACCTGCTATCCTTTCCTAGATATAATTAATCGTATTATTATTATTATTATTATTATTGTTATTGTTATTATTATTATTATTATTATTAATATTATTATTATTATTATTATTATTATTATTATTAATAATAATAATAATAATAATAATAATAATGATAAAAATAATGATAATAATAATGATAATAATAATATAAAGAAGAAGAAGAAGAATACACTAATTCTCGATGAACATAAAGGATGCCGAAAAGGATTCATATTAATAAGAAGAAGAATAGTACTACTACTACTACTACTACCACTACTACTACTACTACTACTACTACTACTAATACTAATAATAATAATAACAATAATAATAATACACTAATTCCTTAGGAAGGTAACAGATGCCAAAAAAGATTTCTGATCTGCTATATATCGACCTAAATAGGTATATTATTATTTGTACTCACTAGGAGTTCTCACACAGATCATCGTCAGGGATTCCCCACCGACAACAACCAGTGGTATTTCCTGGAGTCTGAGTGGCAACACTTCTCCCCAGATTTCTAATATTCTCCACCTCTTCACCATCCGGTATCGTAACAGCCACTTAGTATTAATTTCTCACTGATAAAGGTCATTTATCTTCGCTGGGATTTGGGTGGCAATAAGCCTCCCCAAGGTCCCACCATTCTCCGCACTTTTCCAGTGGATGTCTGGTTTGTGCTGTCTCTCCTCGGTCTTCTCATCCTACTCGACTCTCTACAAATATTTTGTCTGGTGTCAGCCTAGGCCGGCACTATTTTTGGGGGGTGGGGAGAAGGAATAAGGAGAGCTTATAGTGTTTCTTGTAATTTATGTTCCTTGGTTCATTTTCGTGTGGTGATAGCTGAGGCGGGTGTAATTTATTGGGGATGGAGATTGTGAAGTGCTGTTTCTTCCAGTTACTTTTCCCTGGTTCCTATTGTAGTGTTCTTTATGTTGTTTTGTTTTCTCCCTGTTGTAAATTACTTGTGACTTGTTACCCTTTGTTGCTTATGCGAGTTGGTTTCCGCATTCAAGGATTTTCCTTAAAATGGCAGCTGTTTTGATCATTGCCGTCCTTTGTATGGTTTCGATGGTCCTTTTGATTCTAGTTTCTCCCAGTCTTGTTCCCAGGTTTTTTGGGATTGTTCCTAGTACTCCTACGATTATTGGTATTATACTGACTGTATTCATGCTCGATATTTGTTTCAGTTCTCTGGTTAGTTCTGTGCATTTGCTTCGTTTTTCCGTCTCTTTGATCTTTACTCTGTGGACTGCTGGAACGGCGAAGTGTACGATGTTACAAGATGTTTCCTTTTTGTCGATTATAACATCAGATCTCTTTGCTTGTATGAGTGTATATGTTTGTATATCCATATCCTAGAGGAGTTTGTGTTTTGTAGTTTCAAGTACTGTTTCTGGTTTATGTGTGTACCCTTTGTTTGCGTATTTGAAATTCAATTGTTTGCACATTTCCCCGCACAGTCATGTATGTTCTTGTATTCTTTTTGGGCTAGTTTGCTACATTCACTTATTATATGATTAACTGTTTCGTCTCTCTGTCCACACAGTCTGCATTTACTGTTTTCCTTGGTGTTATCTATTATAGCTTTAATTTAGTTTGTCTTGATCGCATTGTTCTGTGTAGCCATGAGTAAAGATTTGTATCCTGTTTCGATACTTCCTGCGTTGTTTGTTGGGACGGTGTCTCTTGCTGCGGTGATCAGCCTATCTGTATTTCTCCAGCGCTTTTTTAGTGTCGTTCACACAGTCTTCTATATTTGCCAGTTCTCTTCCCACTTCGTTTCTCTTCACGTAGAGTCGGTCTGTATCGTCTTTTCGGTGTAGTGCGTTATGCATGGTCATTAATTTTCTAGTCTTTTGGTCAAGGTGCCTGAATCCTTTTTTAGTCCAGCTTATGAATAGTCAAGAGTATCTAATTAGTGCTACTACCCAGGTATTTATTCCTTTGATTAGGTTTCTGCTATATAATTTCGTTCCTAAGAGCTTCCTTGTTCTTCTAAGATATTATTTTCCAATATTCTTTTTCATTTCTGTTGATTTTATTGTGTCTGCTTCCAAAACTTCCAAATATTTATAGCTGTCTTGTTCGTCTTGCGCCCAATCTGCTCTTTGTTGGGTAGTTCCATGCCTTCAGTCGTCTCCAGCTTCCTCTACTACAATGCACACTTTTCTATTCCGAATCTCTATTGAATATCCTTGCGGAAGACTCTGGCCGTATTTATCAGCTTTTTCAGTGTTTGCAAATAGCTTCAGGTCGTCCACGTACATGAGATGCTTTATTCTTTGTTCTCCGCCTGTGAACTTGTATCCGGCATCACATTTCCTGAGTGTGTAGTTGAGTTGCATCATGGCTATGATAAACAGTAGCTATCAGTTCTAATCTCCATGTTTCCATTGCTTTCTTCATGAGATTAATAATCCTGTCGGGTATCTTGCACATTTTTAAGCATTCAATTATCTATGCTTGAAGGATTCTGTCGCACGCTTTCTTGTAGTCAATCGATGCTATAGATATTTTTTCTTGCGTTTCCCTCTTTTAGGATCTTTTGATCTATGTATAACAGATCATGCGTCTCGCTTTTTCCTTTCTGACATCTTTTTTTGTTCGTCAGGAAGAAGCCCACGGCTGTTTAGGGAATGGTAAATTTGCTCTCTCAGTTGTGCCGTTGGGATTTTCCACATTGTTAGTGAACAGGTTATTGGTCTGTAATTGCTTGGGGTCGGTTCCTTCTTTGCGTCTTTTTGTATCAGCGTTGTCCTTCCTTTGGTTATCCACTCTGGTACGTATGTTTTATGGATACATCCTATCAGTTTCTGCGCTAGCTATTCACATAGGGTCGTTAATTTTTTGAACCAGTACGCATGTATTCCATTATGATCTGGTGCTTTCCAGTTTGCCATTTTCTTTAGTGTTGTCTTAATAGTTTCTCAATTAATTTCTGTTTCTGTTCCTTCTTCAATTTCTAGTAATTTATTTTTCATGACTTTCAGCCATTTAGCACTTTTGTTGTGATCATCAGCCTTTTCCCATATCTTGCCCCAAGAATATTTTGTTTCTGCCGGGTCCGGTTGTACTGTTAGTTCTTTCTCCGTTTACGTTTTTATAAAACTGACTTTCATTGTTTTCAATAGTCCTGTTCTGTTTGTACTTTTCTGATTTGGATCTGTATTGTCTCAATCTTCCTTCTTTTGCTGCTTTCTTTTGTTTTAGTTCTTCATGTTTTTATTTAGTCTTTCCTTGCGATTGGGATTACTGCTCTTCCATCGTTTATTGTTCTCCTTCATCCTGTTTACGGTTTTAGTTTCATTTTAAAGTTTGGTGATCTGGGTTTCCAGTCTAGTCTTCCATCCATATTTCGTCTGTGTATTCTTTTGCCCAGTCTTCTTTTCTCTTTTTAGGTACATACTTCTTGATTTTTCCCCCGTATATATCAAGTTGTTTAGGTCTATGGTAGTGTATGTTGGGATGTACGTGAGTACTCTGTTTTCTTTCTCTGTTTAAACTTTTAACTTTTTCTAATATCCGTTCCTTAGGATTGGGGGATTTGTTTTGTTCTCTGACATTACTCATTTGATGTTTTTTACTTCTCTTGCTTCTTTCTCAGATCGTTTCGTCGTCTTCACCCTCTTCAGTTTCTCGTGTTTATGTTTTCCCCGTCTTCTTTCCTGACAGTTATCGTCACGTGGTGTGTCTTGATCTGTCACGCCATTAATTAGTTTGTTTGAGTTCCGTTGATTCAATCTCTGAGAACCATCCTCTCTTGAGTATCTGCCTTGCTTGATCTGCTATCATTTGTTCCGTTTCATGGTAGTCAGTCGAAATGCCCCATATATCTTTCATTCGTTTCTGGTATTCTCTTTCTGTGGGGTAGCGGCTTTTGTAGTAGCATTCCATTACCAGTATGTTCTCTTTTGTTGTCCATTACTTTCTATGGCTTTTTTGTCTGTTCTTTTCATTCTAGCTTTCTTGTGTTTGGTCCATGTCCTGCAATTTGATGGGATACTTACCTGGTTTTTGTGTCCGTAGTCTTGTTCCTGAAATTATAAGAGCCAACATTCGTAGGATGCGGACCGGACCCCCCATGTTGGCCATCGAGGGAGCACCTGCCCATCCTGACACAGGGATAGTGTTTCTCTCACTTTCATGACGTTCAAGGTACACTATCGGACACATTTACTATAAAAACAAAAAAATTAAAATATATATACATATGTGTGTGTCTGTGTGTGTTACCTAATTACATAGTATGTTTTCTAGTATACTATTAAATGATAATACAAAAGATGATAGATCTCCCTCTAAAATTCACAATGAATATAATATTTGTATATCTACCAAAAAGACGTTTTCTAATCGGTACATTCGAGACTTTAAATGTTCATCGCTCCTAAAAAAAAGTAACGGAATTTGTTTTTCTCTAACGTGACTAGCTACTTTTTGGCGATATCAATTACGTTCAACTAAAAAAGAAGCAATAATATTATCTTCCGATCCCCGAAGTGAAATCTCAGAAGTTCTTATTAGTTAACAACAAAATTCACAATAAATATAACATTTGTATATCTACCAAAACAATATTATTATTATTGTTATTAATAATAATAATAATAATAATAAAAATAATAATAATAATAATAATAATAATAATAACATAAATAGTTGCTGAAAAAGATTACTGACTTGCTATATATCGACTAAAAGAGGTATTTCATGTACCTCTTCTCCAGGATGTTAGACATAAGATCAGCTGTAGATTTTCATAAAAGTGTGGAACGAACTGGATTCAAACCCGGCACATCCAAGTTCTCAATCCTCGTCGTGTACCACTTAGCCAACATGCCATCCCCGAAAGATATTGAAAAAGGTATAAAGCAGATAATATAATACATTCATATCATCTTTACACTCGAAGAAAGCCTACGACAGAATATACTAAGCGTGGATAATTGAATGCTAAAGCATTTATAAAATAGTTTACCAACTTACCGATGTTATGAAGACGATTGACACTTGAAGAGTTGAACTGACAGCTGGAGGTTTATAACTGAGAACGATAGGAATACAGAGGCATCACCAGGGAGACTTTCTGTCACCGCTACGTTTTGCATAACGATAATATCACTCAACAGCATACACGAGATGTAAAAAGTAAACAACCTTATGTATATGGACGACCTGAACTGCTTTACAAAGCTAAAAAAGAAACTAAAAAATCTAATAGGTACACCAAACATCTTAAGCCATTGTATTCGAATTGAATTCGGAATGGCAAAGTGTGCGACGAATGGAAATGAAAAGCGTTAAATTCCCGTCAGCTGAAGGGGGGGGCGGCATGGAAATGACCTAAAATAAAGATGAGGGTACTTGAGCAACATGATACGGGTGGCACTAATAAAAAAATGTTGACAATGTTATTAACCTGCACTCCAGTTATGGATAAGTGGCAACTTGTGTTCAGTTTACCGTACAAAATGAATCGTTTATACTAAGTATTGTGTTTTGGAATAACAAATACAAATACATCTTTATTAAGCGAGCGTACCTGCTGATAAGTGGATAAATGAGTTGCTATTTCGAAGATTTCCTTCTCTTAGACTAGTTGCCCTATAAATTCTGTTCACCTTACTATTTCACACATAGAGACGTGTTAGTGGCTTTACACATCCATGAAACTTGAACACCTCAGGCTAACTCTATAGTACACACCGGTAACCGTTATAAATTTTTACGTCTCACATTATCAAATGAAGTCACATATATTGACGCCAATTCTTGATTCTACAGGCTCCTACTTCAGCTGTGCGGAGCAACACGACTCCGAGCTGTTACTAATGAGCTGTTCGCCAGCAACCCAGTGACCTAGAGACCCATGCATAAGCCACGGGATATATCTTTCGAAGCGAGAGAGATTGACACACGTTTCCTGGAATAATTGCATTGTCTGCAGATATGTTTTTCGTTATCTATTTTGTTTTCTTTTTGTTTATTTCTTTATTGTGCTTCATTTAGTACTCAGCGTATTTTGAAGGCCTGTCATGAGGTTCGGTTTTGTTTGATCAAACTATGTTGCAGAGGCGATCAATTCTTGACGAACACAATGTGGAATTCCACTATTGTATCTTCATTCAGCGTACGGATTATTTTATTTGCGACCAACCTTACTGCGATATTAATTGAAGTTAACGATTTCCCCAAATTAATCAGCCTTAACTTTTCAACATAAACTAAGCTATGATATACCACGAAACCTAATCAATAACAAATGGGGAATAAAGAAGATATTTTATAATATACACATACACCCCCCCACACGCATATATATATATATATATGTATATATATATATATATATATATATATATATATATAAATATTTTCTTTGTCGTACAAAACTTTAAAATGCCATTGAAGAGACAATATTTATTACTTATAATGAATTAAGAAATTAAAAAGATGAAAGGGCAGCTGACCGGTTTCGTACCTCGCTCAACAGAGCCAAATATCGAGGTAATGTATAAAAAATATAAAAAAGATGCTATGAGAATTATAGCAAGGGAAAGGGGTAAAAAAAAGAAAAACAAGTTCAATCAAATAGAAACACCATTAAGCCCGAGAAGATTTTCTCTTTGCTTGTAAAGAGAAGGTCTCAAGGACTTAATATAAATTGTTTCAAGGATCTTGAGATGATAAGGAGAGTGCGACTTACTAAGAATGGAGAATAAGTAGACACTGAATTTAGAGCCACAATGAAACGGAAGCGGACGTTTTTTTATGTCCCTTAACAATATTCATCCAGCTCTTAAATTCACTATTGATAAGGAAGCTAATTCTTCACTGTCATTCCTTGATGTATTAGTTAATAAAGTTTCCTCTGGTTTCCTGACATCAGTATATCGAAAACCTACCTTTACTGGTCTTTATACTCGTTGGGACTCATTTTGTCTCACGAAGCAAAAATGTAATCTTATTAAGACCTTACCCATAGGGCATTAAAGATTTGTTCGAAGACCAAGCTGGATGAAGAAATTAAATTTATCACTAAGACCCTCTGTAACAATGGCTATCCTTTAGACATTGTACAATTTACGATTAAAAGAAAAATATTACATTTTTGCAAAAGCAAACCAGCTTCTGTAGACAGATGCCCTATTTGCCTTCGCCTACCTTGGCTTGGTAACATTAGCGATAGATTCGCCAAACAAATCTATTTGTCTGTACAACAATGTCATTTTGCGTCGAATACACGAGTTGTTTTCTCCTCTCGACCAATCTTGACTTCTATTCGGAAAGATTTCCTTCCCCCACATCATAATAATTCTATTATTTATTTATTTAAATGTAGTTGCAGTATGCACTACGTTAGGATGACGTCACAAAGATTGGGCATCCGGGTCAAACAACACGTGCACACAAAAAAATTATTTACCAACTGACGTTTTGAATAATACTTATGGTTCGTCGATAGGTCAACATCTCATAAATAACAGCACCCGTGGCTCTAAATTCAGTGTCTACTTATTCTCCATTCTTAGTAAGTCGCACTCTCCTTATCATCTAAAGATTCTAGCAACAATATATATTAAGTCCTTGAGACCTTCTCTTTGCAAGCAAAGAGAAAATCTTCTCGGGCTTAATGTTGTTTCTATTTGATTGAACTTTTTTTTTCTTTTCTTTACCCTTTTCCCTTGCTATAATTCTCATAGCATCTTTTTTCTATTTTTTATACATTACCTCGATATTTGGCTCTGTTGAGCGAGGTACGAAACCGGTCAACTGCCCTTTAATCTTTTTAATTTCTTAATTCATTATGAGTAATAAATATTGTCTCTTCAATGCCAATATATATATATATATATATATACACATATATATATATATATATATATATATATATATATATATATATATATATAGCATGAACGTTACAATTTAAATTCTAGTATTCCAGAATTAGCGTCACAGCATGAATTGTATTACGTTAAGCATTTTAAAATGTTGTTAATGGTGTCATATGTAATGTTATTTACTGTGCGTTGCTGGGTTTTAATAAAGATAGCTTCGATTATTTTCATTTTAATAATACATTGTGAAACAAATGAAGAAAGAAATACTCGAGGCTATCAATATTAAATCTCAGCAACCTACATTATATAACATTGCATACGAAACGAGTAACAACATTTTAAAATACTTCATACAAGTCATCTTGTGATTCTAATTTTGGCGTTATGGAATTTAAAGTGTTAATGTCTCTCCTGGATATGCACTGGTTGGGTCTTATGATGTCCAACTGACTTCACGTGAACGTTATTGGCTGCTTTTGGAAATTCTCTTCTTCTCTCAAGCTTTATTGTTAATTTGAATCTGTAACCTGAAGATGATTCGACGAAGAATCGAAATCTTTCGTGATACATATGGAACATATATTATTTCTTTTGATTTGGACACGAAAAAGATTATTAGGAAAACTGAACAAAAATAAAAAAAGTTTAACCACGCAAGATAGTCTCTTATGTTTAGCAATGTTTGCTTAAATATATATATATATATATATATATATATTTATTTATTTATATATATATATTTATATATATGTATATATATATGTATACATATATATATATATACACACACACACATATATATATATATATATATATATATATATATATATATGTATATATATATATATATAGAGAGAGAGAGATGTACATACATAGATGTATATGCATATACATATATATATACTATACGGTAAATATTATTCTGCCTAATGTTGGTTATTCGGACTACATTGCTTATCTTGAGTATTATCATCACAACGTTTCGGCCGCTGTAACCTCCGGCCTTCTTCAGGTGAGGTTCAGCATGCCATCCATTGTGCCGATACCTGGTAGGTATAATCAGCCCACTCACAGGCAAATCTCCACCGTATGTAAATAATTCAGCTCGCTTCCTGGCAAAAATCAACAATGCTCCAACTCATTCCAACCAAAAGGTGAGTTTAGATGTAGATGTAGTGAGTCTGAGGAGACTATCACGGTGGTACGGGATTAGTTGACTTCAAACATCTCACTGAAGAAACGCACTTGTATCCCAATTGATAATCTGATTGATATATGGATTTCTGTGTGGAAACCACATACTTTACAATGGGATCTGATATATACCGAAAGGAAGAGGATCTAGCTATGGGATCAACATTGTCCTCAGTACTGTCCAATGTATACATGGAATACTTCGAAGAAATTGAGTTAGGTTCAACACCACTACAGCCAACAATGTGGCTACGATATGTAGATGGCACATTCATACTCTGGCATAAGCAGGAAGATGTTCAAACATTACTGGACCATGTGAACTCTATCCGTCAAAGTATACAGTTCAAGATTGAACTGGAGCATAATAACAGATTATCCCTCCTAGATGTGTTGATAACTCGCACTTATAATGAATTTAGGTTATCTGTATATCGAAAGCTAACTTCCACTGGACAGTATCTAAATTTCAACTCCCACCATTCATATAATGTAAAGAAAGGATCGTCCGTTTTCTACAACATTGAACAAATACAATATGTAGTAACAGCAATACATATCAAGAGGGGATGGGCAGTTTGAGAGAAACCATCAACCGAAACAACTATCCTGATAGCATGACACCAGCTCCAAGATATCTAGAACAAACACCAAGGAACACAACCCGAAAACTCACCACAGTTTGTATAACATATGTTAAAAGCTTGTCGGAAAATATCCAAAGAATATGCGGTCAATATGACATCAGGACAGTATTCAGGAGCGACTCAACTCTCTGAAAGCATTATGTGAGAGTTAAACCTCTTGCGGAAAAATGTATGACTAAGTACTGCATGTATGCGATCCCATGTAAGTGTGGGAAAATATACAAAACTGAGACATGTAGCCACTAAAAGTAATGCTAGAAAAACACCGGAGCCGTAATACGTAAAGATATTGAAAGATCGGTTAGAGCCGACCACATATAGAGGGAATATCGAAACATCTACCCTTCTGGGACGAAATAAACATCATAGATAGAGACGAACGGTGGAGAGTAAGACGACTCAAAGAAGCAGCGCATATGTTGAGAATGACTTACTTAGCAGAACTAGTATAGAATGTAATACAATATGGGAACCATTAATTATATATAATAGATAAGGTTATAATATATATATATATATATATATATATATATATACAGTGATGTGTAGTAATAAAAGTAATGATATATGGTGATAAGTAATAAGACTACACATAGAACACACAATAGTATAAGGGTTTCCAAAATTTATACTAGAAATGTCCGCAAGGATCCGTAGTGCAGTAGATATAGTACTAAGTTAAATGTAGTTCCAAGTGATACGAATAACTGCGAATTACTTTAGACATGGCTGAAATGAGAAATGTTGTCCTAATAACCAAAAGTATGCAAATTATCCATCCCCATCTAAAAAAAATCCGAAATATGAAGAGTATTCTGTTTCGGAGATATATTTCATGTGCTTGATTATTGGAAAGAATCGGAGTAGAAAAAATGAGAGCCTGAAAATGAAATGAAATTGAAAGGTAAGATTGCTTTGTACAAAAGTCTATTAACACTGATTTGACCAACTTACGACAATAAATGAATATGTTCATAGAGACCTCCGCAAACTCGTTTCTTTTCCCCCTAAACAAATTAGATTCTCCTATTTTATGCAATCCCATGTTTACACCATGAAAAAAAAACCCTATAATTTTACAATTTAAATGGGACATAATTTTCGTACATAGATTCACTGTAAAATGGTCCCCTATTTCCGAGCTAGTCTAGCGTGTTTTTTTTTTCGAGTGGAGTTAAATTCGCACTCTTTATTTATTTTTATTTGGGGGAAGAACTAACGTTTTAGGCGATTACGTGTTGTTTTGTGCCTTTGCTACCCGAAAACGTTAGAATTCCATGAGAATAAGAAACATTTATATATATATACATATATATATATATATATATATATATATATGAAACTTGTTTCAAATTAGCTTATTTATTAAGTATCTTATACATTTAAAGCCAAAATAAAAGACTTAAAACTTTAAATGATATATTTTTTAAAACAACAACTGTCACTTATTTGCGTTACTGAAGACATTTATGGCGAAATATAGAGAATAATGTATCCTGAAAAGAAATCCTTCTAGACTGAGGCGACGTTTATTCTTGTGTTTGGGTAAGTATTTTCTTAGAAAGTCGAAAAAGAATTGTGTTTGAAACTACATTTTAAATAGTTACACTTGCCCGGAGAAAATCGACGAACAAAGAAAATATAAGAGGGGGGGGATAGAAACACAAATAGAAGTGCCCTATGTTAAAGTCACGAAAAAAGATACATTTTGGGTATTATTCTTACAAGAACATCTGTGAGCTATTTTCGTTACTGAACACATTGAAGGCGAAATGCAGTGAAGAAATATTCCTGAGAAGAAATTATTCCACCACTAGGCAATGTTTTTTGTGTGTATTTAATTTTTTTTTTTTTAAAGTCGCGAACAATGGGTTTGTTTGAAAGTGCATTTCAAATAGTTACTATTGTCAGGGAAAAATCGATGAGGAATCAAATTGAAGAAACATGGTGTGGAATTTAGACACTGTAATCCCGAAATGAGAATAGCTTTAATCTGAACCATAGCGGACGTCTGTTTCTTCAACATGCATTCCGATATTCTTATATTTGTTGTGATAATGTGTGTCATTGGTTCTTTGTCCGGGAAACGGAAATCATTGTAAAAAGAGGCAATTATAAAAGAGGTGTTTTAACAGTCAAGAAATCAACGAGAGTAACTACTTTTTATGAATCCGGGAAAATCCATCAACGTTAATTCTATTTTGATTTTTTTCGTCAATGAGAAAAAACTCTAATAGTTGTATTCGAACAAAATTGTTACATAAAAAAATAGTTGTTGAAAGTAATATTTTTGTAAAAAGGACATTCTTTTAGATTACAGAATAATTTTATGAAATAATGGCGTTTTACTGAATGGACGAATTGGTGAGGCCATATTTTGATTTCGATTCTGGAGGTATTAGGCAATTATATTCGATTTATCGCGAATATGATTGTAGCCAGCCAATCAAAGCGCTGTAAAAGTAGAAAATACACTCAAGGAAGCGACCCGTATTTATTTAAGGAACTTATAATGAGGGAAAGACAATATAACGCGAATTAAAAAATTGATCAATGAAGGTCGGAGCTAGAATATTTTTGATATATAAAAAAAAGTCCCGGTGTTAGATGGTGGTAATGGTAGTAGATTATTGCGTGAGAGTACAAGTTACTCCAAGTGTTTGCATGTATCACGTGTTTGAGAAGGTCACGTATATCGGAATGAATGTAAAGAAATTTGAAATCGAATGTCACTGGCTGTTACTTAAAAAAACACGCATCAATTATTGGCATAAAGCGTGACTATGTTAGAATATATATATATATATATATATATATATATATATATATATATATATATATATATATATATAATTTTTTACGTACATAAAATAAATCATGGCCATGTGTTTCTACAATACAGACGCTGTTACCATCGTCGTGAAAGCAATAACAAATTCTTAACTTAATATTTAAGCGATGAAATAGCGTACATATTTAAAGAAAAAGCGTCATAGTTCGGGAGTGAAAGCTCAGACTACAGACAATATAACCGTAGGTTCGATCATTGTCTAAGTTAGCCATGCCTCGGACAACTGATAGACAACATTAAAAAATAGTTTATTAAATAGTGTCTAAGTAGGGCAACCGAGTAGTAGAAATAAAAACACTAATGCATCATTAGAGCTGAATATTTCGGTCGATTCGGTTCAACTTTAATATTGTACTATTCTGTTGTTATGCTTAGTCACTATTCCATCATCTAATTTCCATATATGTATGTATATATGTGTGTGTATTTTTGTTCCCGTCTTTGCGCGTGTGGGTCTGAGTCTGTGCTTTATGTAGCAACCGTTTAAGCGTGCATGCCAGAGTTGTATTACTATTTGATGTTTTTACTTCACTACATCACTATTTAAAAATCTCAGTTAATCCAAATTTCTGTTTACCTCAGTAACAAAGGCAGTCGAGTGCTACGCATCGACTCTGGGTGTTAGTCAAAATCAATCTTATTGATTTTTACTTTTAGCAAGCTTTCATTTTTCGGAATATTGGCCCAATGAAATTTTAGTCATTAAAACTCCATTATTTGTTTTATATTGTTTGTTGATGTTCGGAAACGCAGCTAAAATGTGCAAATATAGCCTTGAAAAATGTATACTTCTTATGAGTAATTTAACTTCTCCATACAACTAGGCTTTCATGTTCTATTCTGCAAAGAGAACATCTGGGTATTAGACGGCGTTGGGAGGGTCGCCTAATCGATATCGACAACGATAATGAAATTAACAAGTTGATCTCGGGCCAGTGTATATTCAGTATCGTAAATATGCTACCAACTAAATGGGTCAAGTTAATCATAACACCATATCTTCATAAACATGCATTTTAAACGAAAAAAAACTGCATCTTGAATCTGAGTTCGTCTATACAAAAAAGCACTAAATATATTTATTTGTTACTAGCTATACCTACTCGGCGTTGCCCGGGAATACTTTTGCTATTGTTTGGGGAGTGGGAGGGGTAAAATAAAGTCAACGTGATGATAGTTTCCGGTGTTTAAATCGGAAAGTGACACGCGGAGTGTTTTTATTGTTTTTTTTTAATCATATATTCTCCAAACAAGGACGGTCACCGCTGTATACGTAAAGGGGCTACTGAGAATTAAGGTGTAAGTTTGGGGATCATCCTATGTTGGGAGCTGTGCAGCGAGATGTTTGTTTACATTAGTTTGTCTGCATGTCGGCACAGTCGGGGAAACAGGGAGAAGGGTGGCAGCTCCAGAGGCCGGCAGCACGAGGAAACAAGCTATGTAGTAGAAGGCTCTCCGGCATCTGAGGACCTCCACAGTGAATGAGTGGGATTTAGCTGATTGTCGGGTTGGTCTAGTGTATTTACGTCGAAAGAGCACTAGAACAGCAAGTTCATAGGAACACAATCCATTGAAGTACTTGTAAAACAAGCACAAGGATGCAACATTGCGGCGATGGGACAGTGGCTGGAGCTTGATCGATTGTGAGGGACCTATTAAGTTGGACCTGGTCTAAAAGGGATGATTCACCAGCCCAGATGTGGCAGGAATATTCCATACGTGGACAGATGGTGGCTTTGCAGAGATATAGGAGGATGTCAGGTGTGAGAAGTTTACTAGCTCGTTAGATGGAGCCCAACTTCTTTGCAGCAGCCTTGGAAATGCCTTCAATGTATTTGTTCCAATTCATGTTACCTGTAAATGTTAGGCCGAGTAGTGTGAATCTTGAACGGTCAGGTAGGGTGTTATTTGCCATGACAATCGGTGGTTTATCTGGTTTCTTGTAGTTATTGAAAGAAAATGGGCTATGTTTTTGCGGCATTAAATGTGACCATCCATTTATAACCCCATTCCACTACAGCCGCAGGTCATTTTCTAAGGAAATAGCAATTACATCGAATATCTGACGTTCGTTTTGCCAACATTACAAGAGTAGAGCGTGTTGTCATCAGAAAAAAACAGTCCTTCACAATTTTATATTGATAAGATATAGGCAGAATTTGTAAATTTCACGAGTTTGTAAACATTTCGTTAAGAGAGTTAACCACATTCCATTTACCACTCACTGTAAGTCCGAGTTGCAAGGTCGTAAAAACACATTTAATTGTTTACAAAATTGTAGAACGCCCTTTTCTAACAAAAAAGTTCTATTCCATTATTTATAATCAAAACACGTTCTAATTATTAAAAAAAAAACAGTTAGCTTCTCTTATGTGTTAATAATTTTAAGAAATGGTGAAAACAATGCATTAATTGCCCCGCCCACAAAAAAAAATAATTCGACGACCAAAAATATAATAATATTATCAATATATTAATATATTTACTGTTTTGTGATAAACACCGATTGTCTATTTTCGATTTCAAAAGCGGAAGGTCTCATCAACTAGACTATTTTAGTTTAACCTTGTTTGGTTCGTTTTTCTTTGGACTATGCAATTATTTTCCACCGGAATTATTTTCCGTTTAATCGTCATCCAATATAACTTCATTTTCATAGTTTAAAAGAAAAATGAATATTATTTCGGTACTCTTTGAAATTTTAAATAATTAAAACTATAGAATAAAAAGTCTTGCGGTACCGTAACAATAACAAATGTAACTTACAAATTCATAAAAGAATAATAATTTAGTTAAAATAAAAATAAAATAAAAACAACAAAATGAAGGTTGAAAAAATCCCGGTCAAATCCGGGTCGGGACCATTAATTATTAATAGTGGACTGTTATTGCAGTTCGCATTACCAATATTATTAGTTATTTAATTAATTAATTAATTATTGTATACTGTTTACGTATTTATGAAACTTGAAATAGTGAAGATGGAAATGGCGATCCCCATAGTTAACCTAATTGAAATTGGTTTAAATCGGGCATTATTCGTTTTAAACAAAGCAGATATACCGATATTAATAAAAATAACCTCGCGTCATAGAAATTAGAAATTCCTCATTTTAAGAACATCTATAATAATAGATGTAGATTTGGAAATCAAATATCTCTTCACTATACAACGGATAAAGCTGAACAGCTTCCATAGTATTTTGTTCTAAACACACAGGTATCCGTAAATTACTTCTTCCATAATTTCCAACTACAGACAGAAACTGCATCAGAGGCTGAGACCATCATCTCTTCCCATGTCCTGGCTGTCATCAGAAAATCTCGACACACCCAAAGCATGTTGACTAGATCTAATCCCTGTTATAGTTATGGGGACATTTTCTACTGAGCTGGCCCCTGTTCTCTCCAAAATCTCTAACATATAACTGTCAGAATCTTGTTTCACTGCTAGCTGGAGAATTGCCACTGTTATATCAGTTTTTTATGATCCGCAAATCGTCCGATGAGTCATGTCATCTATTATATGTGGATCGATAATCAATAGAGCGATAGTTCATCACTTTTAAACTGCCAAACTTCTCTCTGACTAAGAGTATGGATTTCGGGCATCCCGTTCTGTTAAGGATACCATAACGATTATCTCTGAATGCATATATCACACACTGAATAAAACAACTGAACCCAAAGCGGACACCCTAGATATTTCCAAAGCCTTTTCCAAAGTCTGGCCGTGAGGTGTTCTACAGGAACATCAACCCGGGCCGTATTACTGGACGATCATTTAATATAAGATATTTCTTAGCGAAACAGGTGGAGGTACATTTTAGCAACATCGGATCGACGCGGTTGTATTCAAGAAGTTGATACGTACATCTATATAATGCCTGATCTTTATAAATTCCCTCTCCGATGGCATCGAGAGGAATGCATTTTCTGATGATACCACGTATCTATTCTCGACATGAGTGCAAATCGACTGTCAAGACAATACTAAACCTTTAGAAAATGGCTTCCAGGCTGTAGTAGAATGGAGCCAAAATAGTGTCGCATTAAATGCTACCAAGACAAAGTTCGTTTTCGTTAATAACTATAAGAAACTTTTCCAATCACCGATCGTCATTGTCGATAGCCCTTTACTCATGTCAACGTGAACTGGAATAAATACATAGATATTGGCAAAGCAGCTGGAAAGACGGTACGCTGCTTCTACCGAACTCGGAAACTTTTCACACTTACCAGTATCGCCTGTTCATAGGGTAGTGTTGTCACATCTAAACTTGTATACCAACCATTATCTTTCCTCTCTTTGACAGGCTGAAAATAAGAAATACGTATAATATAGGTGCCGCATTTTCTTCAAAGTTCCAACCTTTGTATCACCGTAGTGTTGCACCCCTCTGCTCGTTTTATAAGTACATCAACGGAATGTCTTCAATATTTCCTCGTTCAGTTTCTATATTAATACAAATATAATATTAATGTTATTAAGGTGTTAATTATTAATCAATGTAAAGGTATCAATGTGAATATTAATAAATATCAGAGGATAATAGTATCGATATTTACTACTATTAGATAAATTCGATGCTAATAAAAAGTATGGCGCCCATTTAAATTTTAATTTCCTGCTCATAAGAAAGTTTGCATTGATACAAGAAATATTCATAGTCTGATAAGATATTTTCCCAAAGAAATTAAAGCGAGTTACATTTTAGTTTTCTGAATAACGTGTTGATATAATTTACAAAATAACATATTGATTCCGTAGGAGATAAGGTATCAATGACGAACATCGAGTAATTGACATGGTTCGCTTTATTATATAGATAACCAAATAACTACTTGTAACCTTTCTCATCTGAGTTCTATTTTATTTAATATTAATCGAATATTTATCAAAATCTTAGGGCTTTTATGTACTCCAATATGAACTTTTAGAGTGAAGTCTGTATGGAAATTGATAATTGATTGTTTCTATTGTATCTTCAAGAAAAACACAACCGCATTAACAAACTTAACAAACTAACAGGACACATTTTTTATGTTAAATCGCTGCTCCCCTTCTTCAGAGATAGTAGCAGTGATAATAAGGGGAAAACCAATGTATCCTCAAATGGAATTTTAGTTTTAATATATTTTGAATTATATTTCTCAATATGGTTGCACCCACGCAACGCCGGGTAAATACATCAAGTAAATAATATGACTAATAATTACATTTAGCTATTTTAATGTGTTTGTTTCATACATTTATCTTTGGCTGGTAACATTCTGAAATACGAACGTAGGTACTATTATCATTTAAAAAATTATATTCGAACAACGCACGTTTTTATGACAAAATATAACTTGTTATCCTGAAATGTTTCTTTGTAGTACTTTTTGATTCATTTTGCGGAAAAATACTTATCTGTGGCTTGATTGAATCAATTTAGTAAAAATAAAAAAGAGTAATTATATATTACAATAAATAAATATAAATACATTTTTTGTGAGGAGTAAAGATACAACACTAATACGAAGAGCCGACGTTGCTCGGGATTAAATGAGGAACACTGTGCCTTTTTCCACAATGTTCATAATGGCATATTATTATGGTTCCTAATTTAACTGCTCCCAGATTCGCCCCTTTAAATAGTCGAAAAAAACTGGAATCATTTAAAAAAATTCTCTGAATTAGTATGTCATACATATGGTTTACATTTCGTTAACATCGCATACCCATATTTGAAGTTTTAAGAGTAATCTGTCACATAGCTCCTATAGACGAGACACATAGAGGCTTGATTCGTTGCGTAGCACGTACAGATAGGGATCTACATCCATAACCTCTCTCGTAGACTTTTATAGATATGATTTAAATGTTATCAAAATTCAATATATTTGAACTTTTAAAAGGGATCTTGTCGCTATAGTACCCTGAGCGGGAGCACTTAGATATTCGGGACTTTGTCTATTGTCTTTCCCAAGAAATCTTACATATGAAAACACTTTGAGTTTTTGTGTAGGTTTCTTACATCTCCTCTCATAGGGAACACACAGTCACATACATTGGCATTTATATATATATATATATATATATATATATATATATATATATATATATATATATATATATATATATGTGGAGAGAGAGCGACGATAGATATTCAAATAAAAACAATTAATCAATAACAAAGTAATTTTGAAAATACAAAGGTGGTTGGTTTTACGTCAGATATGGTATCATATTAAACACGTCCCTTGTAGCTGCTAGCATAATTATCACACTTAATCTACATTTTATTCCAGATGTTAAATACCATAGGATCTATTAAATTAACGTATATAGTTTATATTTGTGATATATTTCATATCTTGTGAACCTTCAATTCTATCATAGTGCAGTTGTAAGTAGTGAGTTAGCATACAATAAAACGTTCACAGTGAAACTTCGAATTATATATCATTTTGATTATTCGAACTATTCTTCTAATCTCAAAGTTTCGGTTGCTGTAACCTCCAGCCTTCTTCCGGTGTATCTTTTCGAACTCGGGAATATTTCTGTCGAATTCAAGAATCTAGAAAGAAATATTTCCGAGTTCGTAAATATACACATGAAGAAGGCCGAAGAGTACAGCGGCCGAAAGTTGTGCGAATAACACTTAAGATGAGAACAGTAGTCCGAATAATCCAAATGATACCAATTATCAATCCTAATCTAAAAAATAGGGAAACATAATTTCAAATTATGCTTTGTGGTTTACCAGTGAACAAAGCAAACCGTGTTGATAAACGGTAAAAAAACGACAAAAACAAAATAAGTTAAATAAATATTGAGAGAGTTTGTACGTCAGTAGATTTTATATCATTCACTTTTATAAGTGATCACAACATATGAAATAATCATGGGAATTTCTTGGCAAATAAAAGTAGAAATAAGGAAATAAAGAAAACGACAGACATTTTGAATTACATGTGGTTAACACAGAGTAATTATTTCATTCAATTCACGAATTAATCGTTCTAAAAGTATTTCCGAGTAAAATAGTTGTCATAAATCTCGAGAAGTAACCCGCTGAAACAGATGTGAAAGAGCAGGCTAAAAATACTACGATCGCACGTCGAGGGTATACGTACACAACATTTAACTGTTGGTTAATCATTATTAGACTCAATCATTTACCAATAAATATGTAAGAACGTAAAATATTATAGAACTAATCTAGATAGATAAATCATTATAGGATATATTCGGATTACCGAACTAATGCTTAAGCCAACTATACCCTAAATTATATACCGAATAATATAATCCGTTACGTATTAGAACCCACATTCATTTTTTAAGACGAGAAATATAATTAACCATATTTCATCAACTTCTGTATTTTCAGATATCTCTATAGTCAGTCATGAAGATTGGAATTTTAAAAAATATTACATCTATGTTTGATGTATATTTGCAACATTGCTGTCTCAGTTCTCAGTATACTGTGATAATCTAGAGTGGAAGGACACAACCAGTTTCATCTATTATTCGATCAAGATTCGTTTGGTAAGTAGTCCTTATAACCAATCAACGTTTATATATAGAATATATGTATGGTTTAACAATACTATAAAGTCAAGTACATTGTTAAAAGTTATTTTGCTATATAATGTATTTACAAACGAATGTTGGTAATAAATTAAAGAAAATACAGTTGTGTAGTAATGAGTTAAATTTTTTGGATGCAAATACTTTTCTCAACACTAAATAGCGCACTTGGTCATACCAAACATAAATAAACATGACAACCACTGACTTCACCAAGTATGTCATATAACAAAGTGCAATCGTTGTCAAGACGTGATCAAGGCTATCGGTCCAGACTTACACATTATAGCAACATCGAGACGGAGGTATATCATGACGACAAAGAGGACATTATAAATTTCGCTGAAGGACAAATTGGGACGTTTTGTTGTCAGGATAAGACTTACTTCTGAATTATTTGCAAGAACATAAGTGCAAATCCGTAAATAAATAGGATCGACTGATAAGTAATTTGATAAAGGAAATAGATACGTCGATAAGAAGGCTAAGATATTGTAACATAAAGACAAATAATTGAGATTTAAAGAAGTATATAAATATATTTTTAAAATGCATGTATCTTTTAAGAATATATTTAAACACTTCTGAAGAATAGAAAAAACAGGAGACTTAAGTGAAGTGGTCAGATAAATCATTTTGTTATTATGCATTATGATGTATTATTGTTATAAACATCTATCGCTTCTTTAATGTACGGTCTTTATTTCGCTAGAATTTCGATATTCATGTCTGAACAAAGTTAAGTTGTATATTAATATATATATATATATATATATACATACATATATATATATATATATATACATATATATATATATATATATATATATATATATATATATATATATATATAAAACGTCTGTAAAACCCTCAAGATTTTCTGCTGTTTACCGCCAGCTGTATGTAGGCATTAATAACACTTAATTTATCCTGTATCACGTGATAATTTCAGATGACCTTGGGGATAGAGCGAAAGCGTGAAGAGTCTTGCTTAACTCTGTGAGTAAAGTTCGCGCCTCGTGACCGTCTGAAACTGTAACTTCCTACACATGTTGATATTATTTCATAGTTTAATAATATCATAAGTTGTCGTTTATGTTTCTAATGTAATTCAATATGTTATTAAATTAGCAGTTTTTATGTACTTTATTCATTGCACCTTTTTTATTTTATATAAATCTATATAGATGGAAACAAATTATTTCTTATAAGTTTTGGTTTATATATTCTTTATTATTCTGCCAAAATTAAATCTGTTTTGATACAGGAGTCCCGTTCCTTGAAGAATGTAAGCGTTGGAGATATGAGTGACCACATTGTGTTTGTTGTTTTTACTTTTGTTTTCAGAAAGGTCTGGATTTGACATAGATAAGGATCACTAATAACAAACCCTTATATACTCCGGCATTTGAAAAACAAAAACAAAACTTAGAATAGTAAATAATAATTATTTTATTTTATATCGCAATACGTTAAGACATTGCACTCATCTCCATTAAATAACACATAGTATATGTGAGGTATTATTGTAATATCAACAATATCTAACATCACCCCAAAGACAGGCATCATACTGTGAATAGAAATTATAATTTCTTTTTTATTCTGTAATCTACTTAATTTACCCCAACACTAACACTTACTCCGGGATAGCGATGAAGACTGAAAAGGTTGTACATCGTGATCATAAATTCGACTTGCCTTAATTTTACAATGGATACGATTTTGTTGATTGGGTAATCATGTTTTTAATAATGCAATAACATGTGGTTCATTGTTTGGTGCTAAACGTCACAGTATTCCTCATTCATTCTCGGGCAACGACGCATGTTCCTGTTCGTATTTATAAATTTAAAGTATTTACAATGCGCTAACTAATACATTTTACAAAAAAATGTTATTATTTTATAACTAAAACTTTATTTTGTATAGTTGCTAATGTTATGAATTTAAAAATGTATCAGTGATCTGATAGAATTCTCAAGGTTAAAATTCACAATTGTTGTCTCAATATTACAGCGGGTTTTGTCTATCTAAGGGACAGATCTCAGACATTGCGTTTGGCATCGGTTAGTTATTGCGTAATTTTTTAACGCGGTTATAAAATACGAAAAAAAAACGAAACAACAACTGGTACAACAGTCTAACGATCGTCTCCTAATGGCATCGGAATCGGTGCAATGTTGAAGATTTGAGGTGAAATTTTACTTACAGAATTATATATATATATATATATATATATATATATATATATATATATATATATATATATATATATATTAGTGCGTGTGTCTCTATAAAAGTGAACCTATGGGTGTCCGTCTCACTATAATAATGACGTATGCTAATGTTATGTGTATGCACAGAGGAGGAGAAGCATACTATTAGTAATGACTAATACTAATAAAAAATAAAATAATCAATAATCGCCGATGCAAATTTAGTGGGTTTTTTTTTATCTTAATAATAACTACATATTATAATAAAACAGAAAGGATGTACTTTTTTCACTTTTAATATAGACACAAACATCGCTTATTATTATTAAGATTAAGTGTTGCAGTAATATTATAAGTAGTATTATTAGTATACTTTTTATTAGTATTAGTATTATCGATATAATATAACACAAGTGAAAGTACGTGTGTCCGGCGCGATTTGCGGTATAGAGAAGAGGGTGTAAGCGGGGAGAGAGAACGAATGCGATAGTGCTGTCTTCTTTTCTGATCGATTAGTTTTGTTTTCTTTATCTTATCGATATGTTTTATATTCTTTTACTGATTGATTAGTTTTTAACTAAATTGCTTAACTATACCCAACAGCCAGTGACAATTTATAATAATAGTAAATTATAATACAAAGCACATACATATGTATAAAGTAATCTTTAACCAAGTGTTGTCTCGTTTCATGACTCATCAGTGTTGCTGGACATAACGTGCGTATACACCTCAAGATTCGAAATCTTGACGCCAGATAAGTACTACCATGACAAACTGGTGCTAGATGTCTTATTATCTGAGTTAACAAGCGCTCAACTTTAAGTGAAAAAAACTGCATCGTTTAAATTAATGTATTTATTTTGTTACAAATGTTGCGATATTAGTAACCGAACGGCGTCAATTATTTTTACGGAACAGTATTTCGTTCCTTTAAGTGGAAACACACATTTCATCCATCGGAGTGCTACACACATAGAGAAACGTGCACACACACACACACACACACATATATATATATATATATATATATATATATATATATATATATATATATATATATATATGTGTGTGTGTGTGTGTGTGTGTGTGTGGAGAGAGAGAGAGAGAGAGAGAGAGAGAGAGAGAAGGCGCTTTGTATGTGAAACGCCTGATTTTTTTATTCTGCGGGGTTTAGATTTTAAAATATTTCAAATGTTTCGGGCTATTTAACTATCTAGCTTGACACATAGGTTGACATAAAATCTGTTGTTGAATTTGTTAAGACACTTGCTTTTCATTGACACCTCCTTCTGAATCTAAGCGGGGGTCATCTAAATAAACTTTTCATCAGTAAATAAGCATTAGTTTTTAGAACCCCTCGAGGAATTCAGTGCTACTTTGATTGTTCTGGAGAGAGAGAGAGAGAGACAGATAGATAGATAGAGAGAGAGAGAGAGAGAGAAGTAGATAGATAGACATATATATATAGAGAGAGAAATGAAGAGAAATGTGGGATTGAATGACGAGTTCATTGCCCCTAGTTCAATGATGTTGGCTAAATTGTTTTAACAGCTGTGCTTAAGCCCCTTTTCGATAACGTTGAATATTTAGACTTCAGTTCGTAAACAACTGAAAAATCAAAGACTCCGAAGACTTCCCTTGTCTTTTTAGTTTCTTTATGTGTATATATTCTGTGACCGGTGGGTACCCGTTGCCTTTCATTTATATTTTAGTTTTTGAATTTTCTCTTCTCTTTATAGTTATTTATTTCCTTCTTTTTCATTTATCTCCCTCATATTTTCCCCAATGGAATTCTGGATTTCTGAGAGTTATTTCTTTAACTTTATTTTATATTTACACCCCCTAATTTGAAACCGGGTCAACATCTGCGAGCGACTTATAGCAGCAGCACTCAACCGTTGTAAAGTGTATGAACGAGTAATGGCTTCAAGATTCAAACGTGTAAATAGGTGATGCTATTGAGTATGTAAATCTCAGGGTGTACCACGTGATCACGAGTGGCGCAAATAGGTCCAAAGATTCCACAGATGGCAACAAGACTGACGAAATCAGATAATCATCTTTCTTAGCTTGTTTAGAGCAGCAGAACTGAAAAATTAGAGAATTATTAATGTTAGGATATAATGCGTTCTATAGAATTTCTCATGTCAAATGTCTATTAAAAAATTCGCCGACTGGAAAAGCGCTTTGCTTGGCGACGAATATCCGAATTTCAGCGGAAGGGATACCGGGATTACATAAGCGCAACGCAATTCTGTCTCTTAAAACTGACGGATTTATTCTTGACACATACTTTAAACACAGCAACTTACAGATCCGATTCTTGTGAAGAATATAAAACTATTAAACTGGGAAACCAAATAAATGTCGTTCGAGCTATTGTCCTAAGAAAACATGATATCTAACTTCCTAGATAGTGTTTTGCACGTTTCGCATACACATACACGTAAAAAAATCGAATTTACTTTTTTTATTATTCCTTGGTTGTTTAATCACATTTTTGTTCCCAATGAAATGCACATATTCGGATTCCATCTTCCCCTCAATTTTTATCTGCAAGCGTTTCTTATATAAATCAAAGATGTGATACCCTTAGCCAATGTTATCTTATTCCAAACAGTGTTCATTCTTTATTTAATCGGTGTTCACTTGTTGTTACACCGGCCATTCTTACACAGGTGAAACTACACGGGTTGTCACTATAAATAGTGCGAGTCACCAGAGACACTGAAGACAAAGCACAGTCTTGTAACTGTCTAGCCAAGAACTAGTCACTTTCTTACTTTGTTAATACACTTGTTAAACCAACCCTCGACTTGACTTCCTTTATTTATTATTTACTGTGGAACAACTTCACAACACTTGTATATTTCTAGTTGGCGCAGATCAAAATAAACGACCTAAGATTTACAGCCCTGCGCAATCGCCATCCAATCCGGACCTAAATGTATCTGCTGCTTCTGCTTTTGTTTGATATGTTTGTTAAGCGATCCGAGCTTTTGAACATGCTCACGATGTCTGTGTGTCAAAACTATCTGGTCTGCATAAACTTTTCTTCGATTGTCGAAGCTTTTCGTTAACATGCAAGATTACAAGTATTTACCCCCGACACCAAAAAACAGCAAGGCTTAGCATTTACGAGAACACACGAAGTAAGAGTGCAGAAGCAACGTTGCCACTTTCACTCCATTAATTTCCAGTACCGCGCCTGGCACAATTTAGATTGCCAGAGGTAGACTCGACCAGAGGATTACGAATATTGATGCTGACTCCTGCTGGATTTTTACAAAAGCCTTGTTATTCAGGTAGCTATGATGCTACCGCGTTTCCATAGCCCCTACCACAATAAGAAAGGGTTGGACTTTAGAGAGGGTGCTGCTGTAATAAGATGAACGGCTTATTTTTTTCCTGATATTGTTGCATATTTTGTTCATTTCCCAGCTACCTATGTACATTAGACAACAAAACAACTATAAAACATACTTCGTAATGTTCGTTAGCTCTCTGATGCGAAACAGGAGGCTAAAAAATCACATATACTACTTTTAACTCGATTTACAGATGTGACATTTGGCTTCGAAATCGTATGAACAACTCTATAACCACAAAGTTCAGAAGGAAAACCACCGTTCGTTTTTCTTGTATTGTATTGTTATCTCATTATTTATTGGTACCTTTCCCTTGGGTTTGAGGTCATGACCTTTTTTTCTTTTCTTTATCGTTGTTATCTTACATTTCTAGTTGGAAGTTGACGACAGATGAGAACTTCTCGTGGATTTCTCGCACCTGGGAGCCGTGGTATTCTCGTTTTACACACACATACACACGCATACACACATATATATATATATATATATTTCATTTCTAGAGATGAAAGATTGAGCTGTGTATCATTACGATAGAGTATTATTAAACGATAATTATTATCTTTAATTTTATTCAACATTTAAATATATATATATATATATATATATATATATATATATATATATATATATATATATATATATATATATATATATATATATATATATATATATATATGATTGAATCAATTCGTGCGGGGCGTTTATTAATAAGACATTCAAATGTAAAAAGCGACAGGAGAGTCCATTACGCACATACACGCATATATATATATATATATATATATATATATATATATATATATATATATATATATATATATATACGTGTATGCATATACTCGAAGAAATAACACAATCAGTTGGTTGATACATTGAACTACGGTTAGATTACTTGAATCGGTAAAGGTCATTTTTCCAAACTAGCTTAATTGTTTAAATATAAAATAATAAAATTTAAATAATTATTTTTTCCGCTCGTTATCTCTCGTCTCGTCCCTGTTTCTCTCCATTTCGTTTCCATCTGCAGCCACGTTTAAATAATAATACTACTCTTTATATTTACTTTCGTTTATCGATTTAATTCATGGAAATCGCTCCAGACAAGGCATGAAGTCACTTGAGGTAAGGAGCTAACAGGAACAAATATGATTATCGCAAACACAATAGATGCCTATTCATCTGAGTTTTGAAAAGACCAAGATTATAAGTAGGAGGACAACTGTTAGCAGGAAGAGAGTTCCACAAGCCTACGGTTCTTGGAAAGACGCTACTGGAATAGGAAGCTGTATTACAATGAGGTATCAAAACAGTGAATTGACAGAGACCACTAGACCAACGAGTCAAGCGAGCTGGAACAAAATAAGCGGGAAATAGATCACATAATTTTGAAGAACACATGCAATAATACTATTTATACAAAATAATCAGACTAGCAACATCATGTGTGTGGGAGAGGGGGTGTAGATAAGAAGAAGGGGTAGGCCCAATAAAATTACAAATACGTTCCTGCACCTTATCAAAAACCCTCAAATGGGATAGAGATTCACCAGCCCAAATATGACAATAGTACTCCATACATGGTCTTATTGTGTATGTGTAGAGATTAAGAATAGTCTCAGGTCTTAAAAAGGTTTTGGAGCGATAGAGAGAACCGACTTTACGAGAAGCAGAAAGAGCAATTAACATAATGTATGAACTCCAAGTAAGATTTGATGAGAGAGAAGACCAAGAAGTTTCAGGAGAATCTCAAAAAGAAAACCGACGCCTACGATTGAAATACACGAACTGAGTCTTAACTGGATTAAACGAAACAAGCTATTTCATACCCCAATCCACAACTGAACCTAGGTCAACTTCTAGATCAGCTGCATATTTCTACGGAATGATGGACTATTCCTATTTTACGTATTATACTTAATTTTCTGACTTGTTCCTATTAATATTGATATACAATCGAACAATATTGAACGCACTGCTATTTTCATCGATTGTGAGATTCGTCTTCCTTTAATTTATATTATTCTTAAAGGGAAATAGAGAATAATTTCATGATATGTTTCTTATATTTGTTGAAACAAATTATTAGTAAAAAGAAAAAGGTCAGAGAAAAAAAGATGTGAACATCTTTCAGTCGACCCTTTTTCAAGACAGCCGTCGACAACGAGGGGGGGGGGAATCACGATTAAAACCCATGGTACTATTTTCGAACGCTGGGATTTAAACTAGAATTAATGTCTGATCACCTTACGTTTTATTTATAGTGAAAAGTTATTCCTGTATTCTAACATCTAAATTATCTTGTTTTACGTGTAATTACTATGTACCAGATATTCCTTTGAATGTGAAGTACTTTCACTCTTTCATTGTTGATTCTCTTATTCTGTGATTTAACATGAATTCTTATGAATCTCAGTCTCTATGAAACATTTTATACTTTTAGATACACATTTACATAAAATATTGGTTTTGGGTGTGGCTTTAAAGTGCATCTGTTTGTTAGGACCTAATTTGGGAGCTTTGAGGAGCGTGGAGAAACTTTTAAAAATAATAACTCCAATGCCTACTCCGACCCAATCGTATTATTTATCAGGTTCCCATCAATGCATTTCTCCCGGACACGACATTAAACTGTCTCGGTCACTCTTGGTCAAGGTCTATACCTAGCCCTGAACCCTGAAATCCATCTTTGCCGACTCTTTCTGTCTTTTTTTCTGCCTAGCCTATTACCCAACTCTATAAACTACTCAATTTCCAAATAAGTATATAACAAAAAGCATCATCCTGTGGTGAAGGCCTCATGTGCGAGCTTATCGGAACGTAGAACACCTATTTAGTTACCACTACTTCAAGATTTGTCTTTACCTGGAATACAATACATGTCATAAGTAACATTCTAACAATCGTTTAATATAAAGTATATAAAATATACATCTGGAAAGTAAATAACTCTACAAATCAATCGTATACAACACATAAACTGATAGTTTACATACTGTAAAACCCTACAATCAACCAACTTTATATATTTGAAGAAAAAATACCTGTGAATATAGAAATGGCTGCCAGCATTCGTTGTCGCTTATATGAGTCTTGTGAACTACGAGGGGCGATGGCGAAACAGGGGAATCGAGTTTAGCATCAGAAAATGGCCACTTATCTCAAATGGCTACCATTTTGCTGGTTCATTATCGTCTGCTATTAAAGGAAATTTGTGTCCGCCATTTTCCTGTGTAAAAATCTGCTTTTTAATTTTCCATTTCTTTTCTCTGTACGACAATCATCGAATTAAAAAAAAAACATTTTCGCTATTTTAGAAATCGATATAATTTGTAGATATTTTTACACAGTAATTTGTTCTATCTTCTTAAATTTGCTTGTATTTTACGTGTTTTGTTCGTATCTGTCGTTGAGTATTCTATATCCATTGTTTCGTATAATTGGTGTTTTTTTCGTTTCTTATCCATTATTTTTAGATACGTCCTATAAGAGTGTTTTGTCGGTTTGTCGAGCTATCGGTCAGGATTACGTGTTTTTTTTAATGCGCCATAGCCCCTTAACTTCTCTCATAGGGGGCACGACTCTCAGACATCTCCTAGAATATTTAAAACGAATTTTCGCCGCATCAAATGATATGGCCGACGCGTGTCTTGTTCGTAGTAGACATTATAGCATAGCTTCTTTCTTCGAATAGTAGCAGCAATGTTTGTCAGTCTACATAATACGACAGTGTCTCTCCGTATGAATGGTGATAGCAAGTGCATAATAACATCAACAGATGGTCAGGTTGGTTTTACTATTTTCTTAGACTTTTTATTTAAATTTTTCTTAGATTTACACACTATGTGGGGGAGAAGAAGTCCTCCTAAATTACGTCTGTCTTGTGCTGATGACAGAAACAAAGAGATACTGCGTCTAACTATACTACGTCACTTCCGAAAGTAACTTCATCCTCGCTATCTGACTACTTGTTTCTCGCCACGTAACTCACATTCACTGTCCTATAAAACAACACGGCTAGGAAATATGTGTGACAATTGTAACTAGAGACTTGAATATTTTCCAAGCATTAAGAGTAAATTGACCCAAGTGTTTTGAAGGTATTAAAGAAAATTCTTCTGCTAAGCTTAAATTTGAAATTATATTTTCACTAACCGCGTGGACGCATATTCAGAGTATTTTCCTTTTCTATTTTGTTAATTCAGTGTCATTTTATTTATTTTTCTTTTTTCAAATGTTATGTTAGTATGCCCATTTTAAGTAGCCAATCACCTATCTATCTTACCGTGTAATTATTTATGCTTTTAGACGTTAATAGTTTCGCTACGTAAAGACTAATTATATTACATGATATCTCATGCGGAATGTGTTATATATCCGTACCGAGGTCCCAGGGTGAATATACACGCCTGGTACTTTTCTTGAAGAAGGAGACGCATTTAAGGATAACTATAGTTTATTTAATTTAACTACTATATGTATATATATATATATATATATATATATATATATATATATATATATATAGTACATGTACTGTATTAGTTTCTGTAGATGTAAATCCGTTGAAACTCAAGTGTTTATAAAAAGTGTTCAATAACAAGTAGAGCTGTTTATAAGTATACATTTTTATTTATACAAACATTATTGGTTACATATGTGCATACATGTTTCGGTTGCACTCTTCGCAGAGAGTCAACCTCGTCAGACCAAGGATTCAGAGTAATGAGATTGGTTTGCAGATTTTTTCAGAATAAATCCTATATATATATATATATATATATATATATATATATATATATTATTTCTGTCTTCGTTATTTTAATGTTAGTATTTCAAGTATATTTTATACTGTTGCATTTTAGTTTTGCCTGAAGTGAAACAATAACTGAATTTTGTCAAATTTTCTTATAGTATTTTTATCAGAACTGTGGAAGAATCATGAATGGCTTTACTCTCCGAAATGGTTACATGATAAACATATTATGGTTTAGGTCCCCCTGTTTACGTGTGCTTTAGTAAAGTTCCCTAGATATATTAGAAGCTGTATATTAGTGTAACGATAATACTACTGTTACTGCCAATAGGAGAGAGAGGAATGATTTTTTATTGATAGCAGAGAAGACTGTTTCTGTAGATGCTATTTATTGTAGATAGCCTCTATGATATTTTTTACTTGCATTGGATTATTTATGGTGAATATATACATATATATATATATATATATACATGTGTGTATGTGTGTGTGCGTGTGTGTGTGTGTTTTCATCGTGTATAGATGACTAAATTATTGTTTGAGTATATATATATATATATATATATACATATATATATATATATATATATATATATATATATATATATATATATATATACATTAAGACAAATCAGTCAGATTTACAAACTTAGAACTAAATTGCATTGCCTCTGAGAAATCGATATTTGATTCTGCCTAGACATTTAATTACGAAACTTACGAAAAATGTGCGTTTTTTTTTTCAGAAAAAGGAAATTCTGACTGATTCGATCGATTACATAATCTACTCGTCCCAATATTTGTTTCAGTAGCAGACATATTTCGTTAGTCTGTATAAAATATTTCATGTTAAAAGGGTTACAAAATTACTTATTTATTTCATGTATAACTTAAATAACAATATCATAAATTATTACATATACACATTGAAAAATAATTCAAAATTCTACTGTTTTTACGGACCTGTGCATATACTATATCTTTCCAAACGCCGAGACAGTTAATCTTAATGTCTATTTTTTCCTTTAAACCACATTCAGTTAACCAAATATATTATAAAATAAATTGTAATATTGCTAATTGTTATTAATTATTTCTAGTAGCATTTTTACCGGGGAGGGCGCATATTTAAATATTTCTGTTTTATTGCAAATATGGGAGTCGTCCACGATTTCATTTTAACAATCAACAATTTCGTTTGTCCGATATTTCATTTTGAAAGACATGCGGAGAAATACTTTCACATTTAATCGGTCATTTTGAATTATTATTTCCCTCGCAAACACAATCATGGAAAACTTGTTTTAAGTGTTTTCGCTTTTTTCAGCATCTATTGTTTTAAATAAAGCTTCCAACATTTACTCATGAACTGGTTTTCTTCCAAAATGTTACTTGCACGTTGATTTCGTTATGATAAACACAAAAATAAACTTAAACATATCACCACTCACTTTTGCAAATAAGTCGGCCATCTTATAAAATACAACTTTACTTCATGCTCGTAAATCGGACTGTTTTAACTATTACATCTTATTTACTCACACGATGCTTCAGTTAACATGAAAATCATGTCATAAATATCACAAAAATTACTTACACTATGCTTCAATAAGCATATAAGTAATATATCATACGTATCACAAACGTTTCCTAGACTACTATTTCGCAATAAACACTTTTATACTAATTCATCGATGTTTTTTTTTATACATCAGACTTGTTATAAAATACAGTTTTTACTGCTTTTTAATGGTTATAAATTTTAACGTCACTTCCGACGATATAGTTATTACATTATCGACTAATATGTTCACCTCTTCCTATTTATATTTTTCAGTGCGTTATATCTAGCTTTGCCTACATAGAATAACAAGCATTCTCTTTTTTCGTGTCTAGCATTAAATAAATGACAATTGTTAGGAAAATATATATTGCAATTTTCTGACTTAGAGTAACAACATGAATAAAAGTATTTAAGATTTTTATTTTAGAAAACGATAAAAATTGAATTCCAGAATTCACTTTCAGTCTAACATGTGACAAAACACTCTTTCGGTTTTCTTGTTCATAGCAATTATTTGTGTTATACTTTCAAGCTTTTTGTTTTATGAACATTTCATATACTATTTTTTTCGAGATTTTTAGATGATAATTAATAATTTGTATCAATTAGATTATCCGGACTACTGTTCTAATCTTCCATGTTATTATCTCAAAGTTACAGCCTTCCTCGCGTGCGTTTTGTTAAACAGAAATATATATGAAAAAGAGATGACCACCCTAAGAGTACCCCTCCACCAAACAAACAATCCATAGAGCATGATATCTGCTGCAAGAAGAACACCCTCCCCCGAAACGTTGTGATGATAACACACAAGATGAGAAATGTAGTCAAAATAACCAAAATCAAACAAATTATCAATCCTCATCCAAAAAATTCAGAAATATGATGATGATGATGATGATGATGATGATGATGATGATGATGATGATGATGGTGGTGGTGGTGGTGGTTGTGGTGGTGATGATGATGATGATGATGATGATGATGATGATGATGATGATGATGATGATGATGATGATGATGATGATGATGATGATGATGATGATGATAATAATAATAATAATAATTCTGCTAGCGCAAAAACCTATATAATGTATCCACAAAATAGACGTACCAGAGTTGATGGCCAAAGGAAGGACAACATTAATAGAAACATACGCCAAAAAGGTAACGATCTCAATAACTACAGACAAATAACTTGTTTACCAACAATGTGGAAAATGATAACGGCATAACTGAGAGAACAAATCTACCACTCTATAAACGATCGGGTACTGCTCCCCGAGGAACAAAAACGATGCCGGAAAAGGAAAAAAACAAATGGCGCATGATCTATTATACATAGCTCAAAAGATACTGTAGGAATGAAAACGCAGAAAAAAGAACATATCCATGTCATGGATTTACTACAGAATCCCTCAAGTCATGGGAACATGGAGACTAGAACTGACAGCTGGAGGACAACCCATGACTGAAATAAAAATACGGAGAGAAATTTTCAAAGCAGGCTCCCTATCACCACTACTGTTTATCATAGACATGATGCCACTGAACTACATACTTAGAAAATGTTATACCGGATATACGTTTCCAGACGCAGAACAAATAATAAAGCCCCTGATGTACTTGGACGACTTGTAACTATTTACGAAAAGCAAAAACGAACTTGAAAAGCAGATGAATACGACCAGAAGGTTTAGCCAGGGCATTCAAATTGAATTCGGAATGGAAAAATGTGCACTGCTAATGATAAAAAGAAGGAAACCGGAGACAATTAAGGACATGGAACTGTCCAACAAAGAGGAGATGAGAGCGCTAGGCGAACAGGATAGCTAGAAGTATTTGAAAGTTCTGGAAGAAGACACCATCAAAATTACGGACGCGAAATAGAAGATTGGAAAAAAATATTTGCGAAGAATAAGAAAACTCTTAGAAACGAAATTATATAACAAAAATCTAGTTAAATTAATAAACACCTGGGCAGTATCACTAATTAGATACTCTGGACCAGTTATAGGCTACACTAAATAAGAACTAGGACACCGTGGCCAGAAGACTAGAAAAATTAACACACGATATCCCAAAGACAAAAAAGAAACGAGGGGGGGGGGGGCTGGTAAATATCAAAGACTATGTGGAAGACACAGAAAGATGCTGGAGAAATACATAACTCAGTACACAAAAAGTATAATCACCGCAGCAAGAGACACCGTATTATTCAACTACTCACGAAGCACAGAAACCAGAAACAAAAATACAAAAAAGTAAGAAGAAAAATAATAATATGGACGCTTTATAAGACTGACAAGAGAAGACACCCACGAAAATAGCTTGACATGGTAACGAAAAGGATATTTTAACAGAGAAACGGAATTTTACTGACAGCTGCACAAAACAATGCGATTAGGAACACTACATTAAAGCGAAAATAGATAACAGCCAGGAAAAAAAGTATATGCAGACTGTGTTGACCAAGAGACGAAACCGTAAATCACATAATAAGTTAATGCAGTAAACTAGACCAAAAGTCATGAAAGTACAGACATGACTGTGTGGTAAAAGCAGTACACTCGGAACAATGAAAACATCTGCATTTCGAACACGCGAACCAATGGTGCAAACATAAGCCAGAGACAGTACTGAAAAACGACAAACATAACATCATCTAGGAGATGGTGGTGCACACAGATACCCTCATATAAGTAAAGATACCGGGGTCATAATAATCGAAAAGAAGGAAATATATTGCCAAACTCATAGAGTTTGCTGTTCCAGCAGATAACAGGGTAAAGATCAAGGATAAAGAAAAACGAAGCAAATACACGAAAGTCGCCAGAGGAAGTAAAAGGATATGGAGTATGAAGAGAGTCAATATAATATCAATAATCGTAGGAGCAGATAAACATTTTCGAAAAACCTAGAAAAAAGAATAGGAGAAATTGGAATCAAAGGAAAGACTGAGACGATACAACGGACGACAAATATGAAATCTTAAAACAAATCCTTAAATGCGGAAACCCACCCACATATGCTACGAATGGTAATCATTCACATGGAAGTTGTAACAGGAATAATACAAAAACACAGAAAGGAAACCACCACATGAAACCAAGGAAAAGAAAATGCAAGAAACTTCATAAACTGCCCCCCGACTCTCCAAAAAAAGTGATCGCACCAGCCTCGACAGATACTACAAAAATAGTCAGTAGTGGTCAAGGAGGATGGAAAAGCCGAGGAATGATAGCAGCTATCCGCACGAAGAGTGCCGAGATAACTGAGACTTTAGGGAGACTTATTGCCATCCAAATCTCAGAGAAGACCAAAGGTCGTCCCCAGCGAGAAATCGATAGTAAGCGTCTGTTGTGATAACGCAAAGTAATTTGCAATAGTTATGGAAAGAGGTGGAGAGTACTGGAAATCTGGTGAGATTTGTTGTCACTTAGGCTCCAGGGAACACCACTGGTGATTATCAGTGAAAACTCACTGATAATGACATGTGTGAAACTCTTAGCGAGTACAAATAATACTATAGAAAGAGACTTATTTTTCTTAGTTATGCAAGAAGAATAAGTTAACAGATATGCCGCAGTTCATGAATCTTCGAAAACCCAATACAGAATAAATAAGTGTAGTGACACAACGAGTCACGAGTACCACTAGTATATATATATATATATATATATATATATATATATATATATATATATATATATATATATATATATATGATGCATGAAATAACCTTCTTTTACCAACATTTTATATAGATTGTGGAGTCAATCTATCTGACTAAAAGACAACTGCACAGGGTCAGAAGATGGCAGGAATCTGCATCTCGGAGGTCCGGAACCCGCGTTGTTATCATAAGGATATTCGTCTCTTTTTTTTCTTTCTTTTAGAAAAAAAAGAAATCCTTAATAATAATGGCTGTCGTGTACAGCACGTGTTTTACAAAATGGCCTATTAATCATGAACTTATATACGCTGATCTGTCGGTGTTTGTTTTGGAAGCGACTTGTTATCGCGGACCCCTAACCTCTAAAGACCTACTGATTTTCAGGCCATTCTCTTTCGTGGGCGACCCCTGCTGTGTGCAAAAAGAGTCAGATATGTCACCGCACATCAACCTTGAGATCATCATCACTCCTTTCCCTCGACTACATCATTCTCCCCACCCCATGTAATACTATTGCAGATGTCTGACAAGAATGATTGCTTTTACACCTTTTTATGTTAGGGAAGCGGAGTAGGCTCTTGCTTTTTAAAGAACAATTTCTGAAGCTAAACCAAATGAAATCCCCGGGATATTCAAAACCATATAATGGTTAAAAGTTGAATAGCTATCTATCTCCTGATCTGTTTAGTCTCATCATATCTATTTATTCGTATATAGCTTGTTTCCTAATATCTATTAGCTATCTATGTTTTTTTTTCATAATATCATTCCCTATTATCCTTATGCCAGCCTGCCTGCCTGCCTGCCTGCCTGCCTGCCTGCCTATCTATCTGTCTATCTGTCTATCTGTCAATCTATCTATATCTATCTATCTATCTATTTATTTCGCTAGCTAGCTAGCTCACTCACTTCTCTCTGTGTTTTTCATTATTTACGTGAAATTATTCCCAACTAACATTAAGGTAAACTGCTACTTCGCATCAAAAGTAGCGCAAACAAAATAAGCAAATAAAATGCACATATGAAAACGCGCTACATTCCGACACTAGCGCGGGAATCAGCTCAGTGAAAGAGCATCAAGTTTCAACTATTGGGTCTTGGTATCGTATCACGCTAGGTTTAACCACGCTGATTAGTCGTAAACGACGAAACACGTGCCCGTGGATAATTAAATCAATATATATATATATATATATATATATATATATATATATATATATATATATATATATATATATATATAACTACACCCCCATACGTTCGGCTCACTTCTGGTAACTCTTACAGAAAAGAACAGCATAACTATATTACGTGAACAAGTGGGGCGAAGATTGTCGAGATTTTTCAAAGCAGTGAAAGCGGTATCAGCATCACTTATAGACGGAGAGAAGAGTCTAAATTGTAGAAGAAAAATACAGTGTTGTGTGAGAGTAGGAGATAAGCATAATAGAAGAAAAATGAAAATAGTAGCTGGATGGAAGAATTATCAATTTGGGTTGATCATGATTTGAACCACAGTTTTTACCTCGCTAAGTTGCGATAATCAAATATAGACATAACATCCAATGACACATTATGGAAGCTAATGTAATTGCTCACTCAAGTACTAACATCATACAATAAGTGGCTTTCTCTCGAATTCATCCTGATCTTACCATAACATAGTAATGGAAAATGATATACTCATGGATAGTGGTCAATTTGTCCTTTCAGTTGTAACACATTTCTCCTACATATTTACTTTCACACATGTTAGCCTCAGTTGTCCTACTCTTAAAATAAAACACAATATACTTACATCACTTTTTACATATGAAGGTTAAATTCCTAACTTTCATACTAAATATAACTTATAACACCTTAACTGCCTCGCCTTCTATCCACATATCATTTTAATTTTTCTACGTATATGCTAACCTCATAATGTCTTATAATTATCCTCCCGGTGCTTTGCCCTTTTCCCTATGACCTGCTTACTTGTAATCTACCTCCCTCGTTGGCTTTTCTACGTGTATGTTTACACAGAGCCTTTAGTTACAGCATCACCATATCGATTCTATTCTCTTAGTAGCTAGTTGTGTGTATATATATATATATATATATATATATATATATATATATAATTGTGTTTGCCTATAGCTTGCATTTTCTATTGACTAAACTTTAGTTATAGTTTAGTCAAACTATAGATCTATCTACACATGTTTAGGAGCTTAGTTATTGTGCTGCATATAGATGTGTTCGTTGAACTCATTTTTGTTAGAATTACTTGTTTTTGTCTTACTTCTGAACGCCGACATATTTCCATTTCTTGCATTGTGATAGCCTTCTAATACTACTCTATATACATATTACACACAATGCTCTAAGCAAACTACCTCTACCCTCATAATACATATATATATATTTTTATTATTACTTATATATATATATATATATATATATATATATATATATATATATAAAGAGAGAAAGTTGTTATACCTATCTATTTAACTATGTAAATCGGTAACATTTTTACGCAACCGTTGTATCAAAGGACACACTCTATCATCTGACAAAATACACTAAAATCCAATACACACGTACTTGCTGAGAAAAAAATTGTTTTCGATTAAGTGAATTTAGATAATCTAATTTACTGTTATGGGCTTATTAATACTATTATCGCTATCGCATACATTCTGACAGCTAAACTTATAACGCTATCATATTCTCCTTCTCTGTCAGAAAACATCCTCTCTATTATTCTTTATCGTGAACACGAACACCATCATGCCAGTAGCTAAACATCTAGGATTTATGCAACCACCGTATAATTGCAATAATTGCGTTTATCATTTCTACATTTTTTGCCTCTTCGCTGAAAATCACAACAACATAAAATAGAATTATATTTTAAATTTCATATCGGAAAACTTAATTAAAAATCAGCTTAACAATTTTGGACTATAATATGATCCTCACAATCTATATATGAAGACGAGGATATTTGTCTATTCGTTCGTTCGCATGTTACCCTCAAATTATCTGCTTGGTGGAGCCTACTCGTAACAACTTCACACTAAATGTGATCTAAAAAAAACGTTTCAAGGCAGCTGATGTTCAAAGTTCTGAAACATTACATATTTACTATCCTATTCTACCGAGACTTGAATTAAATTGGTTTCTATTCACACCTCAAGTGTGCTATCATGTTGCGAATGTTTGCACAGAGTTTCGACAATGGGTATAATAACATATATTACTTACTTCAAATGGGTGAAGTAATTTTAGTGACCTAAATAAATATTACGTTTTAAAATGAAATAAATCATTTCTAGCAACACGCATTTGTTAAGTAATACAGGCTTAAGCTTTCATTTTGAGTGTTAAACTCAAAACGTTTCGGCAGATGGAACTTTCAAACTTCTTCAGGTGCATCTTGCCTAACTAAGCAATCTTTATATCAAACTAGAGACTATATATGGAATGTTGAACTGCATACTTGATTTCATATACATTGTTCTCGTTCGGTCAGTCGTGACCGGATAAAAGTTTAAAGTAATTTTGTATTTTATTCTTAATATCGCGTGTACTTAGAATATAACCTGCAACCCCAGAAGACTGTCAGTGAGAAACTATTATACTTAACACTTTGTCCTTTGCGCCACGGTTTCATTGTTTACGGAACCATAAATAAAGGATAACCGGACTGGGTTTATTTGCCCATTGCTGCTAAACACTAGCTGATTATACAGGTCTTAAAATCATCCTCATTTATTTAAAAATGCTAATAATATCAAAACTGTATTTCTAATAACAAAAAAAATGAGCGCAAAACAAATTAAAAATAAATTTGTGTTTACTGCATTATTTTGATTTCACCACTTTGTTTTATATCTTGTACTACTCCGTCTTATTTTCGTTTTATGTTCGCATTAGTTAGGACAAAATGGTGTGGTAAGATGGCCTGCAGGAAAACTATACTAAGCGCTTCCTGAACTTTCTGTCTCGGGTTCTTTAAGAAAATGAAGGTTTCTAAAGAAAACACAAACAATTTGGGGATAAATTTTGAAAATTAAAAAATGTGAACTGTCTTCAGAAATTTGCAGCAAGTAGGGGGCACTCGGTCGAACGACATCTTTTTAATATATATATATATATATATATATATATATATATATATATATATATATAGCATCTTTTTATATTTTTTATACATTACCTCGATATTTGGCTCTGTTGAGCGAGGTACGAAACCGATCAGCTGCCCTTTCATCTTTTTAATTTCTTAAATTCATTATGAATAATAAATATTGTCTCTTCAATGCTCTTTTAAAGTTTTGTACGACAAAGAAAATATTTAAATATATATATATATATATATATATATATATATATATATATATATATATATATATATATATATGAACATTGTGGATAGGTTTTTCTTTATTAGAAATACATTTTTGATGTTATTACTTTTTTAAATAGATGATGCCGTTTTGAAGACCTTGTATGACTGCTGCGTATCGAAATATCCCTCGCATGACACTTTATCCTGCTGGACAAATCACACCTATAATTATCTCTTAGTCATACTGTGCGAAATAACAGTCTATTTACCTTTGTAAACATTGGTCCATTTCAAAATTAACCGCATACTAGTATCTAGTCATGTAATATAATTCGTTTTATAATCATTATTTAAAGAACTCAAGCATTCTCTTTTACAAATGTGAGCGGGTACACCATCGGCAGTGTGTATAGACATCAATATGAAACGATATAGCGACCAAATAACTCTTAATGGGTTCTTAGTTTCCAAATATTGAACTTTGACTTTTGCCAATAATTATCATGATGGCCATCTCACTTTACAATAGTTGATGTATAGGCACGCATATACAGGCTACTCTTACGGTTGAAACCGGTTTGCTTTAAGCGTGATCACCTGCTACCCGGTCATAATCTGTGGCCATCTGCCACCCGGCTATAATGAAAGTGACCATCTGTCAGCGTCTTTGTTGTTTTTGGTGTTAGCAATTGCCATTTATCTATTTCCTTTGTTTTACTGAAGGGTGTACCCCGGGTAATGTTCAGAGCTCTGTGTGGACATTAAAATCAATAGTTATCACTCTTTCAGTGATTACACCCCGGACAACGAACACGCGATTGCCCATATCAGTTCGTAACCTGACCCACTCCTTAATGCCTGTTTTTTTTTAAACGAATAAAATAACTATAAAATAATAATTGAGCACATGTACACCGACACACGCCCATACTCGCACACACACGCACACACACACACACACATATATATATATATATATATATATATATATATATATATAAGCATCGAACAATATATATATATATATATATATATATATATATATATATATATATAGGGTGAGCCAAAAGTAGGTGGACAGTAAAACACATTTGTTTGTCGAAGCGTAAGAGGCAAACTTCAAAGCTGTGTAAATCAAGAAGGAAAACGTTTTGTACTATCTTCCTACATTTGGCTCACCCTGTATATATATAAATCGTATGTACGTATATGTGTGTAGCGGCATCACAGTTAACAGGGTGACCTGAGATCACAAATAACTGCAGATCTAGAACCAACACCTTCAATCTGATGTCGTCGATGTAATAATTTCTAGAACTTTTTAAAAAACACGTTATTTTAAATTAAATGTACGTCAAAATAACATCAGAAAATGGTCAGGGTTTTTAGCATTCTTATTTAGCCGACCGAACAACAACGTATTGTTTACTTTTAAGAGAAAACATGTATCGTTTGTAAATTAAAAATTAATTCTTAATTATTTTTTGTAAATGCCCATTAATACATTTTTCACTTTAATAAGAATTTTTAATTTTATATTCATGTTTATTTATTTATTTAGAAAATGGAACTATTTTCGATCCCTGCACCGATTTCATAAACACTAAGTGTACGTTGACCGAGATTTATAGTTTCGCCTTTAAGTTTATGTCATTTTAGAATCTCATAGTAGATATTATTTTTCAATAACGTTCCAGCTATTTCTTATCCGATATTGATCATCATCATAAACCTAGATGATTTGCCTTTAGTTCAATTATATGCCATATACCAGGGTTCGAATCTCGCACTTGACAATTGCTTTTTATGGTGGGGTTGAGCTATAGCGTTCCAATTATCTCCTAGCCGATATCAGTTATGATCATAACATGAATAATATTGTTTTAAATTATGTTTAAAGTAAAACATCATTTGTAACTGATGTGCAAAAGACGCGCAATTCAGCTTGTATATATAGATTGTTATCCATAGAGAGACTGTTACGCTGTACTATATCACATCAGTTTCGCAAGTACTTTAAGTTGATATAGAAAACCGATCGTTTGGCCAACAGTCGGACTTCTCAAACATTACGCCATCGGTACAAGCTTCGAAGGTACTGAAATCTTAATATCGCTATTGGCGATATTACTTACCATGGTGCTAAATGCACGAATTTCGGAATAAACTTCTTAAAATCAGACCCGATATTAATCCAGACGCCGAACTCTGTGAATATAATAGGCTCAATATTTTTGCACATATAATTTAATAGAAATAATAATTAATAATAAATATGACTTATTTATTTGTATCGATGGTATGATAGTATCGATGGTATGATTTTGCTATCGTGTATGCATATGACCGGAAGTAAGGATTGAACATATTTTAATTCATGTTGTTTTTACATAATAATTTAATGACGTAATATGTTTGAATTATAGTTAAACAAAAATTATTAATAATAAACTATTTAAAATACAAATAAGAATGGGAATAATGATGATTTTAATTAGAATTATAAGTAAAATGATATAAAGTTGTATAAACAACATCTTATGAGTAGCCGGATTTGAATAAATCACAGAATCGATACCAAATTTTTGTTAACGGTATTGGATATTAATACAATATTGTTTACTAAGAATAATTATTAAACCATAGAAATGTAAATCATCAATCATACTAAATTCAGCGATCTTAGACTGACCGGAATTAATGATTGATAACATATTAAACTATGTAGTGTTTACATATGAATAATTATTTGATGACGTAATACGATAGGATGATAGTTAAAGAACATTAGTACAAATTAGCGTTCTGAAATAAAAAATAAATATTAAAAAAGATATAATAATAATCTAAATCAATGTATTATTTTAATTACGTTTATGAGTGAAATTATGGATGAAATAATTGCATTTCAAGGGTTATAGGATGCTTAATAGATAACAGTATCCATACTAAAATGTGTTTACTGCATTGGAAAATAATATAGATTGTGCTAGGAATAATTATTATTAGATTGAAATATGAATCTAGAATCATGAATAAAAAATAGTATTTAATTGTAACAATCAGTCGTGATTTAATAAATGTTAAAAAACGTAGATAACAATAATTTGTTCATGATTAAATAAAATAGAATGAAGGTTAAAAAACATAGTAAAAATTAGCGTTTTAAAATTAAAATAAATAATATAGGGATGAATTAAATAGATCTTATGACTTATCGGATATTTTACTAAATCACAGACTCGATACAAACTTATCTTAAATGAATTGGAAATTAATATAAATTGTGCAAACAATAATTATTATGAGATTGAAATATAAATTGAGAATAAAAAATAAAAAATAATACAATCAAATTAAAACCGGATTTTGTGAGTGAACAACTATAAAATTACGCATTTTTTTAATATAAATAATGACTAATTTTTAATAATAGAATTGATAAGAGTTAAAATTAAAATTAGTAAAAAAATAGCACGTAAATAAATTAATACAGAGGTTTGAGAGAACTACATTGGTAGTTTGTCATAATAAAAATCGATTGCTATAGGATAGATCTCTACTCCTAAGGAGAAAATAAAAGAAACATAATTTATAAAAATGTAGATAAAGAAGAGGACAAAAGAAAAACGAGAACCAGGACAGTAGCGGTTGTTGTTAATTAAACAATTGTGCACTTCAGTGTGAATATTGAAAAGTCGTCAATGCCAAATATGAACATTTTAACGACATAAAGTAAACTAGTATTGTCGACATAATGTTTTATGAATTAAAAATGAAAAAAATAAATCAGACTCTAAGCAACGTTTCACTTTTAACTGGAGTGATATAAAGAATGAAAGGGAATATAGAATTACATGTTTTTATTAATTACAAGAATATTAGACGACTCTTGTTTATTCCAGCCGCACTATGGTGTGAGATGCACTGATGAAGCCTTTTTATTAATGTTTAGTAAATATTGGATATCATAAATGGGTATTTTTACAAAAATAGGTAAACACAATTATTTGGGAATAACATGTGTTTTAAATTAACTAGGGTCATATCATATTATATATATTTGTTTTCGACAGTAAATGAGTATTATGCCGCTTATTTCTCATGCTAATTTTCTCGCGGGTAATATAATAGAACAATAAATTGGTTTAGTCAACGGGGCTGGATATAAATATATAATAACAGATGATTTAAGATAATACTCGCACAGGTTTGAAACTGGCATTGTGACATAATCTACCTCCTAATCCTCTCTGAGTTTTCATTGTGACATTTATTTTTTGTCTCATGTTCCGCGGACTAAATAAATTATTAGTTTAGTGATATATATATTTATATATATAATAGTGTATATGTATATATAATATTGTGTATATATATATATATATATATATATATATATATATATATATATATATATATATATAATATAAATATATTATTCATAACCATACGGCCACGAGACCTAATCACGTTAAGAATGGAATTTAAGTTATATTTATGCGAAGGTAGGTACATATAAAAGGACTGACTAGAGTATTAAACGAACGTAGTCAGAATATGCCTTATAGCTATGTGTCAGTCTATTTTAAACTTCCCCGAACATGACTCAACTTAAATCTTATTAAGGGGCTTATAACAATATTAATGTTAAGTAAATAATGACATTATTTTTACTTACATACGCCAGCGTTGTGAGCTTTCGCTCTCATCAGGGTTAGAACCCCTGCTACAGAATAAACCTAGGGAATATATATATATATATATATATATATATATATATATATATATATATAATCCATATTTTTATATGCACATGGTAACATTCAAAGTCTATTTATATGAAAGTGCTTAATAATAAATATAGCCGTTTTTCAGGTATAAAACATTATAAATTAAAACACTCTGAAAAGAAAAAGTTGAAACCTTTACATACGGAAAAATTCAAACAAATGTTTTCTGTCTTCAATGGTAATGCATTTTGAATACATCTTTTGTGAATAAATCACTTCTTAGATAAATTTAGAAAAGACTTAACAAAGACTTTTCAAAAACAAGGATTTAAAATCACCATAAAAACTAACCTAGACTAAGTAGATTTTCTAGACACCACAACGATCCTTATAAACAACACACACAAACCTTTCCACAAACCCAATAAGACACTGTAATACATACACAAAAGATCCTGCCACCCACCCACTGTCTTTAAAAATGTTGTCAATAATATCAGCCAAAGAATCTCACACCTATTATCTAGTCCCGAAATTTTCGCACAGGCAGCACCCTATACAATAAAGCGCTCTGTGACAGCGGGTTCAGAGAAGAGATCTCATACATCTTCACCCGGGACCAGTCACAGGGGAGCTGAAATAGAACTTACGCGACAAACACTTCCCCATACACACAATCTGCACAAACTGTTTAACAATAATACAATTAAGGTTAGCTACTACACCACCTCTTTCATAAAAAATCATCTCTGCAGAACCTAAAGCAATAGAAAGCACAGGCTGCTCATGCCAGGATAAAAAAAAATTGGCTCCCCCTAGAGGGGAATTGCAAAATAACTTCGCTCGTATCTGATGCCACTGTCACGAACCACACTAGCGACAGAGCTTGTAAATATATAAGCATGACACAGGGAAGCCGCAAGCAACGATTGTACGCATACGGAAAAAGCTTCAAATACAAAAACAAGGCCCGGATATGGCAACTTAAAGATGAAAAGGCACCCCTTGCAATTAAATGGAAAGTTATAGAGAGAAGATCAACTTTTCTCCAACTATTGATAGATGTCTTCTGTGTGATACAGGAAACATATATTAAGGGCCATTATCGACCCAAATATGATCTGCTTGAACGACGAGCCGAAATTTTTAAGGGATGCAACACAAGAGACACACACTACTTATAAAGTAAACTAACGGATACAGATAAAAGCCTACAAACTATATCACCCCTTTTGCCCAATACATAACCCCACAACCGACACACAAAATACCGACTTCCACCCCAGAAAATCCTCCCAACTATCACCTACCATAAATATATAACATAAATTAAGTACAAATATCTTAATATTTAAAATCACCACATCTTTACACCATAACCAGTAAAGTATACTAAGTTTACAAGAAATCACACTTTTTTCCAATAATAATTTTTCCAGCCTTTTAGAGGGTAACCCCCAGATTTCACAAAAATAATTCAGCAGGCCTTAGAAATCTCCTTAACATATTCAATATTGCCGATCTAACCCTTGTCCTTCCCCTTGACCAGACTTAATCAGTATATCAATATGTTACTCCCATAAGCATTTACTATACTTTAGTCAAAAATGTTAAATTCCGAGCACAAGATCATTAAAGACATTGCAGACTTACTCCCCTTAAACCAATTAACGGCTACGAATACCGGAATAGAGTAAAATCTTAATTTAATTCCTTTTAGATTGATTTAAAGTTTTTTTAATCCAGGCCCTGATATTAAAAATTATGGGTTTTTAACCTTTTTTTTCTCTAGAAAGTTTAACCCGTAAACCCATATTTCGTCCTTAGCATTTTCTAGACGACACCAAGTTAACTCCCAATAAACATTTATTCACGGGATTCGTTTCGAAATTAAAAACTAATTTTTATTTCCGTTTTTAAATCTTAATTGTTACATACGCCCCCTTCCTTTCGAATTTTATTAAACTTTATAGTCCCAAATCTCCCCATAACACACATTTTTAACAAATATGCATGACACTTAAAAGCATACAACGTATCCAAACGATAGCCATACATTTCTAAACAAGTGACAACATAAGCTGAAGAGAGCCGGAGGGTTAAGCCTTTCGGTACTAATGTTGTACTCATTTTTCTGTACCTACAATATATATATATATATATATATATATATATATATATATATATATATATATATATATATATATATATATATAATCATCCTTAAACAGCTGTTTTATCGTATCACTGTTTTAGGGTCGCTAAGAGCAGAATTTGTTTTTCCCCTGAGATTTCAAACTCGATCACCAAATCACTTGCATCAGTTATCAGCAGTTAGTATTCATACCAATTAAGGGACATACACCTTTTTTGTATCACATCTGTTCAGTTATACTAGACAAGAAGACACTTCAAGCTGAGATCGAAATCTGACCGTTTGTTAACAATCGGATGTGTTCCCATTAAGCTATCCGCACACGCTATCGATATTGCTATCGTTTCTCTACTGTGTATCTATATCTCTACATCTGTCAATCTATATATATATATTTATCTATCCATCTATCTATTAATATTAATTATATCTATCTATCTATCTATCTATCTATCTATCTATCTATCTATCTATCTATCTATCTATCTCTCTCTCTCTCTATATATATATATATATATATATATATATATATATATATATATATATATACGCCCTTTCACTGACTTAATTATCTACCTATTGGTAATACATCTACCACGACCTCTTTTACAAATGTAGTCTCACCAACTGATCCAGCCTTACTTCTCTGGTGTCTTTCTCCCTCTATCCCTCTCCCTCTCTCTCTCTCTCCATATATATATATATATATATATATATATATATATATATATATATATATATATATATATATATATATATATATATATATATCGCTCATTTTATCAATCCATTAGTATCTCTATCACCTGCTCTTGTTATTTTTTGTTTAGTTTCTATTTTTCCATTTTTCTTATATATTTATGCTCTTATATCTTCGGTATCAGTTTGTGTTTAATGTCTATTTTATGAGTGTATGCGTGTGCGTGTTAGCCCATAAGGGTATGTGTGTGTATGTGTCTCTTTCTCTCCCTGATTCTTTGTTCTCGTCTAATTAATGGCGCGTGCCGGGAATGACAAGGAGTTTACCTTTAAAACCGCCCTGTAAACAAATAGTTTTACCGGAAATGAGATAAGAACGAAATATGATAAGAAAAAACGCGCACCACACCTTAGAGAGAGAATAAAGAATTACCCGTACACAGACACGCGTACACAAAGAAATATAACTTGTACACTTTGGCTATTCCCACTATCTGTCATGTTGTGTCAAAGTATATGTGCATATATTCACACACACACACACACACACACATATATATATATATATATATATGTGTGTGTGGGGGGGTGCGTGTATGTGTGGGCGTGCATGTGTGTTTGTTTGATTGAATTGATTTAGCTACACATATAGAGACAGGATGTTCACGCTTTTGTATAGTGATAGGAAAATGTGCAACAATTGACAATGTTTTTTTTAACGATATACGCATGAAAATAGTAGTTTGCTTGAAGCATTGCTGGTAAATAGTAAGTGTGAAGGTGAGTGACTGAAGACAGGGGCAATCCAATGTTGAAAACCGGAAAGATGGAATGGGCAAATTAAATGATCAATTCATTTATATTTTTAATAAACTAAAATATAAAGACTGTAAATTGAGGTACTTACTGCTGAATACTCTAGATCCGGAATGGTAAAAATGTTCATCATTTCGAGAGTAATAACATCTCCTTTTCGAAAACAAAGAAACAGAAGTTGAACTGATCTGTAGGTAAAAGAGAACCAAGATGGACGCCACCATTAAACGCAGAGGAAAAGAGAAGGCTTGCAGACAGATATAACAGGGAGAAGAGAAATGAAATTGAATTGCAATAAATATGTAATGCATTAAAATTGCCATGAAAAATACATTTGGTTAAACTATAAAAAACAAAACGTTTTCCTATTTTTTTTGTTTTATATAAAATAATTCATTTAGATTTTCTATTATTTAATATTTAGATAAAGTTTAACAAGTCGAATCAACAGATGATCGGGAAGAGTGAAAAGAACTAACGGAGATAATTAGGTAATCAGCTAAAATTTCAATAATTTTAAAACTATTATTCTAGTTTAAGTGTTGTTAATAAGTGTTGTTAAGTAAATAAAGGATCTGATTTGATCCTATATTTACTGGAGAAAATGAAAATACATTCAAAGGGGGATAATCAGGCAAAAAGTAAATGGATGCATGGTTAGATAGAACTTAATCGAACTGCTTACTTCCTATACCTGCTTTATCTCTCTTTTTTATATTATATAAATGATGGCAGAGTTTGAAGTAAAACACATAGCGTGGAAATGGAAAGGTGTTAAAAAGACTAGAAATGGAAAACTATATATTATAAATATAATATTAAATTTAAATGTAATTTAACATATTATTATATAATTAATGAATATGATAAGGGATATCTATAATATATGGATACAGTCAAATATAAAATCCAATCCAAAAGCTATATATATATATATATATATATATATATATATATATATATATATATATATATATATATATATATATATATATATATATATATATCTATATATAGTCTGAAGAAGCTTTGAGTCATTTTAAACAAAAAAAAAGAAAGTAAAATGCAGTTCAAATTCCCAGAGAAACTAACTAAATCCAAGATATTGCAGACTTAACATTCGTTGGAAAATTTATTAATAAAAAAATAAGTAAATACAAAAAAATAAAAAGGGGGGGGGGATCAAGTATCTAAGAGTGAAACCAAAACAGGAGACCTTAAGTGTCTAATATTAACACGGGGATCATCAGCTGCTTACCATGTAACTGTTTCGGAGATTTAAAAACAGGACAGTTATAATATTCATGGCTCTAGAATGGTACTGATAAACTACCATTTCCCCAATAATCAAGTGTCGAAATAAATCAGCTTAAAATTTCACTAATATATACATAAATAAATAATAATAATAATAAAATAATAATAATATATTACCCTTAAGACTACCGTATGATATGATAATTTGCATATCAAATAACATTCATTATAACAATAATAATAATAAAAATAATAATTAAAAAAAAAAAAATAATACTATCTAAACACTACATCCAAGAACCATTCTGCAATATCGTAGCTAGCAATAAAATCATATAGGAATTAAAGTTGCATTCAAAAATAAATAAATAAAAAATAAAGCTTAAGTACCTTTGGTACCAGAAAGGTAATTAGATAAGAGGAAGGAAACCTAGCCGTACATATAAAAATACCCAATATATATATATATATATTCTAGAGATGAAAGATAGGAATAAACAATTGTAAAGATACAATATTTATTAGAACATCAAAAGTTCAAGGCAAGGAGCTTCATATCCCTAATCCATGGATTTCCAAAGATAAACTATTTTTCTCAGAAGATAGTGAAACCCGGCAATATAATTGTAAATATTATCGGCAGCATTTAACTTTTACATGAAATAAAGACCAAAAGGTAAAGAGTCTTTTGTTGAGATGAGAGCGCAGAGTCAGAGTGGACGCCGTCTAAAAATACTTAAAAAATAAAATAGCTCTTACATTGGAAAGTAATGTTTGAAAAAGAATAATAATCACATTTTTTAAGAATCCAAACGTTGTTGTTAAGATTTTTAAACAGCAATTAGTAAAGTCTAGTTTATATTGTCTGTGTAATAGTCTGGTATTGGAATTATGCGTTTCACAGGGTTAAGAATGAAGTTTGTTTGAATGAGTTTGGTCTATATCAAAGTGCGCATTACGAACACCTCTAGCTCCCTGGTTGATCAGTGTATCGATAGGTTACAGACATGGACTAAGAGCCGATATTTTTCAAGCCGAAGAGGATTGAAAGTGTTGCTTGTAGGCGGTGGCGAAAATAGTTATTGGCTTGCTGTGATAGGAACATTAGATATTGGTAGTGGGAGTGTGGGCGTAGTTAACCAAACATTTAAATATTAATTCCACATTTTAATTTATATATATATATATATATATATATATATATATATATATATATATATATATATATATGTGTGGGGGGTGCGTATACATATGGATTAGAGGAATGGTTTTGAGGAGTGTATCTGGAGATGTTCAAATAGGGCTATATATATATATATATATGTAGTAGTTTTAGCTACTCGACATTGCTCGATATGCAGTGAAGTTATATTAGTTTTCAATTTTTGAAGAGTTGCGCGCTTTTAAACTTGAGGTAGACAATTCTATTATATTATTTAATCTAAAATTAGTTATCCCCCTTCTTATCTTTAAGTGATTATTTAAAAATGTGTTATTTGTATATTAGCATTACTCTGGGCCGAACTAAATTGTTCTTTAGAATAAACGTTTGCTAAGTACGTTATTATATTGACAATAACATAGGAGAACAATACCAATTTGCAAGCCAGAAGAAAATATTGATTTGCTAGCTTACATGCTCTTTGCGTCTGACTTTAGACATCTTTTTTTACTTTTCAAATTCGGGAACCCGAGTGTAACTTTGAGTATTGTCCTAACTCGTTAGCGGATATTACCGACCCAATCTCGGTAGCCATTTAGCACTCAAAAAAGTGTTAAATAATTTATACGGCAAATAAGAAACTTATTAGGGAACATATTAAATAACTTTAAATATTTGTATCTACTCGATACGAAAAGTCTGTTTAGTTTTGGACATATTAAACAATTCGTAAACACGTATTTTTTTGTTTATTACCTAGTGTTGGTGTGTTCAATCAGTTTAAAAGGGCAACATTGTGCGTGTGTTAAATTCAAGAGTATAGTTTGTGTTGGCTTATTCATAATGGATCGGTAACGCGTAGATGAATCAAAGAAACGCGCAGAGAAACGAAATTCGAGTAGTGATACGTGTTATTCAATTTTATTTTCTGCATCTTATTTTAAGAAATAAAATTAAAGTCGACCGAGAGTGTAATTTCTTAAAACAATTTTTTTTTATAGAAATGAACTATTAATTAACTTATATTTGCTTCGGAAAATTTGAACGTTTGCGTAGATATAACCGTTAATATTTTGATGCGTTGTGATGTTTGAAAAAGAACGGGTGTTTTTTAACATTGGAAAATATCAACGTTGCTTTGTTTACATTAACAGATTAGTACGTTGTCTCATTTTATATATATATATATATATATATATATATATATATATATATATATATATATGTATATATATATGTATATATATATGTATATATATATATACATATATATATATATATTGCTGAACAAAATGGTGGAAAGGCGTTATTAGTGATGAAATGTTAAAATTTAACTCTCATTATATTTTTCCAGATTTATTCACGGTGCCATTAGTGACAGAGAGATGACTTCAGACTGTAGAAGGTTTAGCTTCTCTCACTCTCTCTATGATATTATTAATCAAAAGAACACCTGTTGATCGGATTAAATATGATATCGATTAGAAATTATCTGTTTTTAGTTTTTAAGAACACAGATCAATATTTTCAAACATTTACTGACTGAACAGTTTTAAGTAAGTACTATGGACGCCAGAAGTACATGAACAGCTGTATTGACTTTATATAAAAGAAAGACATGAAAAAATATCAGGTCCAAACTAATGTGGATAACTCATCCTTATTTTTCAAACTAATGAACGTCAAGATTAAAATGTACGCCTCATAAAACATTATTAATATTTCAGCGCCCTATGTCCAGTAGTTTGGGCGTCTATAGACTTAAGGCCAACGCACATAGATACAAACATAATCAACTGTATTAAGCATAATTTGACATTTCTGTATCAATCAATAATTATTCATCGAATAACTACAGACAGTGTACAAATATAGACTGCTAATATATCGACAAGTCTACTAGAAACAAGATATGTTCACCTTGAGAGATAAGGAACATCCATCAATTGTATTCAACATCTTTAGTCCCAAAGATAGACTTCTAAATTGACCGGTGTCGAATTTTAAAGAGGCGATGGTGGTGTCATTGAATTGGCTGGGACAGATTTGAGAGTCCAAAACACTGGCGCTGATAGTATACGCATCGATCTCTGTCTTGTGCTCTGCGCCCTTAGGGACTTTGTTTCACGGTGGAATATTGCAATCAATCAAACGGATCTATCGGTCAGTAGGTCAACCGTTGTTTATAAAAGTCTCATTTTTTCAAAACCCTAAATTCAGTCTAACACGAAAAACAAATGAAGTGTGGTATAAGGATAATCTTGAATTTAAAGTATTTTGAAAACTTATTTTTAAATAAGAGAATACACGCGCAGTGATTATGAATCGTCTAGTATATATATATATATATATATATATATATATATATATATATATATATATATATATATATATATATATATTATACATTTAAATAAAATAAGTGGAGCCATCTTGAATAAAGGGCCATATCACAAGTAAAAAGTAAGAGAAAAAACAAATTTTGTTCAAGTATAATTATCGAATAAAACAATTAAGAAGTTTCGTTACGAATAAAAGTGGAAGAAAAAAAAACCCAACCAAAGGTACCTTTCGTCCGACAATTTTCAAGGGGGAACGTCGGTAGAATATCGTTTTAAAATAATAAAAAAAATATTTTTTTAAAAGATGGTTTTTACAGGGGGAAAGAGAGAAAAAAAATTATAAAGAACCATGGAGAGCAAAAAGAACAAAAAAAAACATTAAAAAAAGGAAAAAGGGAGAAAGAAAAGGCCACAAATCACAGGAAAACTTAGAAACAATCACACAAAATGGATAAAATGATAATCGACATACTGCAGGCAAACTTTTTTTTTTTTTTTTATAGGTCTCTAAAAAGATCTAATTCATGAGACAACTCCTTTTGCCTGCAGAGTAAGGGTTTTCGTCTGGTAACGCTCACGGCCTCCAGAACCTTAAGATGGTGTTTAGAACGGGCCTTGTGCACAATACGAAACCAATCATCGGTATAGTTCTCGCCACATTTTTTGTTATCGTATAGGTGCTGTCCAATAGATGACTCATGGACCTGTGAGCGTTCAAATGTACTTTGTAGACGTACGGATCTTCGTTGCAAAGATCCGGCTACGTCCGTCGATGCATTTCTCCTCAGGGCGCGTGAATTACGAAAACAAGCCGGGATGTGTTGGGCCACTCTCACTCCCAATCGTTGTACTGTACGACCGACATAGTCAGCTTCACACTGACATTTAAAATGGTATACTATGTGGCTTTTTTGAAGTGTCGGTAGTACGTCCTTCTTGAAAGCTGGGAAAGCAGTCCTTGTGTGGAACACCACTCGAGGCTGTACTGCGAAATAGCACCGTGAAACAGCTGAAGTGATTTTATCCGAAAATCCCTTACTGGTGGAACCAATGTAAGGCAATTTCAGATAAACCGGACATTTGGGTGGACCAATGAAACTGTCGCTTTTAAATTTCGCAAGCTTAGTACGTATGCACCTGGAAATTAGTCCCTCCGGGAAACCATTATTAGCAAGAATTTCTGTCAACTTTTTCAGTGCAACCGCAAGTTTACCAGAAGTGCAGATCATCAGTGCACGGTGAATAAGATTATTTACTAAACTGATCTTCCTGCTCATGGGGACAAAAGAATCCCAACTAATATACAGGCCCGTAAACGTCGGTTTCCTGTATATAGTTGTGGTAAATTTGTCACCCGTCCTTTCCACTGATACGTCCAAAAATGGCAAGGAATTGATCTGCTCTTCCTCCATAGTGAAACGCAGTGCTGGGTGTAGCGTATTTAATTTCAGGAAAAATTGATTTTTTTTGTTTTTTTGCTCTCCATGGTTCTTTATAATTTTTTTTTCTCTCTTTCCCCCTGTAAAAACCATCTTTTTAAAAAAAAATTTGTTTTTATTATTTTAAAACGATATTCTACCGACGTTCCCCCTTGAAAATTGTCGGACGAAAGGTACCTTGGGTTGGGTTTTTTTTTTCTTCCACTTTTATTCGTAACGAAACTTCTTAATTGTTTTATTCGATAATTATACTTGAACAACATTTTTTTTTCTCTTACTTTTTACTTGTGATATGGCCCTTTATTCAAGATGGCTCCACTTATTTTATTTAAATGTATAATAAAATTTTGTACCACAAAAAATCTATTCAAATATATATATATATATATATATATATATATATATAATACCACACCATGCAAACATTTCGTTTTTTTTTTCATTTTTAGGCGCCCTCTTCAAAAAAAATATGCACTTTTTCATAGATTTTGAAGTCACTTTTTGATGTTGTAGTTGATCCGTGATATTTGAAAAGGTATCGAGATTACAGTCTCCAATTACTAACGGTCGTGCTTGCAGCGTTATCTAAAAGAAATTCCGGATTCAAATAATTAAACAAATTGCATGGTATGTCTTGTTATCTTTTATTTTTTAAGTAATTCAAATTTTAAAATAGCAAAACGGTTTCATAAAAAGAACAACACATAATTGCATCTTAATTGGTACTGTCATGCGCGACAGTTCTTGACTTGAGACTATCGTCCCGACACCGTTTGAAAAATAAAATTGTTAAATTTATACACGCGCTTTTTCTACTCTCCAAGAGCTGTCGTTACCGATTCAAGTTTCAGCGATAATTTGCGAGGAGTATACCTATTTCTTACGTGCGAGAATTGTAACATTGTTTCGGAGATATTAATCGCCATATTATTGCAAATACCCTGCACAGAATCGGGTGGCTCGTTTGAAGAGAAGAAAACTTGAAATAGAACAAGCAACATGTGTCTCAAATGATTTTATTTCTTTAAAGAAAAGTAGAAAGAAAATGTATACCTCTTATTAAAAACAAAATAAAACAAAAAACAAACACGGTAAATTATTCACCACTTTTTAAAATAACACCAGGAAACACATGCCCCATTTTTTAATATTCTTTAAAGGAAATATGTAATATTTCTTACATTGCTTGCTGACAGAAAAACACATGTCCTTGTATAAAAAAGATGGAATAATATATATATATATATATATATATATATATATATATATATATATATATATATATCCGTATCAGAGAATTAAAAAAAAAATTCATATTACAAAAAGGAACACAAAACAAACATCAATCACTTAATCACTTACAGTAAACAACAAAAACATGAAAAACTTTACGGGCTAAACTTTTGTAAAGGGAAAATAACGTTATTTAAAGAAAAAAACTAGTCTAATTCATTTTTTTAACTGAAAAAAAAAGTGACTTAATAAAACGTAAACTCGCTTCATATACCGGCAAATGTTTGTTTTTAATGAAAATAGTATATTGCCTGAAAAATATATGTTATTCCGAATTGAAGAATGTAAACAGAAACATGTCAATAAACAGATCTCAAGCCGAAGAGAATCTTGTTAAGGCACGTAGCACCAAAACCAAAAAATATAGTCGACTACTATTACTAGAGGGGTTTCCCTAAAATATCAGAAAGCATTGTTCTTAATAATGTAAAATCAAGTTAACACATCCGCAGGAACCTGCTGATTACAAAAAAATGTCATTGGTTTTGCTTGGAAATCAATCATTGTAACTAATGACTTAATACACAATAGAAGATGGTAACGATGATTACCATATCACGGTTTAAAACAGCCTTCGACAAAACTTCATATTCGGTGTAACATAAATATCTTCTATCTGTCTTTTTATATGGCTTGATGCACTTTGCTATTTTTTGTCAAATAAATTTGATTTGATACTAACTAACCAATCAACGGCAGATGCCCATCTATAAATTATATTTCGAACAAAAATGTGACAGACTGAGAGACCGAAAAATAGAGCGGAAAATAAACAGACCCTTCCACTAATCGACATATATGCACGTATCTAAAAATTGCATTCTCAACTTAACGGTGACCGACCGATAAAATATTGTATTAAAACCTGACAACGAAGTAAAGAGGTTTTTGATTATTTATCAAAGTGAAATATTTTCGTCAACTAATCAGACATTGGACGATTTTAGTTGAATAAGAAAAGCAATCTGTTGCAAATGCATCTCGCCCTTCGCCACCGAAAAAATAAGTGAATAAAAAATGGCACAGTGGCTTCATCAATATTGTCTCCTTTTTTCATCCCTCGCTCATTTCGCAATTGTTCTGATCAAATCGAATATTGGGCGTCTTCGATGAATCATCGTGAACGGATATTTGAAATCGTTTCAGAACAAAATGGGGCCGTTATTTTGGGGACCCGATCTTTTTTTATTCATGATTGTGTCTTCATAATCTCGGCAATAATATTGCAAGAACGCAATTGACAAAGAAAAAGAAATGATTTCAAAAGAATATAAAATGGTCGAATCGCCCGGAAGAACGTCAAAGACTTTCTGCGATATTATTCCTACCATCATTTATCTAATAACAAATTACAAGTCTAAGAACATACGCTTCTTATCTACAGTTTAATAAGGATGAAAGTGGCCGTAATTCCGTGAGTAGTGGTGCAGTCTCTGGGAACCGTACCCCATGTTCAAGCTCTGATGGGGTTATTTATTTGTTAGTTATGCATCTTCGGGATTTTTTTACGATTAGATAATCGCTTATCAAGTCCAATAACCACTCGAGGATGAAGCTAATGAGACGGAGAGATTATCCACAAACAGAAAGCCCTTGCCAAGAAGCCCTATCCATGGAGTTTCCTGCACACGAAATGCACATTGAGCGAGAAAGGGAAATAATTATCCGTTGTGGTAGAAAACAAGTCATTACTGTGAATGTCATACACAATGGAACCAAAGATTATAGCTCAATCAAGCAACTTCAATAGAAATAACGATATAGTAGAGAAATACTAGCAATGTCTCTGCTGTGAGAAACGAGCTGTAGGGAGAAGATTTCACTAGATTTACAGGTCAGAGCTATTTTAACTTCTCATTTTAAAAAATGTATCTTCACATTCTACCTTTAAAACAAAGGTATAGCGTATATTTAATCTATTGATACATAGATTATGTTCTGTTAAATATTACATCCGATAGGTCGAAAAATTGCTACTTTGATTTCCTAATTAATCCAATTACATCTGTAAAAATTAGTAAATTACTGGCCGTTATAGTAATAAAACATTCAACAGTAAAGACATTTGTTTAAAGTCACCACAACTAAAACTGCCTGAAGATGATTTTAAAATCCAAAGTACTCGCGAGAAAAGAAAGAAGATGGAACAAGAAACCGACCGAAACACTTAATAGACCATTTGGAAAATTGAAAAAATAAATAAAGTATTATCAAGCAAAAAAACTCTGTGTTACTTAATCGTGTTTGCCTAAGTATATATATATATATATATATATATATATATATATATATATATATATATATATATATACTACTAAGCAAAGCCCTAATATTTGCTAAGGATAACTCGGATATCACAGACTTAGAGACCGATCTTATAATCTTGGCCAGAAGATCCTTATTAGAATTTGATAACACACTCTGGACCAGGAAGGATTCCCCCAATAATTTCGATATAACTATGGGGTCTTCGGACTCGGCTTAGGTCACTGACCTTGTAGGTTTATATTTATTGAAAGAATTGAAGTTCAATTTTGGACACTTAAAAGGTGGGCTTTACAGGGACGATGCACTTTTTGTTTCTAGGGAGAGATCTAGACAATACAACACCACCATTAAAAACCTACATAATTTCTTTAAAAACTTCAGATTAACTATAACTATAGAACCCGAGAAAAGAATATCCAACTTCCTTGACCTAACTTTAGACCTCAACACCGAATGTTTTAGCCCCTTCCACAAACCTAATCTAACCGTCTTCTACATACATAAGCTATCTAACCACCCTAAATCTATCATTAATTCTATAATCCTGTCAATCTCCAATAGAATCTCAAAATTATCCGCCAATAGATCCATCTTCGAACAAAATTCCAACTTCTATATTAACTTCTCAATTCGGGATACACTGATTAAATTAAATATGAAAATAATCCCTCTATCCAGAAGAACAAACCTTCAAATATAATCACACACAAAATGGCAACACAGGATAAACAACGAACTAACACCGCACTACCCAAAAAACCTAAGACATATATAAATAGACCCATTAGAACTATCAATATTGACAACCCAGCTAAATTTCAAGAAAGCAGTAAGAATAAAAAAAATAAAACAGAAGAAAGAATAATATCTGGTTTGACCCACCTTATAACTGCAATGTGAAAACAAATATAGCTAAGGAATTCTTCAAAATTTTAGATAACTCATTCAAACACCCACATAAGTACAGCACTATTAAAAATAAAAATTCTATTAAAATCTCTTACTCCACAATGCCTAATATAGCACAAACCATCATCACATCTAATAACAAAAAAATAAAATCTGCCCAACAACCAGTACCTACTATACACCCCACTAATAACTGTAACTGCCAGAAATCTAGAGAATGCCTTTAAATGGTAATTGCATACAAAGTAACGTTACTAATGCCTGTACTGTCAAACAATTCCCCCATAAAACTATGGTGCAATCCAATTCCAACACACAAATCCCCCACTCACCTTACAACCCTCTCCTTCTACAACTCCCTGTAGCAAACGATACCCTAAATAACACCTCTCACACCAACCAACAACCCTCACTAACTAATAATAGGTCTGCGTTCACTCCTCAAAATATCTCATTTTCTCCAACTAACAATCCTGACTTAAATTTGACCCAGAACTTGAGCATACAAACCCTAAACATTCCCGATACTATAAATAACACAAATAATACAACAAATTACACACTTATATTGGTGGAAGCGCCTTCCCCATTAAGACCCAAATCGCTAACCATATATACTCTTTCAAACACAATAATAACAATACCACTAGCACCTCTCTATCCAATCTAATAAAAATCTTTAACACTAATAATACTCCCTACTCCCTACGTTTGGACTGTATTTAAAAGATCTACTTCTTACACTCCAGGATCCTCTATCTGCCAACTATGTACACTGGAAACATGTATGATAGCCACAGCACCTAAAAGCTTAAACATTATTAACTCTAAAAATGAGCTTATCTCCAATTGCAGGCACAAACGAAAATTTAAATACATCAAGTTAATTACCCCCTCTGACACCCCTCCTCCCAACTAACACCCCACCTTTTTTCTTGTTTTAGACCAATTTTTTAAACTCTCAAATTTGTTAATTAGGAAATTATTATTCCTTAACTCCTCCAACCTCACAAATAAGCATCCCATAAACATAACATATCCTCTCTAGTGCTCCTAATAACTATATTAACCCATTGCGCTTATCGTATTTAGAAAACCAACACTATTTCTCCTTACTCCCTACCGATTTTACCCGCCCTAACTTAAATGCCATTATTCCTACTCTACACTATAATCCCTTCTTTCCTTTCATTTTCTTCTGATCTATTTGCTAATCCTCGCTTAAATTTCTTCCACCCCTTCCATTCCTATCATACTCTTTATTTTATCTCCCTTATATCCACTTCATCGACCCTGTATATGCATCTTCCCACTGACTGTACCTTTTTCGTAGTCTTTCATTTATCTCTCCTTTAAATACGCTCCTAAGTCACTCCCTTAATTGATCCTTTTGGTTCCCCCTATTAAGCTATTCATAACCTTAACGCACTTGTGATACACTTACATCTTACATGATTCAGAAAAACCCTACCTTAGAATACTCATAACACTTATCAATTGTTACAAGTGATCATAAGTTGTCTTTCCCCAAATTGATCCCCAACCCTAAATTTTAAGTTTGTTTAAGTGAGACAGAAGAAATGTCTAACTTTACATTGTGCTTGTCTCACATTTTTAGTTTTTTACTTTTTTATCTGATTTTTTATTTAATTTTTCCAACTTTAATTTTGGGCTGGTTTATTTAATCATTCTCTTAACAAACTGGGAATACCTTTTAAATTATGTAGCAGTTTTAAAACTTTTAAATATATACACTATATCTCTGCCCGGCTTATCACTTTTTCATAATTGAAATTCTCTAGAAAACCCTCATCTCTCACACCGGACATGACTTTTTACTTCAATTTCTAAATTACCATTGCTTTTCTCCCAAAATCCGTCTTTAAATTACGACC